>JANZLQ010000079.1:74870556-74900861 GCA_026212715.1 Elanus axillaris | reverse complement strand
TCGGGGACTGGCTGGGCTTCGGTCAGTGAGTGGTGAGCAATTGCATTGTGCATCACTTGTTTTTTTTCTTGGGTTTTATTTCCCTTTTTCTTATCTTTATTATTATTGTTGTTATTATTATTATTACAATACCTTATTTTATTTAAATTATTAAACTCTTGTTATCTAAGCCCACAAATTTTACTCTTTTTTTGATTCTCCTCCCTAACCCACTGGGGCAGGGTGGAGGCGTGAGTGAGCAGCTGAGTGGTGCTTAGTTGCTGGCTGGGGTTAAACCATGACATATGCCCAACATGGAAGGAATAGCACAGAGGGCTTCATGTCTCAAAACCTGTGGCACAGATGTCCCACCAGGTGGAAAAGCCAGCACTTGCACCAGTGCAGTGGGTGCTCTAAATACAGATTGCAAACTCAGAATCCTTTCTGAAGAGCCTCCTCAGAAAGGAAGCAAATGCTGCCAGCCATTCCCACACAAATGACTGTACCTGGCTGGGCTACAGTATACTAAACAACTGCAGAAAGCAACAAATCACCAGTCTGTTTATGACAGGCCATCCCAGCTAAATCAAGTTGTCATTTATTTTTGACTTGCTCTTGCCCCAGGATCAGTAGCTGTTTCTTTCAGGTTGAGAATGCAGCAATCTGAAAGTGCAAAAGCCTATTAGGAAAAATGGCATGAAGGGTTAGTTATAGCAGTGATGGTTGCACTTTGTCATCTGTAGTTAACCCTTTTGCCCCAGGGCTTCAGAGACTTTCTGTACGGTTCACAGGTCACTCAGAAGCTATGCTGCAAGTAAGCATTTAAAGGTGAAACCTGGGAGCAAAAGTGCCATGAAGGCATGGGTGTGCATGTGTGTGGCAAGGGGGAGTTGTTATTCCAGCTAACATTTTAAATGCAAAGCAGGTCCCTAGGAAAAAAACAAAACAAATTTTCTTCTTGTGTTTGGTAGTAACAAAATATCAATCAGTTAGGGAAACTAGACACTTTCAAACAGTACATTTCAGATTCCCTCCATCATTGCTGCCCTTTGTAGTCTTATACAAACCAGAGACCTCTGCTGAATCCTGAACTCAGTTGTATCAGGGTCTATGATTAAAAAAACCACAAAAAATATTTGTGTAACATTCTCCCCATTTCTTCAGAAATAAGAGGGGGCAAGAGGAAGTGAAATTAATTGCTCTGTAAGGAAACCCAGCAACTCTTCTGTTCATCCAGACTCATATCCAGAAAACCAGTATCTGATGTCTGTGTATAGAGCCAAGTGTTTAAGGGAAAGGTTACTGAAACTATGGCAGAACTATTTTGATTCAAACTAGGCTTTCTGCAGAAGATGCTGTTTATCTGTTACATTTCTTGTTCTGCTAACCACCTTTCTCAATATTTTGTAGCTTGACTATATTTGTCTCATACCAATGACAATATTAGGAGAAATATTTTCATTGTTTTCTCATTACTGTACTAAAGAGTGGCCAGCCAGGCATGCTTGTGCACTTGGATGGGTGTGGATGAAAAGCAGTATTTAGGAAGGAATAAGGTCTTTCCTTCATGATATCTGTTAACCACTGAGCTGGCATAGATAGATATAACTGTAATGCCAGCCTCAAGAGAAAAACAAAAAAATCCAAAAAAGGGGGGGGCAGCTTTTCTGCATTTGCTCAGACCTCAGACCTGTCATGATGGTATGTGTATCTGAGATGCATATTAAGACTGAATAAAGCAGTTCCAACTATTACACTATTTGTTTATTCAAACATTTCTGCAAAAGCACATGTCAGAAGGGCTTACCTTAACTGTGCTAGTATGCTATTCCCTGTTAAGGGATGCAGCTATTCCAAAAGACTGCATGGCAGTAATCACTAACAGTGTCAGAATAATTACAAATTTGCCCATGATCAGTGTTGTGGGCTTTTTTGCTTTTTTTCTTTCCCCCCAGGCTTCTTTGGTCTGCATAAACATTGCAGTTCCACCTCTTAGTCTGCTAGCCTGGGATACCAGTAATGTCTTGGATATCCTAATCTGAAGAACTAAAACATTTCCTTTCTCTCTCCTACTATTCCCCTGAGATCATGAATGCCTATACTGTGACAGTCCAAGTGTCTATACTGTTCCCTTTATGGTCTCCATACAAGTTTGCTATAGCTTTTCTCATCCCTTTAAACTTGCTTTTCTAAAATTCCTTAGGCATCTTGAATTTACTTTCAAAATAAAACAAGGCTGACAGATTTGGACTTATCTCTGATATTGTGAGGAAGCAATAGGAGATAGAAAAGAACCTCTGACAATTCAGAACAAAGACATTTTTTGTTGCAAGCTTGGTAATGGTGTGAGCTCAACTTTAGTCTCTGCTGAATTGTTAAAATGTAAAAAGCAACTTACCTAAATGGGCAGTGAATGAGGGGAGCTGGATGCACTGTGCAAGCAAAGTGAAAACTATCAATCACCATCTATTACTCCACTCTTGGTATTTGAGCAGTGTTTCAGATGTTCTGGAGAGATTAGCTCAGAATAAGTAAATGCCAAAATGGAAGCTGTCTACACATAGCCATCCAGTGTGTCAGCCAAGCTAATCTCATTGTGCTTTATAGACTGACCAGTTTGGTCCCAGCTCTGTCAGGGATCTCTCAGACATAAATTTAGCAAGGTAGATGAATCTGATGTGTCTATGTAGAAAGTTCCATATCCTTCAAGCAAGTTGTCATGCAGATACAGAATGAAGATATCTGACTTGGAGATTTGACCTTCTAAATAGGCAAAGTAAATGAGAAGTTATGATGACTTCCTGTAATCCTTCCACAGATTATGTTTTGATTTCTAATACTTCATGGATCACAGGTTGAGAAGGACTGGGCTAGCTTAACATGATACCTATCATCTATAAGCAAAACATGGGCCATGAGCCCATTCTCTGGATTTCACACATGATTAGAGGGGATATCTTCAGGCCATAAAGTCAATTCCCAGTCATTTTACAGAACCTTTTTGGTAAACAATTCCTGATTATTGTATTACAGCTTTAAAGCAAATGGGACCTCCCTTCAGGACAAATAATTGCAATGTTCCAGCTCGACTCAGAAGGTCTCACCCCACTCAGTTCCCAAGAATTGAAATGATATCTGGTTGCCCTGAGCTCTTCCAAAGCAGTGCTCCTTTGGATCTCTCATTCAATGAGGAAAGTTTGGCCACTGTAATAACCTAAATGTAAAACAGAGGCAGCATGAAAACTATGAGTTCTATCTTGAGGAAGGTGCAGTTGGCACACAGTAAGCAGAGGAGTCACAAAAGGTCAAAGGCAAATGTCACTTGCTAGGGCATGTTTTCTCATGCTGAAGAGATGCCACGTACAAGCAATCACAGTGACAACTCTTAGCAGGGAAAATGTCAGTGACTAAACAGCATCCCCGGGAGTGCAGGAGAAACCCTCAGGGCTCAGGTGAGATTCACTTCTCATTCTGAAATAGAAGTGAAAACAGTGGCAGTAGAAGAGAGACCATCAATTGAAGCAGATGTTGCAAAAATAGTCCTGGAGGCAGAAAGCAAGGGCAATGGTGGTGGAAGCTAAGACCTGAGAGGGTACCAGGGATAGAAGAGTCATAACATGATAGCAGAAGTGGTAAAGAGTAGGAAATATCCACTCTACTAGCAGAAGAATGACACAGTTTTATAGGGAGAGGTGTATGAGAAGCTGAAGTGAGGTAGATTTAGCTGTAAGTACTCGAAAGAAAAGAAAAAAAATTATAGAAAGCAGCAAGCTACAGCCTTGGAAAAGGGGGACATTTTCTTCCCCAGAAAGAATAGAAAGTATTCTGAGGTGTACAAGATGGAGGTACTGAACCAGAAGAGGAACAAAATTAAAAAACTGTGAAAAAGCAGGACCAAGCCTGCACAGGCAGCCACTTCAGGGAATTGTTCATGTTCTTCTTTTTCTCCAAATAGTCATAACAACCACACTCATGATGGGAAGCATGAGTTCATAATTACTATCCAGCAACTCCTATAAAGTAATATGTGACAGCTAGGAGAACCCCCAAGCTGTATTTTAGCAACACATGCACTTGAGTCTTCCAGCCTTTATCAAACTTCCTTTGCAAATGACTCTGACATCACTCATTCCTTTAAAAGATGGGGAAGTGGAAGCATGAGAAGCAGGACCACACCTTGCTCAAAATCAGAAGTTTTAGAATAAAGACAAGAAAAAAAAAGATTATCTAAACCCAAAATCTACAGAAAACCTATATGCATCTCACAAGAGAAGCAGCAAAGAACAGAATGCAAAGAGGAAAAAATGTGTTCTTTAAAATATTGCTCACAGCCTGTCTTTGGTTATGGGTTAATGGTTTGTCAGTATTTCCTCGCAGTGGATTTTGTTGTCTGAGCCTTTAAAATATAGAGCTCTGAAAAGCTAAGGGCAAGCAATGGTGACACAAGCATAGCTGTGAAATGTAACTGGAGATCTGAGGCCATGATGAGGCCAGTCTCTGGATATTTGGTGCACTGCAAAAATAATTTAGTGACTTCGTTTTCCATTTCAAGTTGGTCTTATTCACTGAATGTTGACACTTGACAATCACTCTGCATGATTTCTGCACTGCACCGTTGTGTGAAATATCACATTTCATTACCTTCCTCCCAGCCAGTCACTCTCCATAAATGTAAGCATTTTTACCAGGTGAATACCACTCTAGAGCAGTGTCCTTACCTGCAGGAGGATTTTGGAGAGACAGCGGGGGGAGGTTCAAGGGTGGGTGACTCAGTCCTGATGCAGTGTAAAGCCAGAGCTTTCCTTTGTTTCTTTTCTGCTTTTTCTATTCTGTGCCACTCTGATCCTGAAGATTCCAAACTGGTAGTTACATCACATCACAGACATGTATAACAGATGCATGCGTTCTCATATGCCTGTACAGGCGCACACAGACACACACACATATTCACATACAGGGTTAAAAAGCATCTGAATCAGCAAGGTGATGAACTGAATGCATAACATGAGGCAACAAGAAATGAGGGGCTATGCTTGCATTAGTCTTGCACTACTGAGCCAGCTGCCTTTTGTACTACACTGGTTTTAGATTTTTAAATGCTATTGCTCACAATGTAGTCATGCTTATTATAGCTGACTAGTCAAAATTAGTGGGGAACTAAGCACATCATCATTAGAGCTGTTTAAATAATATAAGGTAATAATTTTTTGAAGAAGTGTTGAAGTTTTAATAATCTAGAGATTTATCCTTTTTTCTTTTCCCCATTGGTTTTTAATATCTTTTCCCTTTCAGTTTTTTAATATATTTTTCTTTAGTGTTGTTTACACTTCCTAGAAACTGTTTTTATCACTGGTGTCATTTGTTTGTTGACTTCTCAGTGAGAAACTTAAAACCTACTGAGTGGCAAAGACAACCCTGTGTTGTCAGCTTGCAGTGTCCTCTAGCTCAAATTCTTTTAAAAGAAGAGGACTACATAATAGCTCCCATTTGTCTAGTTGCAGCTCTTATGGTGGTATATAGAGGAGAAATAACTTGTTTCTGAAATCCAATTGGTTATGTTCATCTGGAGAAGCTTCTAGAGGAAAGGCTAGCCATTTAGAGGAAGCCTTGAGACAGGCAGGCTCTGGAGATGAAGAGGGTATAGACACATTGCCAGGCCTAAGAAGAAACAGAAAGAGACTTTCCTGAGGATCCTGATACAACTATGTAGAGTTTGTAGAAACCCAAGAAGCCACAAACAGTTGAAGAACTGAAAATGTTTCCATCCTTACTGAGAAAAAAGACTCATTCTACAAAGAAACAGGTTTGCTCACACACTGTTTGAGTTCTACACTGCCTCATATTGAGATTTCTTTTTTTAAACTATATGTACCTCTAGTATGTGTCCAGCTAAAACTGAAATAAGAATTGAAAAGCTTCTGTGTGTTTCTCTGCTCACTTTAAGAGACCCCTTTTCCACAATTTAGATGAGGGACACAGGGAGAAAGGAACTTCTCACTCCATCTTGTGCTTCAGGACTTTTTTCTTATGTTTAGATGCTATATTTTTTGTCTATTATTTGGACGAACTATATTATTTCTCCAGCTCTAATCTGTGTGAGGCAGATCTGGGAGGCAATATAAACATCCTACATTTCTCAAGAAATCATGTGCACATGAAATCTCTTGGTCAGTTTTACACAGGAGTGATGTTTGAAAGAGAGATTTCACTCATGCATTCAAATCTTTACAGATTTGTGTATAAGTCAAAATTAGATTGTTTTTGGAGTAATTAGATTGGTTTTGGAGTCCCTACACACATACAAATCCCTACATAGTCTCTTTCCCTCTCTCAAGCACATGTGAGTGTATGCATGTTATTTGTATGCCTAACTGTGGACACAAAGAGGCACAGATTCATATGTCATTTCTTTGGCAAACACATAGACATTATATACAGATGCCATAGCATACAGGATGTGACAAGGGTTCTAGCTGGAACCAAGCCAGAATTTTATTTTTATTTTTTTTAATCTGTGTCAACTGTGAATATATGAAAAGGCAATCTTATCCCAGATAAGGAAAACAGAATTTTTAAAAATTTATGCTAAAAAAATTGATTGAATCCAAGTTTGTCCTTTCAGTTCTAATTCTTTTTCACTTAATATTTAAGATACATACTAATGCATTAACTTATGTCCTGAAAGGCAAACCACTTAAACCAGCTCCCCTAGCTTGGGATTTTTCTTTTGTTGTGGCTTTATTTTGTTTTGTTGTTTGGTTGGTCGGTTGGTTTGAAAATCAACATACAATGTTTTGGAAGTTACGCATTTTTCTCCATTTTGGTTTTCAAGCTGACAGGCTTCTATGTTTGGAATGAACTCTTTTTTATGGACAACTTTAGTTATGACAAACTGATATTTGGAGAAAACAACTTTTTTAAAATTGTCAACTCTCGGAGCCTTACTTCTAACTGACAACTTTCAGGACTCCATGAATAAAGTTAAATAACTTTTGTTATTAGACATAGCTAAGAATATCAGAATATTTGTTTTCTAATATGCAGCTGCTCTAGGAAAACACAATATTTTGTGACCACATTTCCAAATTTAAGCAATGCAAATGTTTGCAAGATTGTTTTCAAACTAATAGAAGATGAGTAAAGATCTTCAGGGCACAATTAGCCAGTTGAGACTGTTGGCATTTCTTCCAGTAAATTTCTCTGAAATGGAAACACTGATTTGTCCAAAGCAAAACCTACTGTGCAAACATACCAGTACAAGAGAACTTCAGCCTGGTCCAGGATGAAGTCTGCAACTCTGAGTGACAGCTCCTTGCATAGATGGTTCAATGCATCACCTTTCTGGAGTTGATAAAACCAGTTTCAAGTCCCTGATCTGTCATATGCCAACACAGACTGGAATATGGCTCCCTTTCTTCTCAGGCAGATATGCTACCTGCTATAACATAGAATCTCTTTGCCACAACAAGTTAAAATGTATTCTGAAGTCTCAAAGGACTGGAGATACAGTAGGGATATAGAATGTCTTTCTTTCAGGCAGTGAGCTTGGTGCCCCACTGCCAACCTACTGGCTGCAAGAGGTAAGCATCCCGTCTGTGCCAATTCCCTAGGCTCCCTTGGGCAACAAGGGGGAGAGCACCTGTAGCACAAGTGGACACCTCTCAGGGTTCAAAAATCCCACCTAACAGAGGTGACTAAAAGTACTAGCCTACCTGAGAAAAGATGCCTCATTTAGCCAATGATAGCTGCGATAAATCCCATGCCATGTTTTCTCTATTCTGAAGACAGTCACCCCAAATCCTTGGTTGGAGGTTCAGAAGGTTAAGGGGTTTTCTTCCTCATCTTAAACTGAAAGAGGGTGGTTTTCTTTCTTAAACTGAAAGAGGGTAGATCAAACTGACAGACATGTTTGAGGTTTACCTTCTGGAACCCTAGTAAATACTAGGAAAAAATTCTTCACTGTGAGGGTGGTGAGGCACTGGAACCGGTTGCCCAGAGAAGCTGGGATGCCCCATCCCTGGAATTGTTCAAGGCCAGGTTGGATGGGGCTTTGAGCAACCTGGTCTGGTGGAAGGTGTCCCTGCCCATGGCAGGGGGGTTGGAACTAATGATCTTTAAGGTCCCTTCCAACCCAAACCATTCTATGATTCCATGATCTTCTTCATGTATCACCTCATTTTCCAGCATCAGTGAATAGACAGAAAGGCTTAGCACACCAGAAAGTACAACTCCATGCCTCTCGCTCCTCAGCAACCATCATGTTGCCCTATGAGATATAAATATGTGACCTTATTTTGAAAGGAAAATCCTTCCTAGCTGCTTTGCAGCTCCATCACTTATGCATTATAGACTTTCTACTCAATTGCAGCATAATCTCATAGGAATTTATTATGCATCCTGTATATAAAACAGTATGTACCCTCTACAGAGAACATCAAAAGGTAGTTAATAGAGATGTTAAATTATTATTGGTTGAAAGGAGCCGATGCCCTAGAGTAATCAGATTCTCTCTTTCTCTCTCTCGCTTCATATACTATATATAATATATACAATTAATAGTGCACATATATCAGTCTCTGAATAGATCTCTATAAAGTCTGCTTGAATGTTAGAGGAACTGATGTATAAAACATGTGGAACCAAGCAAAGATGTCACAATAGGGCACATTACAAATACTAGCAAAAGAGTTGATGGATAAGGCAAAGGGGACACTGCGAGTCCCAAGGAAAAAAAAAAAAGCTTTATGTTATTTCCTGCTCTCACCATTTATTTGTGGGGGAAGACATTCAAGGTGCTACTGACTGGAATGAATGGCTGCACTGTTTTTTATTACTGGTCAGAAGAAAATGTCAGATGCTTATACTAAACTAATTACTTATTGCTAAGGATCAGGAAAAGGTGTAATATGGAACTTACTACCCAATGATTAGATTAATTGAGATGAGATTGAATTAGAATTGTGGACTCGACGATAAGGCTCTGAACTAGGAACCAGGAAATTTGTTCCCTGCTGTGGATGTATTATGAATTGTTGCCTAAGTCTATTCATCCCAGTTTATGATTTCTTCCACAGAGTCTAGTCTCTTCTTTTAGAGAGTTGACTCTTTCCATGTGTTTATTCAAAACACAATGACATCTCAAACAAAGCTAGCACCCTAAAATAATAATAATTTCATTAGTAGCAAATATCACTGGTAATCATAATAAAACTCAGAGCAACTGGTGAAATCTAAATACTAAATACAGATTTTTACGTTTCTCTAGGAGGTAATTTTAAATTTGAGAATGAAATTAGCTTAATCCAAAATGTCAAATGTGCAACAGTGGGAAATGGAAGATAATATATGAAATATGTAAATTCCTATATACAGTTAATGTAGAGACAATACTGCAAGACAGTGAAACTTGGGTATGTGGCTCCCCTAATCATGCACTGGTCTATAGGAAGATATATATTTGCCTGGGGTGTTGCACTGTTCCCTTCTAAATTAGTTGGGGCTATCTCCTATCTGAAGGCTCATTCCCATGTAAATCACATTTCTGTAGTGAAGAAACATGCCCACAAGAAGGAAGACAATCTTGCAAAAGATTTCCTGCCTGCTTCACTCGGGAGTTCCAGAAGTGAAACCCCAAACATGTCTGAACTCAGATGGCAAACTTGGACTCAGATGACATCTCTCTTTTAACAAGGCCTGCCACAGGATATCATGGAAAAGGAAAAGTGGAAAAGGTGTATTTGAACTACTATCTTAGCTGACAGTGAGTGACCCTCAGCGAGTCTCCAAAGCAGAAGACACTGAATATTAGAAGATAGCTGGCAATGGCTCACAATAAACACAATGCCTCTTCTTACTAAAAGAGTCCAGCAATATAATTTCACCTTTGATTTGGACTGAAGGTCCCAGTTCAAACTTTATTAATAATCCATGTTGAAGACTGATAGAAAGTGGATTGATCTCATCTAGCTTAAGACATACAAAGCAGATATCTACCTTTGACTGCATAGAAAGAAGAAGGCATTTTAGGCAATGGCTTATCTGTTCACTTTTTTTGAAATGTGGGTTAGAATGAAGTGAAATACATTCAGTAGAAGCTTATCTCCAACTACTAAGATGGACAATAAGGTTAGACAATAAACTCAGCTGCAGAGGTCTACCTTGCAAACTTCTAAATTATTCCTGTCTTCTGTATCAAATGAGAGCTTGTTCAAATGACTGTCCAAAAGCAACTGAAGTATGTTTAATTGGTGTTAGTTCCACCAACCTTCATTTTGTGTCATATTAATTTAAAAAGCAAAATAAAATCAACTCTTGAAGATCTGAGAATTGCTAAAACTTCTGAATCATATTAGAGTTCTGTTTCGTTGTGTTTTTTCTCTTGTATATGTAACATATGTTTGGTGTCTTTAAACACAATTACTTTTGTATAATAAAAGTGTTGATTTGATGATGCAACATTTTCTGCAAGTGTGTTTAAGACAGTTTATGTTTTCATAAGTTGCAATGAAACTCAATTATGTATGTGTAATAAGGCTCTTGATTGTTACACTTCTACTTTTCTGTAAAATGAAGCCAGCAATTAGAATTTGGTTGCTCTATGGCATAGGAAAACATACTTGTTTTGTAGACAAAAGATCTTAATGAGCATCTTTTAAAAAAAAAAAGTTCCAAAAAAAAAAAGGTCAATAACTCAAACATGTAATCAGATTTCTGAACAAAAAGATTTGTTTCCTGACAATACAGTAACATAACTTCAAGGGACAAACAGTCCAGATTATATAAATGTACTTTTTACTATGGACAGAGAAATGAGAATGAAAATATTTCACCATTAAGGTTATGAGGTTATGGCCTTTACATTGTTAAATTACATCTGTAAAATGTGTCTTCTTGACTGCAGGTAACTGCACACAGCTTGTATAGTAATAAGCCCTAATCACACTTATTAGCACATGCATCTACATCAGCGTTTTACTTTGGACCAGAAGTGTGCTTCTGAAGCAAATTTCCCAATTGTCTTCATTTACCATGCCTTGGTTTGCATTACATGGAAGTCTTGGGGCATGGAAACTGTATTCCTTTTAGATTAAATTAAACCAGAAGATATATTCCTGGAGTTCTTCAGATGCATTACGTCTGCTAATGGGACTGCAGTCTGTGGGTTTAGGCTATGGCTAGTCCCAAACAAATACTCTGGAAGTGTCTATAGTGTGGCCATCAAGTGCTTAGCACCAGCTGTTTTGCTTATACAGTTACATGTCTTTCATACAGCCCTACTAGACAGTATAGATAAAGATAATGCCTCATCAGGGAGCAGATTTACAATTTACCAGCAGCTCTCCCCAGTAGAGTTTTATTTTTAATTCTTAGCCTTTTAGGTGTAGAGCTATGGAGTCACACTGAATCCAAACCAACCTGCTGAAATCGTTAGGTTTTCTTGTACTGGAAGCCATACCTGTGCCCATTTATTGATGCCGTGTTAGAAATGAACAACCAAAGCAAGGCAAGTTTCAATCACTTCTGATGACTGGCACAGATGAAACGGGTCTGGGAAAAGACACTAGTCATCTTGGAGTGAGGTGGCTGAGGCAACAGAAAAGGTAGGGCTCACTGAATGTAATTATAGTTATCTGAAACTGGTAGACAAACACTGGCCCAATTGCCTTAGGGTCTTTTAGAGTCAAGTAGAGAAATGGGCAATTTTAGGGTATGGTTCATCTGACAAATTTTAGACAGTAACTTCAGGATAAGACGGACTGTGACCAAAGAGTTTCTCTTTCTGTCCATTGACTACAAGGGAGCATAGATGACGAGCTCAGATGGAGATGTATACATTTAGCCCTATGAATAATATCTAGAAACTAGAAAAAGCCATGAGGATTTCCACCCTCTGGTGAAAGAAAGGGAACCCTAAATTGAGAAGTCTTGACAGGTAAGCATCCACTCGAAAGACTGAAGGCAGAAAGAATCAATGGCAAATCTTCCTTTAAGTTTAAAGGAACTCATGTTTTACTATTAAAATTAACACAGAAAGTACAGGTAAAATGCTGGCAATGCACATCGTTGAAGTATCACAGTCACACACAGCAGCCAATGTGAATTCAGATGAACCTGCAACAACAGGGTCTCAAGGGCTATACACAGTCATTTGGGTCCATTCATAGCAGTTAGAAATTACCAGGCATTTTACAGGTGGAGTACTTATGTCAAAAATATGCTTTAAAATTTTTTTTATTTCTTCAAATAATAAAAAAATCAGTGTTGCTGATAGCATAAGGGGTTTTGTTTGATTGTTTTGACATCTATATTTTCGAGGCAAAAAAATGAAATTGCACTATTGTAAATATATTTCACTACAGCTTAATTTCTCTTTGAAATACAACTTTTTTTAGAACTTAGTAAAAATACCAATGAAAATATACCCCAGCTTAGGGTTGTCTTTGGGGCTTTTTTCAGTCTGTGAAATGCAAATTACTTCCAAATCCTGAATTAACTGGTTTTAAGTAATTTTCCCTATTTTTAAGTAGTTTTATAATTGTGCTTGCATTTAATTATGGTCCAAGAGGAACAAGCATTTTTAATTATCTTATTTTTCTTAAAAACATTGCTGAACTCACTGTTTTTCTGTAAAGGCCAAGTGCTTTGATCTTTTTTTTTTTTCCTTTTCATATCACGCTACAGTGCCTGACATAACCATCCAGGGTGGAAATGTGACATCACCCTCTGGTTCCTCTGTGCTTGGTAAAAGGCCCAAAACTGTACAAAGGAAACCCCAAAGCTGGTCAATTGTGATGCGCTTATTCTACCTGTTCAGGTTTTATCAACATGCATGTGAGATTACACCGAGTAGCACATGGCAAGTATTGGTAGAGTTGTGCATTGGAATGGAGGTAGAGGTGAAGCTGGAGGAGTGGAAGGTGAGGTTTTGGACCCCATGTTGCTGAGATTTGTGGCAGCAGGAGGCAGTCTGGGTATTTCCACACAGCAAGATGTTACTATATCATAGGCAGACAGGCTAAGATAGCTGTAGGCTAGCTACCTCAGGGAAGCATAGCTGTGAATCTCATGCATCTCATGCACCAGAAACATGCTCTGGGTCCTGGATATGTGTCTGGGTTATTATTAATTGAACTGACCAAATAAACCTGATCATGTCTGCATGTGTGCAGCAAGTGACCCACCATATGGCAGCATCATCACAGTCTTAAACAGGTGTTTGGGCCTGACTAAATTTAATTTGGGTCCAATCCAAAAGATATTTTGGAAGCATAAGCATGTGTTAAACTGCTTAATCCCTTTACACACATCCACACACATGAAGAAAGCTATTTTCTTTGCTGTGGCTTTTACATGATAAGCACAGAACATTATGCACTGATTTTAAATACAGTGTCTGCCTACTCTTTCTGGAATAAATACCAGAAACATATTTTAGGTGTTGTTGTTTTGTTTCTCTTGTTTCATCTTCTTTTTTTTTCTTTTTTTTTTTTCCTCCCCTGCCATCTGGGTTTCCACAATTAGAGATAGGATTCATCTCAACTAACCTTTGCTGTCTGAAAGGTGAATGGCCTCAAATAATCACCTAGGGTCTCTCTGCAGTCAGCAGAGAAAAACAGACAACTCCAAATAGTGATTTGTCCCAACTTAAGCCAGATGTCTGACATAGGCAGGACAAATCAGTCTCTGAGGGTGCCCATTTCTCTCCACTGAATATAAAGAGAGTCCAGCTATCTAGCTTAGAACAAGTACCTATTTTTTAGGCAGCTAAAGGTAGGTGAGATAAATCCTTTCCTTAGCATCTTATGATACTATAGCATGTTTTTCTTTATACACCAGAGTAAAGTACTTACTTGAAAAGTACTATTATAAAGGGACTGTTCTAAGAATGAAATACAACATTCAGTAATAGAGAAAATGGAACAGTAAATGCAGAGATTTAGAATTAAATTGCAAGATTAATTATCAATGACTGTAAGACTGCCTGTTTGGCTCGGCAATACAATTACACAGCTGTGGATTAATACAGTTAAATACTTTACACCTGGAAACATACACAGGTTTTGTCAGCTTACAGAAAATTTCCATTTTCCATTTCTGTGCACTTGTCCAATTAGATATATAATGATAGTAACATACAGTATAAATTTTGCACACAGATTCTCATTAAAGAAACATCTTAACAATATATTTTAAAGAAATTGCATACATACTTTGTAAAAGTAATATTTTCTAAAGACAGTTTGAGGTTAGGTCACATGAAAAAATAAAGTAATTATGCTTTCTCATACTGGAAGGGACATGGTCAAACAAGAATTAATATGAAAAATTATTCCTTTTTAAAATTGCTCTGTATTTCTGAGAAACAGCTTCTGAGGTACTGTAATAATAAATTACTGTTCAGAGCAGTATCTGTTTTAAAAAAGGCCTTCTAAATGTACAATAAAGGAATGCAGAGGACATCATTGAAATTGCATACATATTACACTAAGAGAATATTACCAAGTTTCAAACTCAAGTACTCAAAAGTTGGTACTCCAGAAAGTATCTGAACAACAAGGATTCAGCCCCCTTGTGGGGACTCAGAAAGCTAATGTTTAATTAAGTGGTCAGCTAAAATTATTTTTTACAAAATCAAAACTTTTACATATCTAAGTAGCAGAAACACATATTCAGAGGAATTCTGAAACCAAAAGCTTACCTTTAGGAACATGTTTAAATACCAGTAAATTCAGTGGATTTTTCTGACATGCAGAAAAAAGTTTAATGTAGCCTAAACCATTTTCTAATAAGAAATGCTCAGTCCTAAAACAATGGCAGAGCTTGTGCCTCTTATATCAATATATAAACTTATCAATCATGTGATAAGCAACACAGTTGCTCAAAACGTTCATCACAATCTTCCCTTAATATAGGAAATTTTCCCTTTATAGTAAGAAGGATTTGGGGTGTATAGAAGAGGGTTAGGAGGGAGAGAAGGCTTAAGGGAAACATAATCAATTTGTATTCCTCCCAACGAGTTTTCACTGAAAAATTAACTCTAACGCTTTCCTTCCAAAGTGGCTGTCACGTTTTTGGTTTGGGTTTGGGGTTTTTTTACATTGGTTTAAAGAAATCAGGTTTTAAAAAGCACAATTCTACTACACCATTTTATACATCTACATGATCTAAATGTGTTTCTGTTCATTGACTGTAAGGAAGTCCCGAACTAACCAACTCATATATAAACATCTACATTTTGTGAAATGAATTACATCCTCTCTCCTGGCACTAATGATGTTGTGATGTGGCTATTTGATTAATTAATGGTTGCAAAGGACTAAGTCACGGCAGTGAGCTGGGGGTTACAAAAGTCTGCAGGTATTTCCAGTGCTGAGAGCCAGCCTGAGGAGGATTTAGAAACTCTGCCCAATACATGGACATGTATGATCGTCCATTCGCAACTAACAACCTCAAATATGACACCAGCTGCCTTGAACAGCTATCAGCAGCAGCTTCCTTTCTGTAAGGTATAAAAATGAAATGAACATCTGGGGTAAGTTTCTGTTTAATGAAACATTTTACATTTTTTAAGTATCCTTCCCCAAACGTATGTATAAATTGCCCTCTTACAGCATCTAGATAAAGGGCAAATGCTCCTCAGTCCTCTACGTCCCTAGTGCGACACTTCAGAAATTAAGTAATGATTCCCTCCAATAAGTAAGTGAATGAATAAACAAACTTCCAAATCTTATTCTAACAAGCCATTGCACCATTAAGTGAAGGCCAAATGTTCCTTAAGGAATAATTTCAGGTAAAACCATTTTATATCTTATGCATTTTACCCTTTCATCCATTATGCAATGTTACTGAGAAGCTGTTTTGTTTCCTGATGCCTTGATTTTCAAGGCATGATAAAGTGGTGAAATGTTCTGTGGGATTTTTAGGTCAGTTTAAGGGGTCTCTGTGCATGTACCTGAATCAGCCTCAGAACACGACAGTTCCTCAGGTTTTATCTCCGCAGAGCACGCAGGCATGTGCTTCAGAGCCATTGGCTTCAATAAGGGCTGAGAACAAGTGGGCCGTTCTTATTGAAGTCGGTGGCTCTGAAGCACATGCTTGCGTGTTTGGTGAATCAATGTCTCCAGGCACCCAGCCCTGCCCCAGAGGTTCTGGATATTTCACCTCCTATAGACTCTAGTGGGAGCAGAATGGTAATTTTCCATGGGAAACATGCAGAAGATGAAAGGACATTTTACCTCTCCAAACCCTGTCAAACTCCTGTGAATTGTATCTCTGTCAACTCCTGAAACTATGGTTCCTTCAGACACCTGCCAGTTTGTGGCAACTGAATTTAGACTGTGCATGCATTTCCCTTATGGCCCCATGACCTGTAAAATATGACATGCGATGAAACATCAAGAATACAAAGCCTCAGGAGAGCTTCTGCATGCTTGTGTGTACAGACATTTATTTTCTATGCATATATGCATGTGTACATGTATGTGCACATTTTTATGCATGTCTGTGGTTTAGTGTTCTCTAGCACCTGCCTTCTTGGGCTGTTTTAATTAGTATCTGATTTTCAAGAGCATTGAATTTATTGAAAAGAATTGTTAAAGAAGAAAGCTGGAAAAATAGTGCTGAGAACACTAACAGCAGAAATTACCTAGTCTCGCTTAAGGATATAATGGCCGCAGGGAGCATTATTTTATAATTATTTCAGACTAATGTTAATGTTTAAAAGTTAGTATTTTAATGAAAATGTTTGATCCTGATGAAGCACATAAATTGGCTGTGGCTTTTAAGTTGTCTTGCTCATACACCTCACATACAGACAGTAGACAGGCAGCATAATCCTCTCTGGGGCTTCAGGTACAAAACAAATCATTATAGTTTTCCCATGTATGCCAAGGTTAAATAAACACCTGTAATGCTCAGTAACTTCAGCCTCTCCATACACTGTATTAGTGGCAGCTTTCCTTAAGGATTTGACTAAGCATATGTCTACCCAGAAAAACAGAGACATGATTTCAGAACAGATTGCCTTTAGCCTACTTGATGTAGGTAAAGATAATAGCAAAGACATGTTGACATAGGCTAGAAAAAACTCATATGCACCCACCAAAGGCCCTGGGTAAATATTCAGGTTCCCAGTCCTCACTTAGGGACAGGATGCTGATCTGCGACGACTGACAGTTAACAATTGACACAGGTTAATGAAAGGCAATCTAGCGAGTCCTGCATTACAGGACAATGAAAGTTTGTGGCCAAGTAAGGACAGCGTGATTCAGTGGCTTTGCTACTGACTTCTGCTCGTTCCTCAATTTGACCACATAATCCCTTCATATTTATTCATCCTTTCATCTGAGTTGTCTAGTAGACTGCAAACTCTCTAGGGCAGTGGCTGCATCTTATGGTGCGCGGTCATGTTCACTTTGCAGTCGTTGTTAACAAGTCAGACTTATCTTAGAAATTAGCCGTAAGGCTTGATATATTTATTAACAATACTGCCTTTCCTGCTATATAAGGACTGATATCAACTTATCTATTTTTATGATTTTCTCTTCATTGCATTATGCAAGGACCCTCTAATTGCCATCCAGACACAGCATCCTACAACAAGTTGTCTGATTAGACAGGCTAAAAAATTATCAGCAAGGCCTGCCTGGACTGTCCCTTCTCCTGTTCAAATCAATAGCAAACTTTCTGTTCATTTCCAGGGATCACCACCTCAGAGTTACTGCCTTTTTCTTCGTATTCAGTTCTTTCCCCTTATACCTTTCAGCCCCCTATAGCCATCTGTAGCACCTACACTGAACTGCCCTGCAGACTTACCTGTTTCAAAGCTGGCAGAAAACATCTGAGCATGAAGGCTGATCTTTTTCATAGCACTGGTGGAAGATTTTTACATTGAATTTTGTACATCCAACACTTTTTACTTTTTTTTTTTTAAGAGAAAATTATTTGGGGAAAGGCACGAAAGAGCACTACTGCACAAGTAAGAACTAAACCTCAACTCCTTGCTTCCTTTATAGTGCCCATCGCAGTAGTGTCCTGATGCGGATTGGTAGCAGTAGCAGTGATAATCAGCATACAAAGGAACTAACGTTCTATAAAGAAAGAGTCACACCACAATTGTTGTACTAGGTATTTACTTTAGAAGAACAGATACAGCTCCAGTGACTTCATTAAAGCAATAATCATTTACATCACCTAAAGGTCTGGTCCCCTGGCAGACTGACCTATTTATTATCCAATGGTGTCTTTCAGTCTCGCTCTCACTGTTCTAGCCTGCAAAGCTCAGCCTGCACAGTTTATCCCCTTTTTATTTACCTTGGTTCTGGTAGTGTTGCCTAATTTAATGATCGAGTTGTTAAATTTTCCTGATTGGGCTGTATCTTCCCCTGATTTAGTGACGCCCTTCTTGAGTGCAGTTGTTGCACACTTTGCTGATTGAGATGCATAATTTAATTTAATAAATGGAGAGAGTTTACTATCATTTTTGCATATTTTATTATTAGGGAAGATTCATATTTTTCAGTGCTGGTTTATTCATTCCCCTTATTTATTTATTTTTGGCAAAGCCAGCTGCACAAACAACGCTTGTTCAGCTGCAAAACTCCGCTGACCAAGCTGTACAATTCAGGCATTGAACTTTTGAATCTTTTCCTTATTAAGGTGCATATTCTAGCAGTAGAAATTCCAGATGCTTTTTGCTTCAGCAGCCTGGGCTTATGTGCTAAGCTGTTGACAAATCTGTTTGGGATATCATTTGTTTTAAGACCACTAAAGTGCATTTTCTATAGTTTCAGCTATGGTTTTAGATTCTTTGATAAAGCAAATAAAGATGCAATCAGTTTCTTTGTAAATCTCCCTATTTTGCATATAGTAAGTGGCACAAGCTTTCCATAACCAGCAGCTTCAATCTTTGGAGAAGCATTTATCCCACTATTTGAAAGAAAACCTAAGCATTTTGCTATCTTAGATTCTGAAGACACAGCAGGTTGGAAATACTGTAATTCCTGTTCAGTTTATTTTGCATAATATATTGGGGGAAAAACAAGCTTGAAACTGGACTGGCAAACGCAGAATGTAATAGCTATATAAACAGTGATAATAGGCGGCTCAATCAGCAAAGAATGCAGCGTGATTATGTATAAAATTTCATCCACTAAAGTTCACAGCGTGATCAGGAAAGGAGGCAGCCAATCAACAGAGCATAGAGCTCTACTGGGAATGAATATGTTTTGAAAACTCAGCTACCCAGAATATTCAACGGGATCAGCAAAGTTCTAAAAGGGGCATTTGAAGATAATAATGGATATGGCATTATTAGTGAGTAGAAAGACAACCCCTTAGCATGTCCTGTTTCCAGTAGTGTGTTCGAAAGAATTTAAGTATTAGGTTCCTGGGAATACAAGTTAATGTTGTGCACGTCATTCATGGTGAGAGCCCTTGGCAGGACACATATAAAAATCTGTTACTGTTACATGCCGAAGAATTTGCTTCATTACATCCCTACTGTGTTTTTCCTCTGTTCATATTTGCAAAAGCTGCCATCTTGACCAGCACCCTGAGAATCAAGTGAAAAACTAAAAAAGGAGAGACCTAAATTTTTCTCTGTGAAGCAATAACAAGTTCATCGTCCTTGAGGAAAGGGCACTCCAAAAAATTGCTAGCAGTTATCTGTATGCTACACAAGGTACATCAGTCCCACTGAATGCTCAAAGCCTTGGCTGTCTCCTATAAGCACATTTCTCACAGCATCAAAATTTCCATCTATGTCTTCCTAGCCTCTAGTGTATGTAGTTTGTTCAGTATACATGCCCAGATGAGCTGGAGATGAACTGTTGGGACCACCCACCAGGATGTCAGCTTGGATGCATATCCTGATACCCTAAAAAACAGAATCAAGAAGCACCTGATATCCTAAAAAACAGAGAGTCAAGAAGCACACTCCATATGGACCACTCACTGACCACTGAAATTGTGGCTTTAAGATACCATGAGATTGAAAAACTCATTCTTTTCTGGGTTTCTAAGACCTCTAACCTTTCATCTTTCTCTTTTTAATGTAAAAAACAGGTATTAGAAACAAGTTTCTGAGTACCCCAGGACACTGCTAGTCGGTGCCATCAGGTTTTAATCTGGAAAAACAACTTCACACACTCTAGATGTGCGTCTTCGTGCACAAGATAAATGGAAGTACCTAGCTTCCTGTCTGTGACACAGCAATGGTGAAGACATTGAAGAGCTGAGGGTAGAAAGGTACCACAGCAAAAAATTCAGCTTTCATTTATTGATGAGATAATTATTCAGACTGTAGATAAACCATGCCCTGTGGCTGACTTCAAAGCAGGTTCCTCCCAGTGCGGGCTGAGACCAACAAAGCCTACTGGCTTATAGATAAAGTTAAAGGAGTGCTTCTGGATTGGGGCTGACTCTCACTGTTTGCAAAGCAGTATGCTTAGCCTCAGAGCCATTGCACAGGGTGGGGTGATGTGGAGATATCTGAGGATGCATTTACATTGGCAAGCACAGTGATGCAACTTCAGTAGATACACAGAACCAGCTGCTGCTGAGGGCCCAGTGTCCACACTGCACATCTTTTAGGTTTGGGGTTTTTTTTATTCAGACTAGCCCTAGGCTGGTCCCATAAACACAAGCTACAGGAACACATTAGCTGTTCTATTAAAGCTCATCACTGGAATCAGTTCTATCCCAATAGGATCCTGTTCACACTCCAAACTCACTCTGTGCAAAGTGCAATAATTGGGAAAGATCCAGAAGGTCATTTCAGAAATATACTCCTGATCCAAACTGAATTGTCAAGGTAGACATACCCTGAGCTATGCCAAGTCCTTAGGCTTTTCAGTCAGCTAGAGCATGGAGCATGCTCTCTTTCCAGAACACAGGAATTGTAATGTAGAAGAGGGGAAAAAAAAGAAATATAAAAGAAATGTATGACTTAAAAAATGTAAATGTCCTGGGATGACATAACCAAAGAACCCAACACAGGCTAGGATTTGTATGGCTGGGGAGCAACCTTGCTGAAAGGGATCTGGGGGTCCTCGTGGACAACAAGCTGAACACAAGTCAGCAGTGTGCCGCTGCAGCAGCAAAGGCAAATCAAATCCTGGGTTGCATCTGCAGGTCCATTACTAGCAGAGATACAGATGTGATCATCCCACTTTACTCAGCACTGGTAAGGCTGCACCTGGTCCAGTTTTGGTCCTCACAGTTCAAAAAGATGTGGACAGACTGGAGAGGGTCCAAAGGAGGGCCACAAAGATGACCAAAAGGAGTGAAGAAGCTGCTCTATGAGGAAGGACTGAAAGAGGTCTTTTCACCTTGGAGAAGAGAAGGCTCAGAGGGGACCTCATCACCGTATTCCTGTACTTAAAGTGTAGCCACAAGAGGACAGAGGCTCTCTCTTCACAAGGAGCCACATGGAGAAGACAAGGGGCAATGGGAACAAGTTGCACCAGGGGAAGCTTCATCTTGAGATAAGAAAGAAATTTTTTACAGTGAGAGCAACCATTCACTGGAACAACCTCTGCAGTGACATGGTAGAGTCCCCATCGCTGGAGGTTTTCAAGATGCAGTTGCACAGAATGCTAGATAATCTTATCTAGGCTCTCTTTCCCACAAAAGGTGGAACCAGATGATCTTTGGAGATCCCTGGGCTGTTCTATGATTCCATGTTTCTATGATTCTATGTATATATTCATATATATATATATATAAAGGAATATGAAATATTCTACCTTCCCTTAAAAAAGAAATGGTAAAGTATATGTTATTTCACAGCCATTTCAATAACGACTCCCAGGTTACCCCCAAACTGATACTGAAAACAGTTCACTCTCATGTAGGCAGCACCAAAGAAGTCCAGCACTTGTTGTAGTAATGGGCTGTTATGCACCTCAAGATATTGAGCCCGAGGCAAGAATTACTGGCTAAAATTCCATGGCTGGCACTATGCAAGAGGTCAGAGCACATAATCATAATATTCCCTTCCAGCCTTAAAATCTATTAATCTAAGGATTTTGTTCTACTGGGCATTGAGCACAATTTGCTACAACAAATACTGAATTCAATTCCCAGGTCATACAGAAAAACAATTGTTTTTAAGATCACACTTAGAAAAATTTCACATGTGGTATCAGACAAGTTCATGTACCAAAGGGAGGGCAACAGCAATCTTCTCTTACCTTTTGGTTGGATCAGCCTACTTTCCAAAATCTCTGACAAGTTCCAGTGACTTCAGAAGCTTGAAGTTTTAGAAAGAAAAGACACTTGTTAAAGCAAATAAATGCAGATGGAACCTCTTAGGTTGATTTTTTTTCTCTTTTTTGTCTGGATGACTGAAAGGGCCAATAAAATGTAAGACTCCTTTCATCCCATCCTTTTTCAAAATATGTTTGGATATATCTAACTTAGTACTAAAAACCCAGTCTAATTTAAAAATTATCACCATACAATAAGAATAAAACATATGCTAAATGGAATAAGAACTGGCTAACTCTCAGATCTCACAATGCAGTACTTAATGTTGTATGATCCCAGGATTTAGGAGGGAGCTGTTTCTAATGTGGCTTGGTAATTGGTGCAGCATTATTCAATCTTTTCATTAATAAGTAAATAAGAAATCACTACATCTAAAATCTGCAGATGGCATAGAGATTGGCAGGCTGGTAAGTAATGATGGGGACAGGGAAATCATCTGGCTGTATCAAAAAATGGCAGCCATATAAAAATAAATTTCATTGCAACACATGCCAAGGTCATACCTTGAAAAGGAAGGTCCAAAACCTCTTTGCCTCCTTTAGAAAGAAGACACTGAACACTTTTGGAAACCAGAAACTCATCATTGATTCCCATGGTGATTTTTTTAAACATATCTGTTAATATGCCTACCTAAACTTTCATTCAGTGTCTAAACTGTGGAATGAGGAGTAGGGCTTGGGAAATGATGATATTTTCTGTAAATGGTACTGATGAGATTAGAGTCATGACAGTCCTGAGAAATAAAGGTTGCTGACATAAAGCAATGGATAAAGAAGTCTTAAAAGTTATCATAAGAATTCAAAAATGTTCTTAATGAAGGATTAAAAGAACTCAACTCACTTAATTTTCTGAAATGAAAGCCGGAGGTGACTTGATTACAACATATGTAGGACAAGGTAGGATATGTAGTTTAATCTAATGCAATATGACAGAACAAGCACAAGTGATTGGACACATTCAGTCTGGCAGACAATCAAACTTGGAGCAAGGCACAACTTTTTAATAGTAAGGGTCATAAACTATTGGAACAAATTACCCAAGTAAGTAATAGATACTGTGTGTTTTGATGTCTTCAGATGTGGTACGGGTGCCTTTTGGGAAGGTATGTATTCAAATAGGTTGAATCCAATGCTGAATAACTCGGTGACATTTAATAAATTATCATATGGAACTATCCACAGTAAGAGTAAATGTGAGTGTCCCTTCTGGCTTTGTCATCTCTGCATGTATTATTTCAGATTATAATGGACTTCCCACAGGATTATTGGCTGGAATCCGACCCTTCTTTTAATGACAGAAGGACATGCTGCAGACTAACTTAAAATAATAATGACAATAAAAGGAATCTAAGTTCTAGAATTCCTTTTATTTCCACTTCCTCCATCCCCATCCTTCACAGCCATAATGGGACACATCTAGGTGTGTGTTACCACAAGATAACTCTCATCTTGGGTCATTGAAGGTGCTCCTCTTTGCCTTGTGTTTCACACTTCCCCAAAGGTATGTGTTATCTCAGCATAACACACACCTTGTCGTGTCTTATTTCTCAGCTCCAGGAGAGACCTTGAAAATAAATAAGTCACCAAACAGAATGGGAGGAATTGAAGGGTATATTTCCCCCAGTGTTTCTTTGCATTTGTGTGTGCGTGTGTGTGTGCATATGTGTGTATGTGGTCTATGCCTTTTGGACTTCTTCAGGGAACAGGAAGAAAGAGAGAAATGTTTTGGAGAAAAGGAGAGAGAAAGAATTAAAAATGAAAGAAGAAAAGACATAAAGCAAAAAAAAAAAAGCCATTGAAACAACAGCACAGCTTCGTTACATAGCAACAACATAGGTTTGGGATAATAGGTTCTGATGAAAGAGTCCCAAGGAAATTATAGACACGTTTGCACATGCACACAAACTAACAAAAAATATTCTAAGATAACAAAACATACATAAAGAAAAAAAAAAGAACAAGAAAGCAAAGTGAGAACAACTGACACCTACGTAGAAAAAGAGTGCATCTAAAACCTGGAAGCAGAAGAAAGTAGAGATTTTGGAAAAAAGCATGATTAGGAAACACAAGCAGAGAACACTGGCATCACATACTCAAGGAATGCATTCTTTTTCCCTCTTTTCATGTGCTGTGTTTCAGTTGTGACAATGAGGCAGAGTGGATCATAGCGGTGAGCGAGAACAGGAGTAGAAGTGAGGTACTGCAGTGACAGATTATTTTACACGGCTAAAATAATGAAGGCCAAAAGTGTACCTGCAGTTCATTTCTTAATAGTCCTTATTTCTTAAGCGGGTTAGAGATGCCTTCGAAGGTCCTGATAACCAAAGAATAGTTGGCAGAAGGAAATGCTATCTAAGAAGAAACTGTCTATCAAAATCATTAATTGGTTTTGAAAATACCAGCACTGTTTTCACAGTTGGTTTTTGTGGGGTTTTTTTCATCTTTGCCTCAGCCACTAACACTCTCCATGTCAGTATATCAAGCTCTGTGTATCACAGGGCTCATCAGTACTCACCAACAGGGCATGATGAGGACAGCCTTTGGCTACTGTTGGCCACATCAGCCCCAGATCTGGGACTAATCTGGCTGTATGAATGCACACCTGCCTTCAAACTGCAAAGCTGAGCAGCAGGCCATGTTGATTGGGATGCAAAGCCGTGCTGACACAGCAAGCCCGTTTCTGGATCCAGTTGAGTACCTGCACATGTTCCTAGGATGCACAATGTAAAGAAATCAGTTTTGGGGTGAACGCTGGTTTTGCTCTGAATGGATAGTTGCTCCAGCTACTAAGCTCTTGAGAACTACAAAAGACAGAGTTTTTCTAGAGGAGTGGAAGCTATCATTTATGCCCTATCAAGAAGTGCAAAGATCACCGAGCTGGACTTTTGAGTAGAGAGTCCTGTTCTGCTCTTTAGACTGGCAAACACAGGAGCCAGTCCCATGTTTACAAAGCATCTTAGCTGACCCTAGAGTCCCAGTTTGGAGCAAAGCCCATTGTTTTGTTCAATGCTTGCAAAATGCAGAGGACAAAGCAGTCCTGGCTTGAGTATTGGTGATAACTTAGATACATCTCTTTAAAACTAGTCCACTCAGAAACTACATCTTCCCTTTCACAAGGACAAACAGGAGAGCATGATGAAGAAAAAAAAGGGCTATTCTCTTGCTTGAAAGACTAATCCCCATTTGAGACTGGTGGCAATGATGAAACCCTTTCTCCCCTGTTTCATCTGAGAGCAAAGGACAAGTGAGTGTCAGAGTCCTGAGGCATCCATGGGCCTCACTGTCCCTGATCAGCCTTGCCTGGATGTCCTAGAGAGATTGAGATCTCGGTCACTTCCAAAAAGTCAATGCATGGCAAAATTTATGAACAATCATTTGTCTGCAGGCCTTCCAACCCTTTTGCTTACATCACTCAGTGTGACTTGCTCCAGCATTAATTTCATGCATGATTTAAGTCAACATAAGCTAGTGCTTTCACAAAGAAGACCCATCGCATGCTCACCCAGCCCCTCCTTCCACCTCCTGTAGCATATCATCCCCATCCTATACTAAAACAAACCTTTGTCTGGCCACACTGGGAATCAAGTCAAGGAGCTCTTTTGGTTTAACGTAAGCAATACATATACTTTATCTAGTAGATCTATCTCTTTATAACACTATAGGAATATTTTCTCCACAGCTAAAGAGGGGAAGACAAGGGAGCAGGAGAGAAAGGCTTAGAAGAGTGTGTCTTTTTTTTTTTTTCCACATTCATGTTGTCCTGACAGCATCTTAAATTATAGATGAATGTGCAGCTTAAGTCAGCCCTGGTGTCCACATACAGCTAACAGCAGCTTCATGTGTGACCAAACATACAGTCAGGTTCCTATAGACCAGCTGTATGTCTGTCAAAGCTGTGGTCAACAAGAATTTGCTGAAGCCACAGGGGAAAACATAATCGTATTTGTTAGCTAGATCCAGCAGAAAAACAGGATAGCAAATGGCTGTACTGGATGCAATATTTGGAGGCAGAAAGTGATAATGGATAATGAGATCCAATGCAAAGCTTACTAGAGATAATAACGTGTCTTTCCACATGTCTCTGTTGGCTTTTGATTGTGAGCAAGCATATCCCCTGCGTATTAACTGTTCTTTTCTACCTAGCACATAGCCACACAGATCAGCTCACAGATGAGTTCATTTTCCGGGTCTTGGCAGCAGGTATAGTACTTCTGGGTATGAATCACCTGGTTCCTGCAGACAAAGAGTTCAGATGTTAAGGCTGTAGAGGAGAATGTCATCAGTTTCAGGCTCCTCACAAGTTGCCGTAAGTGCAAGAACTGGAGGCTCAAAAAAAAAAAAAAAAAAATTACTTGCAGTCTGGGAGATTTCGTAGCATTGGTGGAAAAGCGCTCGCTTCGGGCCATTGTAGACCAATAAACAGTTCATTTTTTCATTGTTCTAATTAATTTAATTAAGTTAACTTCCAAGGTGTGTTAAGAAGCAATGCCTTGGGTGATTAACTGTTCCCATATCAAGGTGTTTTCACAAACACATTTACCTTGATTAGTGTACACATTATTATGTAATTAAATACCTCACACAGAGGAATTTATTAGTGCCTCCTTGTCTCCTAACAAATAAAGCAGCCCTTGAAATTCTTTCTGAAAAGAGCTCTCCTAAGCTAGGTGAGAAGGACAAGCAGAAATGTGTGGAGAGAAAGATAATCATGGATTCATCATGCAAGCAGGTCCCTCATTGTCTCAGCAAGACTCTGCATCTCTGTTATTGCAAAGACTGTGAATGTCTGCCTGGGTCTCCTGGAAACTTGCTGGCTAATTAAACCACTTTTTACAGATCTAATGTGCATTTCTTTGGCCAGCAGAACATCCTGATTACTTGCCTATCATCGCTGTCCCAGTTCTGTGGGTCAAATTTTCTATTCAAAACTTAATTCAGCTAAATAAAAAACCTTAATTTAAAACATATACTTCAGAACATTTCAAATCTAAAAAAAATTCTTACAAAGGAGACTTAAACAGTGCTTAAGAGCACTTGCTATGGGCTTTAGTAAAAGGAGTGAAATGGGCCATCTTGTCCAGTTTCACTGAGAGTTTGCTCCTACTTTCTTTCATTTGTTGCCTGTAGTCACTCTAACCACAGTTCTGGACTTAAGCATGTGCTTAAATATTTTGTTGAACTGAGGCCAAGGTTACTCCCATTGGCTTCAGCAAAGATTAGTGCATGAAGCTGAGATTAGTCTTTGCCCTATCTGCAGACTGTACCTGCTATTTTATTAGGCGTGACCACAATATTTCAGCATTCTCTGCTGGGTTTGTCAGTAGATCATAAATTGCACTCACCATCTGATGAAGCAATAAGATTTGCTTTATGCCTCATTGGTCACTTTCCCAAGCATTAAAGCTTAGAGTGAACAAAACTCGGATGGTTCAGAGGTTTGGTTTAGAGACTTGCCCAAACTTCATATAAATGTATTTTGAAACTCTTGTGTCTGTAAAGATAAACCAGAATTTTTCATTAAATTCTGGTATTACTAATTATTTATTCCAGATCAGCAAAACAGTTGGAACAAAAATTCTTCTAGGCAAATGAAATGTGATTATCAAGTTCCCTGTAGACCAGGAATTTAGTGCCAGAGTAACAAGGTGCAAATTCACCATCATTACTCCAGTTTATCTGTGAGAAGGGAATTTCAGACCTATATGAACAGCCCACACAATTTTCGCATACTATGAAAGTCCCACTTAGGCTGAATTTTGAGGCTAAGTTGCTGCTATTATATTCCTTAGATGAATTTCATCTAGAGTGAATATAATCTCTTTAATACTTCCCACCCCCCACAAAAAAGAGAGATTCTAGCTCCACTTCAGTATATCTTACCTTGAGAAATGACAGAAACAGAATCTGAGTTCCTTCCAGTGCTTAAATGCTCAAACGGATCATTATTGATTTGACTTATTCCCTATCATTCCTTTAAATAGTAAAAAAAAATAAATTTCTACTTTGTGGAAAACGGAAAAAATGAGGAGCAGGGTTAGACACCTGGCCAGCTGTCCAGTAAGTGGAGGAAAGAACAGTCTGGAGATCTGTCTAAAAAAAACTCCACATTGCTTTTTACTTCCAGCAGTGTTTGAAGTTGTCAGGACCTCTGATCAATCCCACATCCTCTTACACAACCCACTTCCAAACACATGAATTTGCCAGTCTTGATTACTCAAGTGTGAGCACTGTCATTTCATGATCTAACGCAGGCTGTGCCTGAAAGAAGTCAGCCATCCTTCCCCTCCATCCCCACTCCTGACCTCGTGTCAGATTTAGCAGGTAGGTGACTACAAAGTGAATCTCACCAGTTTGCTTCTCTGACTGAAAATCAAACATTTAGAGGTTGGGGTTTGGGGTTTTTTTCCTGAATTCATTGTTGGCCAGAGCATTGAACTGCATCATCTCACTCCACGGTTGCATGATTTCTGGAACTCATGTAAGGTAGCAGCAGGAGAGCACAGTCAGGAGCAGAGGATGGCTCAGATAACCCTTTCAGCCTGTAGCACAATGTTAGATCAGTTCAGGCCAAGCAGAAAGGCACAACTGAGGAGAGGAAGGTAAGCTCCTGAAGCGCTGTGTGCGCTGGTGATTGAGACTGGTTTTCATGATGGAGGA
Organism: Elanus axillaris; assembly: GCA_026212715.1. Classification (NCBI taxonomy): domain Eukaryota; kingdom Metazoa; phylum Chordata; class Aves; order Accipitriformes; family Accipitridae; genus Elanus; species Elanus axillaris. Next base: position 74,871,957 of record JANZLQ010000079.1, on the reverse strand, counting down.
GTGGAGATGTGAGTCCCTACTGCCCACAGCGTGGCAGAAACATCGTAAAAGTCTTCCATTTTCTAGAAAAGTGCTCTCCCTAGCAGGTTTTGAGTACCAGATCTCCTTCTAATGAGAAAAATGTGATGCGATTCCTAATTACTGGAGCATTTCCAAGCTCCAAATACCAGCTTTTAAGAGGTCCCAAATTATAGTAAGAACCTATGCAGATGAGAGCACTGTGAATGCACTCCTCTCCTTCACATCTAATCAGCTAGTTACATGCCCTGGTGCTTGGAGCTGGCTATTCTGACACCCTATTTAGGACTAAGAATAATTTAAGGGGAAAAAAAAAAGGTTTTTTTTCCCCCTTGTCCAACAAGTACAGCAACTATGCTCCTGAGTCAGCACTCCAAATTCCTGGAACTCAGTGGGCTTACTTACCTTGATGTTTTCCAGGACATTTTGGCTCATTAAAAAAAAAAAAAAAAAATTTATCAAATCTAAAATTTAGACCATAAGCTTTAAGCATGTAGGACCCATCCTTCATTCTCTGGTTAGTATAGGTCCTGGCTCCAATGGTATCATAGTCCAGAATAATGCTTTTGAGTTGCTATTGGAATACAAGTAATAAGGCTTACTGATTAACCTACCTGCTGACAGATAAAAAAAGCTTGACTGAGTTAAAAGCACTCAAAAGCTTTTAACAGCCCTCCTTGTGTGCCTACCATTCCCCTTTCTCAAATCACATGCACAAAAGGCAATACGGGAACCAACAGGATTTTGTTTTCCATTCAGCTCTTAGAGTGTAATATACTACTGGGAAAACAAGTATTAGGATACTCTAATATACAAGCATCACCACCCCTTTTAGAGAGGATGAATTAGGTGACATTTTCTGGGAATCTGGAAAATACTCCTGAATGCCAAGTGAATCAATGTTGAAATAAGAACAAATACACTCCCTACAAATGGGACAGGAGCTATCAGGTCTGTGGCAGTGAGAGAGAATTATGTTTGCCTGGGGCCAGCTCCTCAGGGAGTGAAGATTGATTCTTTATGATTGATGACTCGGCACTTGAATGCCAAGTCATCAATTCCCTGTGTTCATGGCATTGACTGCATCAAGATAACTTTTCCCTCGTGCCTAAGCATGGATATGGTCCTTGCCTGGAGTGCAGCCTCAGAGGACTCAGGTATAGAACCTGAGTTAGTTGCTTTAAGTAAGAGACAGACATGAAATCCAAGTGTCTGGCTGCAAGGAACAGACAATAGTGAAAAATGAAGTAGGAATGGTGTATGGAAGGCTTGGTTTTCCTCTTTGCTGTAACATGTTCAGACTGTATTTCCTAAAATGAATGGGCTATGTTATGCAGTTGTGTACTCAGAAATACAAACCAAATTTTGGGGGGGGGGGGGGGG
>JANZLQ010000079.1:74846208-74862777 GCA_026212715.1 Elanus axillaris | reverse complement strand
AGCCAGAGTCGGACTTTTACAAGGACATGTAGTGATAGGACAAGGGGTAATGGCTTTAAACTGAAAGAGGGTAGATTGGATAGATTTAGATTAGATGTAAGGAAGAAGTTCTTCACTGTGAGGGTGGTGAGGCACTGGAAGAGGTTGCCCAGAGAAGTTGTGGCTGCCCCACCCCTGCCAGTGTTCCAGGCCAGGCTGGATGGGGCTTTGAGCATCCTGGTCTGGTGGAAGGTGTCCCTGCCCATGGCAGGGGGGTGGGAACTAGACGATCTTTATGGTCCCTTCCAACCCAAAGCACTCTAAGGTAAAGAGAAAAGCATCCAGACACATATGACCCACACAGTGGTGTGACTATGCTCTTCAAGCCATTCAGCACCCCAGCCAGGGATACTTGCGACAGGTTGGCTGTGCTAATTATTATTGTTTCCAATATCAAGGAATGAACCAGGTACCATCCAGCCTCAGGTGGAGGTGTCTTCACAGCTGAAGCAGTCACTTGACATGATGAGGGCTACATAATACCTGCTGCACAATGGGAAATCCTAGTAAATGTCACAGTACAACGCTAGTGCATGAGAAAACAAACAGGTTAAACAAACCAACTTGTCTGATTTGATAAATAATGAAAAAAATTGTTTTCTTTCCAAAGCTTTCCAAGTATATTTATCTAAGAGATTATTAATAATTTAATGGACTTTCTCATCTCCCTCCTGACTCAGATCAAAATTTCAGGTTTTACAATCAGGGTAGTTCTAGTCAGCTTAAAACTACCCATCAGCTGGGGAGTCTGACACTTCCAGACAAAAACCAGGATCACTTTATCTTTAAAGAAACAACCCCCATACATACATATCAAGCTTTCCTCTTTCACTTTCCTGTGAATGAGTAGTGGCAAATTAATAATCTTTTATAATTTCTAGATTAGTCCAGCTTTAATCTAGTGCATTGTACCATTTTGTCACAATATACCAAGACCTCCTTAGGAGACTCAGTAGTGACGTCTGTAACGAAGCTTCATTGATCATATCTGGACTGTGTGAGAATTCACAAAACATGAAACAAAGACCTTTGCCAATGCACACTAGTCAATGAAAAGTCTTGACTTGCTCATGAAAAGTAGTCTTCTGGTAGGTTATTTCCTTCCCATTTTTTGGCCAGATATTTAGAAGAGTTATTTTTGTGATATTGTTTTGATAGTGTTTGGTACCAACACCTAACATTACCATTCTCCCATATGTTTTATCAGTAGATGTTGTATTCAGTTAAAGTGTTAGAGAAAAATATATCATGCTGGATCAAACAGCCTGAGAGAGGTGAGGCTGCTACAGCTTCTCATCCCCTAGTCCAACCAGTAGCAAGGATGGGGATGTATTCCCAGTGGGCACACACACACAGAGCACACACATACACCACATATATATACATATATATAAATAAGTGTGTGTATATATATATATATGTCTGGCCACACAGATCACAGGCAGAGACTCAGAGCACTCACTCAAACATAGATAGCACCAAGAGCCTCATGCTGCTCCCCTCTCTGGCTGAGGAGAATGGAGGTTCACTACTGACAACATATGTATATGTGTATGTATGTACAGGGTGGATCTCTCCAACAACTAGACTCAGACATTCAATCTGCCCAGTGGCTGTCCCTGGATCGCAGTGTCCCAGCTCCTGGCACCTGGAGATATGAGCCACCAAGGCCACAGGCCTACTCCATGTGCTGATACAGACCTTCTCACACACAGAGCTGGCTGGGATTCCCCTGGTCCTATAGCCGACCCCCCTGTGCAACTTCACCTACTCACCGTCCCATCCAGGTCGGTCCTTTGGCATTCACCACCTCGCTCGCACACCCACACTTACTCCAGTTGCTGTCCAACTGACAGAAGGACCCTCCCATGGTCTGACTCCAGTTGCTGGACTTAGACCCCACACACACATGTGCAAACAGAACAGACAGCTTTCACCCAGAGAAAAGAAAGGAATTTAAAAAGAAGACAGGACAGACTGTGCTGCAGGCACCTGGCACAGCCAGACAAGTGCACTGACCAGCAAATTATTTACATGTCACCAGCCATTTTTAGTCTTTTATCTCTCTATTTTCCTGTACTTGTTCCTTACCAAATCACCTAAACCATTCCTTTTTCCTTCCTTTGGTTCCTCCCCTAAATATCCCATAATAAGCCCAGTGCAGTCCCAAAATATTTTTCATCTGCATTCTGTAACATGTCCCACATTGCTGGGCAAGAACTCCACCATCTTGGTGATCCCAAGAGCTGCTCCTAATGGTTTGCAGTGATGGGTGTCACACTGGTAGAGTGGGGGTGAAGGCTTTGCTGGACAGCTTGGGATCAGGGGGATATTGGGGTGGAGGGCAGACAGGGTGTTTGTTTCTTGGGAGTCCTTGATTTGGGTCTGTGTCTGGCATTGTACCCCTGTGCTCCTCTGGGCTTGTGGACATGGGCCTTTGATGGGTTGATGGCCCCTGTGATGGTCATGGAAGTAACCTGGCAGTGTGTTATTTGGGTTCCCCCACCCGCTATTATCTCTCCGTGCTCCTGTGTGGGTGTGCAAACGAGCTTTTGTCATATAACCTAACAATAAGTGTTAAACTTAAGCCTCTGTAACTGAAATTGTCCCAGTAGTGTGTCTGCCTCCAGCTGTGGGTGAGATCTGTTTGTTTTTTCTTCTGCTTTTTTGAACTCAGCCAACATGGTTCATTATTCCATGAATGAAGATAGAAAACAAAAATACCACACGCTTTTTTTTCCTGAATGATAAGTTGATCTGTTTTGGGAAAGATTAAATGCCTCCATGCTTTGGTAAAAACATGGCCAAAATTTGGCAGTCACAAAACATCCCCAAAACACAGATGGATCTTCTTCTGGGCAGCAGAAACTTCCCCAATGTGGCAAATTGACATGCTTTTGAAAACATCAGGTTTTATGTGTTACACGGGAACAGGAAAATGATATGTTTTGGCAAATAGAATGGACAGGATAAACCTGAACCACCTTTTGAATATCAAGTGGACGAGGAGTTGGAATTGATAGGGCATGGCACCCCTTTGTGTAGACTGGGACCAGGAATGAGGCAGACCAAGATCACTAAAGCTTTAGCATGACTGAAAAAAACAATTGAAACAAATGATAGGGGATGTGAGATGTAAAAGATACAGTAAGAATGCAGATGAAACAGAGGACAGCGCCACACACATCAAAAAAAAAAAAAAAATAGAGCTGCAAGGACATGGAGGATACAACTATATTGTCATTTCTACTTGTGTCTGAGTTTGTGCTGCGTTCACCTTGGGTCCATTCTTCTCAGACACTTGCTTACCTGTAAACATCAGTCTGGGACAGTCTGAGCCTGTGGCCAAAAGAGAAAACCAACAGGTTGACAGAATTAGAGGGGCCACAGATATGCTTATGCCATACCTGACAGATTAAGAAGGGAATTTGGCATTCTTTTTATCAGTTTTTTTTAGCTTAAAAAATCTGCATGGATGTCATAACAAGGCCAAGAGAGAGAATTTCTTTTTGGTTTGAGGCCTTAAACATTTCTGCTTCATTTTGTTCAAAAGGATGGATATATCCCGATGGTTAGACAGGATAGTGAAATGAAAAAAAAAATCTCATCCTCATCTGTTATAAAAGGACATATGGAGTTAAAAGACAAGACGCTGACCTGTTTTGGAGATCAGGAATATACTTTGTGTGTGCTGCAAATGAAGATCTGAACTTCTCAGCTGTGGTCACTAATGGCTTCTTCCTCATTTTCTGGTGCCTGACTTCAGGCCCTGGGCTCTGATTTGTGAAGGTGTGTGCTGGGTCACAGTAGTAATGAAAGGAAAGAGGGACTGTGCATTCAGCATGTAAAACGTTACGTGAAGTAGTCTAAAAAAGGAAGTCCTGGGTGAAAGACTTATTCAGTTCACTCAAATTTAAGCACAGGATACATCCGCATACCCTCTCATGAGCCAGTGGAGAATTTTTCTCTGGAGAGGACTCTCTCCTTCCATTGATTATTGATGGCATGAGGTTAGATGGGCTCGATAGCTCTGCCAGCAAACACTAGTGCTGGAAGCTGGGTGATTGGAACCCTCTCACCTACAGTGTGAGTGTGTTACAGGAATCATTCAGGTGGCATTACAGGGACCACCAGATTACCCATAGGGCTGATAATATCTCTTCGTTTGGAACAGGGTTTAAAGACTGTGTGCTACATAACAGCTGGGGTCACATGCATTGGGATGCATCAACAGTGCAGAGGGCTCTATCTGAGCTAGTCAAAGTCTCTTTATAGTCAAGGGAGAGAAGTGCTCTCCTTAGGGGGTGATTCATTTCACTCTAAAACACACATTTAAAATGGGTCAGCTCTTAAAATGCCTCTTTCTTCCCCCTGTTTAGGGGGGGAGCCTGGAGCAGCTGGCTTAGCCATAAACATCTACTTGTGGGATCTCTGTAAGGATGTGAGGTGAATCCCATGGTTGGTAATCAACGGTGGGAAAGCATGTACAGGATCATTATGTACAAAATGAGGCCTATTCAACCTGAGTGTTGAATGAGGCAGGACACCCATGGAGTGAACAACATGTCTTCATGTAATTAAAAGTGGCTTCATAATCAACAGCCACAATGAGAGAAAAGGCAAATAGCACTGGCAACCTTATTTCTGATGTTTACTAATACCTGAGTGCTTTGACTTTATAAACCCAATAAGCAATGTCTGGGTGTACATGTATATATATGTAAATAGATGCAAATATATGAGATTTTTGTTCAGCTTTTTCTCTGTATTTATCATTACCCAGGCCTTTCACTGATGCAAACAAGGGTAGTTCTATTTTCTTCCATACATTTGTGACAGTTTCTCCTAACTGAAGATCTAGCCTAGTTTATGCTGTATGTCTTCTTTTTTTTAAGCACCACAGACATATAAAGTGAATCAATATTTGTGCAGTTATGGTGATACACCTGCACTTATAATTGCTGACAAGATCCACAACTAAGTGGAAATCTCCTGGTGAATTAGGTCTTTTTTTCTTTTTTTTTTCTTTTTGGTTTTGCCTAAGCCTGTGTGACTTAAAAATAAGTTGAGACTGAATATACTAAAACCAGCTCTCACTTGTATTGGAGAACTGACTGACTATAAGCAGTGCAACTTCTGGATAGGAGATATTGCAGTTAACACTATTTTGAGAGGAAGGAATTAATTTTCTTGCCAAATGACTAAGAGAGTTGGATACCATTATGAAACAACTGTTTGGTACATCTGTCTTGCTGAGTTTTAGAAAGTAAAAAAATGGAAGTTCTTTAAAGCCCCCAAAACTGAAGGAATGTTATTTAATGCTTCCAAGCAGCCCTAGGCAGAAAATAGAGTTGGACACTTAAATGTTTCCCTGGAGGACATTATGTGATGTATTTTACATGCTGCTTCTCAAAGTCATGAATCTCCTGGACCTAGAGACATTCTGTTTGGTTCCCAGCTTTCATTGGACTTCTACACAGAAAGGACTGCAACAGTGCCAATTTACTTTACTTTTTGGTGGCTTTATTTAGTATATTCTTGTACTCTCGAATGTGACAGGGTCTTAGTTTAAAAGAGGGGCACTAAGCTGCCCTGTAGCTACAGGCTGTGGCTTTAGGGTCCTATTCTTAATTTTGTCTCTAATATTTTTTAAAAAAGGGATTTATTCATTTCAGCCCAAAGTCCAAACATTGTCATCGCTCAAGGGTATTACACAAACAAGTTAATGCTAGAGATTTCTTTGAAAGCTTCTGGCTGCAGAAAAATCAGAACTCTAGCAGCACCATGCCACTGGTAATAGACACATCCTGACTTTGTACGGGTGAACATCTAACAGTGGGTGAGAGAGACAGGGGATACTGTCTCTCTCTCATGCCCTAAAAGTGCTTCCCAGCAAAGGAATAATGATGGACGGCATTGCTAGTGACTAGATTAAAGTCCAAGCCTGATTACCAGTGAAGGTCCAGTCTTCCATTTCTAATCACAAGACAATAATCACAAAGGATATGGTAGGAGGAATATTTACTCAACTTGGAGAAGGAGGAGGGAGTAGTAGCAGTAATGATGGTCAGGGGAGTACTTTGCTTTCTCCAGTTCACATAGAGAAGGGAAGTCAAATCTTTAGTAATAATTGAAATACATTGTCATCCTTCATGAGCAATGCTCGTAGAAAACAGCAACAAGATCCTGTTGGAAATATGTAACCTTACTCTGCCTTCTCCACGTGTGAGGCAGATCCTTGGAAGACAAACCCCCTTATAACTCAGCCTGGCCATGCCGGTTTAATCACTGAAGTATTCCAATGAGTTCAGCCTAGAGAGCTTCTGTCTTGAAGAATCAGTGTGATTTTGTCCACTGGCATCACATCTGCTCCAATATGAAATTGCACTCCTCCAAGTATGGCCTTTAAAGGCAACTCACAGTACTACTCCTGCTCAGAGAGTGTTCTAGTGCTATATAAGACAAAACTCTCCTAGGTTCTTGGTCCAGTGCCAGTTTACTTCAAAGTGCCACTTTATTTCTTACAATCATACTGTACATTCAGCAGGTCTTTGCATTTTGTTCCAAATAATTTCTCCAAATCCTCTATTATGATTTATTTTCCCTTTAAAAAAAAATTTTAAAAAAAGTAACACAAAACCCCCAAAAAAACAGAAAAAGAAAATACCAAAACCCAGCTGTTTTCTTTCCCAGGGGCTCCATTGAAGCTATATTTCCAAATGCACTTTTCTTTTTTTTTTTTTTTATCCCCTAACAAAACCAGGTTTTTTTGGCTTTGATCTGAAGCTTTAGCCCTCTTTAGCTTCTCCTGGGAAACTTTCTGCTGTGCTGGGAAACTTTCTGCTCTGCTGGGAAAGTGCTGAAAATTAATGAAGATTTATAGGTTCAATTTTGCTAAATATGGTCACACCTAGGTTTGTCTTATTCTGTATTTCTTACAAGAAAGAATTGAAAAACAGGAAGTTTGGGGGCTTTTGTAAAGGGTGCCATAATAGATCTGTGTTTCTTCATATAGGCTCTTCCTTTTCTGATGAATGGTGGAGTATTTAGAGAAAGGAGCAAGAAAATCTGCAGTACTAAGGCAGGAAAAGAAAAGTTCCCTAACAGCTTTCAGAGTTTAAGTTTAAAAAGAATAGTCTGACCATTTGCTCTTCTTTCCACTTTCAATCTTGCTGGAATTTGTGCCAGTGTATACCTATGGTATCTCATTAATGGAAATGAAAAATGACAAGTTTTCATCCCGGTAAGGTCCAGGGGAAAATCATTCATCGAATTAAATTAGCTCAGGAATTGAAGTTACACCTTTTGAGTATGAAATCCAAAACTATCTTTTGCTCTGAATATAGTGTTCTTAACAAAGCACGCTCTGGGTGATTGAGGACAGTAGAAAATAAGCTTCACGCTGCCTGTTTTGAAAGTGATAGGTTAAATACCCAAAGATGCTGCACACCTACAACTCCCATTGAGGTCTCCATAGCAAAAAGTTTTCCTAGTAAATGCTTAGCTTCTAGTTTCCAGGGTTTGGACCTTTCCTTCTATTTTAGAGAATCTGTGCTGGTAATGTTAGCTTTAATTATACTGAAAGGAAGGAAGGCACTGTTTAAGCCTGGAGGACTGAATACAGGATGTTTTTATATGCCTCAGTGTATGCAAAATGAGGATGATAATACCTGTGAGACGTTGTGAAGATGGGTGCCTGAGACTGACGTGTACAAATGTATGAAAATAGGTTCAGTATGCACTCAGATCCCTTTCATTTTGTCTAATTTGTTTATCATATCCATCTACATAGGTGTTTGGCTACATCCAGTCTAATATATGTTTACCAGTGGATTTTTTTTTTCTTTCCACTGGCAGATTTAGCATCAACTGCTGTGTTGGATACATCTTGGTGTTATGGTTTTCATTGAAAATCTCTTAGTGTGAATTCTTATTCCCTCATCTGGGATAGGATTTGCCCAAGAAGGACTTCTCTGAAGCACTTTTCACTGATTCGCTCTCACATTCTATATCGGCAGTTTATCCAGTTCCCAGAAATGTTGGGCGGAGAAGTGGAACCATGAAAATTCACTAGTGGACAATTTGTTGCTGTTGCTGTTGTTATTTTTGCCTAAGATCCTATTAGAGTTAAATTTGCTATGGCAGCTGGAGGTCTAATCTTTTGGCTAGAAACTGCCAGATTTGAATATAACTACTGTATAAAGGGAGACGAAAATGCAAATCTGAGGGTTAAATCTCTGATGGTGTATCTTATCTCAGTGGCTGAATGCGTCCATAGTAGCCTTGTGAAAATTGTTTCACTTTTCTTGTTAATCAAAAAACAAACAAACGAAAAACAGTCACGATGGGGAATTGAATGCTGAAATGATTGCCTTATAAAATAATAATAAAAAAGTAAGGAAAAAAGCTCCAAGCTCCTATTAAAATCACAGGTTTAAAACAAGGCGAGGATTTCATCAGGGCAATCAGATCTGAAACTCCAGTTTGTGACTGGTATGCCAACATGATAAGCTCACTATGGAATGGACCTTCCTATTCTTAAATTCTACATGCTTAATTAAAAAGGTCTATTATGGTACCTAAAGCCTTTTGTTAATTTGTAAAATACATTTACTGATGAAAGTCCAGTAGAATTATTCAGTTCCTTACAAGGAAAATCTTAAAACAGAGAATACAGTGTCAGCATCCCATGCTTTTCAAGGAATTTGCATGGCTGTTTTTAAATAGCCATGCCAGCTCAACACTGGCATTAAGTGTGATTAGAGGAAGAAAGAAAGAAAGAATAATATTTTTTCCCTCTTTCCTTTTCCTTAGGGGTCTGGATAGATGATAGCAGCAACTTTCCCCTTGTACTTCTTCATGACAGGGCAAGGATGGAGGGCTCTTTAAATCCTCTGGCTCCTGGAAGAAAAGAAGATAGTCAAACAATAAGATAAATAGAAGCCACTTAAGCTAAAATATCCAAAGAGTGAAAAAGATTTGGTTTTATATTACACTTAACAAAGATCAAATTAGAAGAGGAACTGATGGATTGAAATTGCCAATATTTTATACCATGATATATCAAACTATTTAGGATGTGTGAGATCATGAAACGTAACTAGGTTTAGTGAAGTCAACAGAACTATTCAGACAGTCCTACTAGTTCATACAGTTGAAAATATGTGGCACAGTAGTTTGCTACACTGAGTGGTGCATGTTATGATAAATGGAAGAAAATGTCTAGTGAGAGGAAGATACCGATAAAGCATAAAATGCAGATATAAAAACAATAATATATATATACATATTTGAATTCTATCTGAGCCCAAATAGTCCTCTGTGGATTTAGGTAGTCATTTCATTTACCCAGCCTCTCGTGAAAACAGGGGTAATAATTTTACCATAATCTTAACATGTTCTTAGGATAAAATCTCGATGTCCAGATGCCATGCCGATAACAGACCATGTCTCTATTGTATTTGTTATTTTATTTTCACCTGACAATGTTCTCTTTCACTTTGTTTTTCCTTTTAAAGTGAAACATTCCCCAAAGAGCCAGCATTACTTCATATATGTTTCTTTTTGACATTTTTAAAGTTCTTTAAATTCTGAGGTTTTTGCAAGTAAAAAAAAAAAAGGTGAACCACTTAATTTTCTTTGTAGAACCGTTCCCTTTGCATCACGTTCCAAATATAATGAATGGTGTATTCTGTTTCAAAGGTTCTGCTTTTAAATGTAGTACTTTAGCTTAGTAATCAGAGTCTATTTTGAATATGTAGTGCCTACAGTACATATGAATATGCTAATCAACTAAACTTAATAGTTCTCATTTGTATTAATGCAAATTAGGTGGCTGTACTTTCCACCAAATATTTTCCTCGGTATTTATTAGAGAAATCAAAATCTCTTTCCGCCCATAATAAGTTCTAATATTTCATCTTAACACTTTAAAGGGCGTGTTTTATTTTAGCTTAATCTAATTTCATTGAACAAAATTGCATCTAAAGGCAATATAAAGTTACAATTTGTTCCATGTCAAATAATAAAAATGGCCTTTAAATTTTACATGAATTTGACCTTTTGGTTTGTGCATTTCAATTAAACCTCCCTCGTAATCCAAACGGTATAATGTACCTTGTGTGCATTTGGCCTTGTATAGAGGTATCCAGCTGTATTCCAGTTGCCTTCTTCCATGTAGCCATTGGCCTTTCTTGACCCTCAGTCTCATCCTACTCTTATTAATTGGGAATTTTTCTGTTTACTACAAACAAGACTGCTATGCACCTTGCCCTAACTGGAGTCAGAAGTGAAACCATGTGGGATTGGACATATCCATCTTTTCAAAAGGAGTAAGGAATGGTAAACAGTCCAAAAAATCTGGGCTTGTTCTTTGCAAGATGGCCTGTGGACCCTGAATCAGCAGCTGTTAATACTTCAACTTACCTTATTGAACTCCAGGAGAGCCCTAGAGTTGAGGTGAAGCCCAAAAAGGCAATTCATAAGAACTGTGCAAGAGCAATCATCTCTGTTGTTCTGAGTACAGCAGCATGTCAGGCGATGTCAAGGTCTCTTATCATCTTTGGCCATATAAATTATGTTTATTATTAATAGCAAAAATATTTTTGGTGTTAGTAACTTTCATTTCTTCATGGAAGAATGATAGGAAGGCACCATACTATATCATCCTTCAAAATTATACTCATTTTATTTCAGGATCACACCCCAGCCATTCACTTCTGAAGCAGAAAAGTAGAAGGAACATCACCATCCAATATGCAGAATGTTTCCAGCACACTAATGCTCTGTGTGATGAAAGGAAGGATCTGAGTTGAGGGTAGCTAGCCCCATCCTCACCACAGATGAGATACAGCTTTGCTGGGGACACCACCACTGCCACATCCAACTCCGCATTTCCTAACCTCTTCCCATCCTCATATGTGAGTTGTCTGATAAGACTGAGAAGATCTCCAGGGCTAGCTATCCATTGTTTATTCAGTGTCTAATTGCACAGTGGAGCCCCATACCTGATTGGCCCATAGGCACTGTTGTAATTAACATGATTAATAATATGCGTTCTGTAGCTGAGATAGTTTCCAAGGCTCGAAGCCCTTCAACTTCTGTTGCAGCTTTAACTGTACTTTGAGACTCAATGGCTTAAAACCAACTCATTCCGTGCTCAGTGGTACTAATGAAGCCTGGGTTTTGCTGGCTTTGTGTCTCGTGGCTAGACTGTGCTGTGTCAGGGAAGGTGCAAAACCCAGATCCTGTGGCCGAGATGTTCAAAACCTCTGCCTCCTCTGTGGGTTCTTTCATGTCAGATGGGCTTACGCTGCAGCCTGCCTTTAACGGCCATGCTCATAGAGTGTTTCTCTGCCACTCAGATGCCTCTTCTCTGAAGCTTGTAGTAATTTAATATCCTTGGCATCTCCAACCCTCAGCTAAATTTGATTGAAATCAGCTAATCAGTCTGTAAAGTGAGACAGACAGACAAATAGGCAGAGGCACGTGTGCTCTTTGACCATAAGCCTCATTTCCTTCAGAAACCAGGGTGAAAAAGAATAAAATCCATGATGCTTTTGGTTTAATTTTCCTTTGTTTTTTTTCCAGGGCAAACTAACCCCAGCATTAAAAGCAGTGCAACCCCCAAGTCAGAGTTCAGGAAAAAAAAAAGGGGCAAGCTATTCCAGGAAAAAAAAAAGGAAAGGAGATTTTGTTTTAGTTTCTTTTTTTTTTAACTGCAGTAGAAATCGAACTCCAGAGCCTTAATGGAAAAATCTTATATTTTTCTGGGAAGAAGGAGAAGATGGGAGAGAGGAGGGGGGAAAAAAAAAGCTAAGTGACTGTCAGATCAGCTCAGGATCTCCATTAGAATGCAGAGTGCTCCAGAGTAATTACAAAACAGCTGTAATGGAAAATTGGTAGTCAAACCCATTTTCCACCAACTAGAACGGTGAATGGGCTCCATTATGTTCCTAATTCTCATTAACTTAATTTGCATAGGAAACAATGAAGGAATACCTAATGAGTTAGACTCAGCTAGCAGCAGATCGATACCCCTGTGAACAGGGGTTCGACCCATAATTACAGGACATGTGGCAAAGCCAGAATGTTTCTCCTCTTGGATAGGGGAGATAGAAAGGTTGGCCTTGCAGTTGTTATTTATTTAAAGGCTGAAAATGTGGCGCCTACAGAGGTGGGAATTTGTTGCTGTTTGGAGGTGGTGGGGGTGGGAGGTTTAATTTTTTTCTTCCTTTATCACTTTGTTCTGTGGCTTTTAGGAAGAAATGTATTCTTTGTCTTTCTCTTCGACGTTAAAGAAGCAAATTCTTAAAAGCTATTCTTGTGGCCAGAGTTTAAGAGTTGGGATGCACTGACTCTGTACGCTGAGGGCTGTGGCAGGTGATCTTGCTGCATATATTCTGGGCCACCTAAAACCTGTATAAATCCACGTCGTGTGTCAGCATGCCTGAGCCTCCAAGCCCAGCCAAGAGGCACAGCTATTCACCTGGGCTCAGCTCTGTGCAAACACAATCACATGGTATCAGAGGACCAACAGATGTAAATGCCGCTGGCTCAGAGTGTGTGTGTGTGTGTCTCTTTGCAGTGTAATCCGGGAAAGGTCTGGGTTCAGTTGCCATTCTTGGCAGCATTGCTGTATTTGCAGTCATGGACATATGCTTTCAATTCTCTGGCCTTTACCTCCTGTCTGTGGAACAAGGCTAGCAAACTCCTGCTCTGGTTTAGACCCTAAGCTTTTCGGGGAAGGGTCTGGCTGATCCAAAAATTAAGATAATCTGGATGAGGAGTATTTTCCCTGACAAGTAAACACTGTGAGCAAGGTTGGATGCTACCACTTCTGTAAGTTAAGACAATGTTTTTGATTTTCCTGATTTGCCAATCATGTACCACTGTAGCTAGATCATGCATATAGATATCAATACTGTTACTTGAAATGGTTGAATCTCTCCCAATGGTCTTGCAGTTTAATTTAGTCTCTATTGTTCTTTCTGAGTGAAATTTCCCCTGTGAAGAAGACTTCCAAAAAAAAAGAAAAAATCCAAAACCAGCATTACGTGAGTCCTCAAAAGAGTTTTAAATTAATGTTACCGTATTTTTGTATGTGCTGTGGTTGTGCAGTCCTCACAATGCCAGAAGGAACGTGCTGTGGCAGATTCTGTAAGAAATGCATAAAAAGAAATAGTGCCTGCCTTAACGAGCTCACAATCCATGCAGATCAGGCAAATAGAGCAAATATTCTTATCCCTCTTCTACAGACAGAGACCTGAGTCACTGGATGATTCATTGACAAGTCCAGTGTCACACAAGCAACCTATGGCAAAGCTAGAACATACACAGCAGGTAGTTCAATCCCAGGTTGAAGCATTTATTACTGTAACATCATCCATATATATATAAGGATGCATAGATTTTGGTGTCCCACTGTGCTAAGATTTTTCCAAATGACATAGGACAAGAGGTGGTACTAGGGAGGTGTACCCTAGCTGCAGGAAGCTCTAGGAGACATTGTGTTCACAGGAGTTAAAGAAATTTTCAGGCTTATGTCAAGACAGTGAGAAGAGGTTGGATGTTGGAAGAGACTTCTAGATTAAAAAGCAACTGCGGCATAGAGCGGGTGCATGGTTGTATAGTTGTGAGGTCTTAATAGGTGGGAATAACTGGGAAAGCAACTGCCTTAGAAAATGTATCACATTATGGAGAAGGGCAACAAGTTTGCTCTCAAGGTGGTGGGGAGCATTTGCAGACCCCAAGGAACAGTGGGGAGACCAGTGAGTTTTGTTTGTTTTCCCATGGCAGGGGTCAGCAGATGGCACTCACACACAGCCTCAGGAGTTGCCAACACCACTGGAGTAGTGGCAAGTTTCTCTTTTTAGAAATGCTGCATCATCCTTAGATCTTTGCTGCAGTTCCTTTGTGGGGAGCTGTGGCAAACAGCTCAGGAAGGGTTTTCTCCATCATAGCTTTTCTAACTTAACACAGATCTGCATACAGGGAAGTGGGTTGAAGTTTCTGAAAGTGGGATAGTCCAAATTCGGATTTGATCAGTTCTGTTAAACAATTAACATATATAATAATATCAATGCATTGTACAAACTGAATCTTATATGGAGTCATTGATTTCTCCTTCAGCAGAAGACTAGCTACAAGACCAAATATCAGCCTGCAAGGGGAAAAGAAGTGGCAGTGTTTAATCAAACCCTTTAAAAACTTCTTATATTTTTTCTTTGCAAATACATATTATTGTCCAGTTTCCCAACTGTTTTAAAACAGAGAATCCTCCTGGAAGTCTACAGTATTTTTTTTTTCCCCAATTGATGAGCTGGGTCTATGTGATTATTACTAATTTTTTACCTTTGTCAAGAGGGTAAAACACTACTCTGGGCCTCTAGAGAACTGAGGTCCACCTCCTATGTAACTGACTTAGTGAAGGTCCTTGAGCAACCAATTTTATCATTCTTTTCTCCCTTTCTCCTTTCCAATTGTTTTTCATCTTCCCTGTTCGAATGTCTCTGCTTTGTGTTTTCATTCATTCTTACTTCATCTGATTTCACCACTGCAAATAGAAAAATAATAAAGATAATTTTAAATACATTATTCTAGATTTTATCTCGGGGCAAAAATCTTTTATCCAGATTTAGACTGTTGACTTTGATTTGAAGAAACTCCAAGCAATCACTGCTGCTAAAAAAGTTTATGAAAACTGAAAGACCAGTCTTGCTGCAAAACTAAGCCTTGAATTCACCCTTCACTCATTAAACTCAAGTCAGGATCAATGGCCAGTGCTTGAGAATTTTGTTCGAAATAAACATTGCTCTGTATGACTAGTTGCATTTGTTTAATTAAAGTAACACATCTGTACAGTAAATAGCCTGTGATCAGGCAGTAACATAATACTGTACAAGCACAGCAGTAATTGGATAATGTAATGAAATGCATGGTGGGTTTTTTAAAGAAAATATAATGAGATTTCATCATTTTATACACACAGGTAATTAGTTCTTAGAAATACTGGGAGAGTAAATTATCTGCAGATTTGAACTATCAGCAAGTATTTAAAATGGCCCAGCTGAAGAGGTAAAAATGTTCTAGTTTAAGTCTCTTTAAATTCAAACCAAAATGAGGCCAGTACAAAACTAAGGTACTAGTAAGAACTGAAAGGATTTTTGGAAATTAAGACCACCAGGCCATCTGCTATAATGACTGCCAAGCTTATCAGTGAATCTCTGTAGGTGAAAGCATGTTTCCCACCACTTGAGTGGCACTGCACATGACTGCACACCATCACCCATCCAGATCACTGTGTACAAACTTAATTTGCTTTAGACTTTCCAGGCTGTCCTCTTTTTAAGACCATTCACCAAATGTGCCACAATTTGGAGTAACCTCCCATAAGAGGATATTTCAAAACCTGGTGTATGTGGCAATATGAATATGGTGGAAGAGTACAACTACCCAAAGTGCTTGTGTTAGCTGATCACAGGTTTATCTGTGTGTTATCTAACACATAACAGCTAAGCTAAGCTGTGTAGTTAGCATAGTTAAATGGGGGAGCTCCATGTCACAGGGTGTCATGGAAGTCAGAAGTTCACATGCATTCAAGAAAAAAACAAGTTCATAGAAAATAAATCAATTAAGACTTACTAAATATACAGAAAACACTTTACATTCAGAACGTAAGAAAAGAATAAGTGTGTGTATATATAGATAGATAGACATATAAGAAAAGAATAAATATTTATAACAAAAGAATGAGTGTGCATATATATATATATTCTTTTCTTACACCTACCCCTAGGCATCCATTATTGGCAGCACTCAGAATTTGGGGCTGATGGATCTTAACTCTGACCCAGTATGTTATTACTGTTAATACTAGTTAGGTAGAAAAAAGTCTTCCAGTTCTGACTCATCAGAGGTTACCTCCTGCCTTTGGCACAGGTTTCCTTTGCCACACAGTAAAGGCAGGATCCTCAGCAGCTATCAGGTTGTTTAATTTGCGCTCATGAAGACTTATTTTGTGTGTCTCTTCTACATTGTGCAAAACACCTGACAGCTCAGGTGGAGACCCTGTAGAAGAAAGGAGCCAGATGCTGGTCTGGAGCTGCAATCAGCTCCAGTCTGCTTCTGGCCTAGTGTCGTGGTTTAAGCCCAACCAGTAACTAAGCACCACACAGCCGCTCACTCACTTCCCCTGCACCCGGTGGGTTGGGGGAGAGAATTGGAAAAAAGCAACACTCGTGGGTTGAGATAAGAACAGTTTAACAGGACAGAAAGGAAGAAACTAATAATGATAATAGTAATAATAATAAAACGACAATAATAATAATAAAAGAATTGGAATATACAAAACAAGTGATGCACAGTGCAATTGCTCAGCACTTGCCAACTCATGCTCAGTTAGCTCCCAAACTGTGATCCCCCCCTCGAGGCCAACTGGCCCAGTTTATATACAGGGCATGACGTCCCATGGTATGGAATACCTTGTTGGCCAGTTTGGGTCAGCTGCCCTGGCTGTGTCCCCTCCCAACT
>JANZLQ010000079.1:74822783-74846065 GCA_026212715.1 Elanus axillaris | reverse complement strand
CACCATACCAGCTACCAGGAAGACAGTTAACTCTATCCCAGCTGAAACCAGGACACCTAATACTGAATCGCTATTCCTCACTTTTGGAAAATGAATGTTGTTCCCTTTATGTGTCATAAGCATGTCCTCATAGGGAAGGGTGGGGAGGGAGGGAAGACGTGTTAACATGGATTAATATTCAGAAGGTTAAGCAGCCAGGAACACAAGTCAGGGTATGTGACTGCCTGCATTGTGTCATGGAAAGAATCCATTTCCCTGCTCTGACACTCCTGATGTTTAATTGATACATATCTGCCTCCCTCCCCCATTGTTAATATTTAAGCAGGTGAGCACAGCGGGCAATGGGCTGCTCACAGTAGCCAGGTGGCCCTGCCAGCAGCCTGCCACACTAAACACCTCCCCTGAAATTTGCATTGCTTTTGTTCCTCTCCTCTGAATGTGCACAAAGAGCCCCAATTTGAAAATGCAAACAAACAAACATATACCTAAACTTTCTCTGAAGGAAGACTAACTCCCTTGAAGAAAGTTCCCCAGGGCCATCACTAGCTTCTTTTATTTTTCTTTTTTTTTTTCCCCTCTGTCTTTTTGTTTGGCTTTTACTCTTATTCTCAGTATTGCTTTCTTTCCTTTGTACTTTGATGTTTCTTTGGGGACTTGAGGAAGAAAAGCAACAACAAAACAAAACAACAACAAAAATGAACAAACTCTAAGGCATTTCAGTTTGTTTTCACATGGACTAGACCTGCCAACAATCATGGGGGAGTGTGGAAAATGAGAGGAAGAAATAAAACCAAGAAATCTAGTGGCAGGAAGACTAGGGAACAGGGAAGCATTATCCTTCCCTAGGGCCTCTGCCCTGGGAGCACAGCCTTCCGATCTACCCAGGGTAAAAGACACCCTGCCTGACTTAGTGGCTGGATCATTTGCTCTTCCCCATCCCACTCTGGCTCTCTTCCAGAGCAGCAGCCAGGCTGCAGGCAAATGATATATTTGCTCTTGTCTAAGTGACAGCTAGTTCAGGCTAAGAGCCTCCAGCACTCAATGGTCAGCTGCTTGATGCAGAGTTAGATTAATGAAAGGAGTTTGTGGTTAGTCTTTGCCCAGTTATCACTTAAGTCACCTGGGTCCAAACTCACTGTCATACAACACTTAGACCCATAAATTAAGAATATGTCCTACACTTATCTCCTGGGACTATAGCCCAACCGCAGAGGCTTTGGGCACTCTGAAAAGGCTTGAGTCCTCTGCTAGAAACTGTTTCATTTTGTACAGATTTTTTTTAAATATTGAAGGGGCTAAGAAGGTACCAAAAAGAGCAGTGGAACTACTGTTTATACAGGGATTTTCATTAATGTCTCTTCTTTGCCAGCCTAGATAAAATGAAAAGACTGGCCTGAAGCTTTCTCAGATCATTGGACTTTTTCAGCTCATTCATGAACACCTCTGAGAAATTCTGGGCACAAATATAACGTTTCCATGCATGAAACAATGTATTGTCTTGAAGCTGGTGCAGTCATCCACAACTGAGGAGGTCTGAATTTAAATCACTATAAACACAGAGGGAAGCTAAACTGTGATCCAACTACTGAAGTGACGGCAAACTTATAGTTACCAACTCAGCTAGACTTGAAAGAGCATTTGCAGCTATGAATGCCAAAAAGAAGGTGGCAATCATTCAGGCAACCCAGAATTAGGCACCTGTCTTCCTGAGAACAACAACTTTAAATCTACTGACTAGTTTACATGCATCCTGCTCTGAGAACTTAAACTCAAATATTCATCTTTCTTCACATATTCATTTAAACTTAATAAACCCTGTACCTTCAATGCATGCTGCAGTTTCATGTAAAAGCCACATCCTGCTGTGCTCATCGCTCCAGCGATTGTATTCTTTGAAGTTCCAGAGCCCTGCAGAAAGCTAGACTTAGTTTTGAAGAGTCCCAGAGCCTGAGATCTCCTGGTATGAGGGCAAGGATCATCCAAAGACCTGTGCATACCCTGGGTTAGAGACAGCTAGGTCTGTTTCTTTTTCTGCTGTGTTATATCAAGTATCCTGGTGAGTCCTTGTCCTGAATTATCTATTGATGTGAAAGTCATTATCATGAATCTACTGGTTGGAGGTTTTTTTTGTGATGACATGTAGCTTATTATTTAGCAAAACATGTCCCAGATTTCTTGTCCTTGTTTGATATAAATCACAGTTTGTACAATATTGTCCTATCCAGTTCTGGGGACCTACAAGGAGACAAAGACAGTTACACTCACCCATCTCTTCTTGTGGCGTGCCAGAGCACAACAAAGGTGTTCCCATGTGTGTATGAAAGTATATAAACCTGGATCAACTAAGCTGTGGGAGGTTCTGGCTTGAAACAATGTTAGCTGGAAAAATCCCACGTTTTAATCTTCTAAAATATTTTGTTGCTTTGAGACACAGAGTTCATACTGTTAAGGAGTTGGGTGGTACTAACAGATGTGCTCTGATCTCTCTTTCCCTTGATGGAGCCACAGGTGGTTGAGAAGCAGATGAGCTTGGGGAATTAACTTTCAGAAAAGGCGATTGATCAGTCCCCACACACACCCCAACACTTCTGAATTTTCATAAGAAAACTGGAAACATTTGGGATGAGAAGTTGGAAACTTTTCTATGAAAAGCAGACACCATCTAACTAAGAATGTCCACTGAACTGGATGTTCCCCACCTTCTTACATATTAGCCAGTGATGACAACCACCTCTCAAGCCCTTCAATACAACAGTTATGATTTTATGTGTTCACTGTGCTTATACCAAAGAGCTCCACACCTGAACCTCAAAACATCACTTTCACCACAGATCCATTTTACAAATCAGGTACTGGACAATCAAAGGTTCTTTTGTATTCACTTTATTGCACCTTTTGCACTCTGTAGTTCTTTGTATGATGGTAATTTTGCCTGCACTGTGTGCTTTGTCTACAATGAAGCATCTTCCCCCATTCTTGTGTTGGGCTACAGAAGGCATTTTAGTAGCCCCATTTCATCCACAAACAAAGAAAAGAAATAATAAACAGCAAGTGATTTATTTATATGGACAAAATGATTTGATGTTGTTCCTTGTTGACAGACTGATCTGGCCAGAATTACATTCTATTGATAAAACTGTGAAGGAATGCCATTCATCGACCACATGAAGTTAAGGGGTGGGGGAAAATGAATTTGTCCATAGAATTTTCTTTCCCAAGCTGTCAGTTGTTTCTAGAGATTTGAACAACCTCATGCTCACAGTTGCATTCACATCTATTTTATCTTTATTTATTTAACCATTTTGTTCTTGCTGGCACACATTTATAGAAAAGTAACAAAATTTGAACAGCGTTTTTTAGCAGCCAAGATCTACTATTTGAGATTTTTATCTCTGTGGGTCTCCAGAATATTTTGCACTTCCCTATTGCTAAATAAGTAAATCCCTGGAGTATATAGTAGTGATTTTTTGAAACTATGCAAGCTTTCCTTTTCCATGCACCAGAATACAGAGTTTAAAGATTTCTGACCAGCTGCTTCTACAATAAATTCTTTCCATGCACACCATCATTCTCCATATCCTGTGTGATTCTTATAGTTACTTTGCTATTCTCCAAAGCAGACTGAAAGGTAAAAGACATCCTCCCACAGAACAAGAGGGACAGATGCATTTCAAAAGGGTGGGAAACTCAAACAAGACTTAGTATCTGAAATCATCCCTTACATCTATTTGTTATTATTCTCTACTTCTCTCTTGGGCTCAGTTCATGATCCTTCAGTAACACATTTAGTCTCACAAACACAAACACTCAGGAACCTGTCATCTTTAAATAAGAGGTCCACAGGGAAAGGAAAGTAGTTTTAATTCAGATCTGTCTTAACCAGAATTAAACCAAGCTTTA
Source organism: Elanus axillaris (assembly GCA_026212715.1). Classification (NCBI taxonomy): domain Eukaryota; kingdom Metazoa; phylum Chordata; class Aves; order Accipitriformes; family Accipitridae; genus Elanus; species Elanus axillaris. The sequence goes on along the minus strand of JANZLQ010000079.1, from coordinate 74,842,165 downwards.
GATCTCATGTGATGATGTAGGCTTGACATTTGCTCCTTGCTTTTTTTTCCCAAACTAGCAAGCACAAATGTGCTTCCTCTATCAAGTAACAGAAAAACTAAGATTGAATGTAATTAAAATAAAATACAACAATATTAAAATAATATTAAAGGAAGGAAATGTAGTGCATAAACTAGTCATTAACCCCAGCATCCTCAATAGATTTAAATTTGACTAACTGCTGGTTGATTTGCCTACTCATAATTCCCACTCTAGTTTTAGCTGGATATTATATTCTTTTTCATTCATTAAAGCTTTGCAGCTGCTTCCCACTCCAGTGAGGGGTGCACTGTCATGCCGAAGGGAATGATTCTTAGACAGAAAGAAGATTTCAGTCCTTTGGGAATTTCTACATTGATTCCAAAGGGGACTAGGATTTTACCCATAGGCTCATATCTATGCTATAGATTAACCTGATATATTGCATCTAAATTCCTCTGAATCCTAATGAAGTCAGTTAAGTGAACTGTTAGAGTAAATAAGTGCACAGAGTGTCAGAGTACCCTGAAGCTGGATCTTTCACAGCTATGACCCAAATTTGGATTGAAATTCTGCACTCCTGGCCTTTCTTCTTTCTCTCATTGTGTGTGTATATACATAATTGTATATATGTGTATGTACCTATACATACAGCCCAGCAAGACATCCTGAAATGTTTTAGGATGAAAGGTTCTGGATAACATGTAGTCATAAGATCTTATTTATGCAGTTTCCTTGGAGGAAGATTAATTGGGCTAAGATACATACACTAATGCATGAGTCAGCTGTGGTACCATCACTGCAGATACATGGCTGATTCAGATGATTTAAAACACACAGCAATACTACAAAGAAGCTCAGAATGGGAAGTTAAGAATGATATCAAAGCCAGCAGATACTGCAGGAGAAATCTGAGCTGGTAGAATATAATTACACCAGTCAGCATGTTGTCCGGACAAGTGAATGAATATTCTTCTTTCTGTGTGAGAGCCAGAGGCTTCTTTCAAATATCCATAACTCCAAGTTTAGACGTGATTATGAGGATACTTTGGATTTAATATTGATTTAGAGAGCACAAGATACTGGATGGAGTCCTGCAAAGTAAATCTAAGGATCTGACAATCCTGGTGAATGCTCTAGTCACCTGAATGAGCTCTGAAGTCTAGTCCTGGAGCTGCCCTCCTGGTCTATAGGCTCCACACCTGCAGTTAGGCACTTGCCACAGTTACAGCACTTCCAGAAACGTATCTGTAGCCCAGCAACCTCCAGAAGCTCAAGTACAGAGCTGTATGAAGTGTCTTAACCACTATCCTTTATCATAAAAACTGTACTATTTAATGGACAAGGCAGCCAAAGAATTTGTAGCCCCACCTTGGAGAATGAAGGTTGTACAAAGGGACCATACAGTACCGTCAGTGATCTGGAAACATGCTTCTGGATTCACCAGCCACAGGTAGAGCAGAGAGAAAACCTGGGGCTCCTGACTCCCCAGTAGTTTAGTCATAAAGACATCCTTCTTCCTTGGTTTAATAGAAAAGTACCTTTAATGAATTCAGGCTGAAAATCCCCTCTCACAAGTTTACAGTCTGAATAGATAGGAGGAACCACCGTGGGAGACAGGGGGACAGAGGGACAGGGAGGAAGGACAGTTTGTGCAGCGGTGCAAAGTTTATTAAGAAGATCAAAGCCCAGCCTGAGTACACAGCCCTTTCAGCTACTTGACCTATAAAGTTGTTGCATCCTTTTTATTTATTCCTTTAGTTAACGAGAAGGCACCCATACTCTTCTCCCCTCCCATCACACACCTTGCTGCCAGTCCCTTCTTGCTTCATTTCATACCCAATCAATATTATTTGACAACATATAGGTCAGCAATGATGGCAGTTATATCATCAGCATGGAAATTACAAAAGAAACTATTGTTTGTCTTGAAATTAAGGGCTAGTGAAATCAATAGTACATTTGAAAATTGATATCGATCACTCTGCGTGTGTGTTGTGTGTGTTTGTATGTGCGTACGTGTATTTGCATGTTTATGTATAAGAAGAATTTGGGGGGTTAAGTCCTCTTTCAGCTACATAATTTCTGTTTCTTTCTGACAAAGCCAATGAAATCAACCTAAAAATTATACACATATGAATCTTTTTGAAGCAATTGAAAGGAGAACAATATTGACATCTCATAATTGGATTTCCCCACCTACAACAGTAACAGCCATTGTTTTTGTGATTATTTTCCAGGGCTTGGATGTTGGTTTATTGTTTTCAAGGTTTGCTCTGGGTTTTGTTTTATTTATTTAAAGGTTTCTGCTCAAGTCATATCAAGGAGAGGGGAGGAATAATGTCTGTAAATGCCATTTGGATCAAACAAGCCAAGAATAGTAATAGTTATCGTTTGGCATGTTTGAGAGCTATTGTGTGACAAATAGATTTGGAGTCATCATTTGTTTAAAAAGGCAGTAAATGAAATTTTATGAGATGGGGACAGAGTAACGACACAAAATTACCCATCCAGAACTCCTGATGGTGATCAGTAAAATGAAATAGATTAACTGTTTGTTTTTCTCCTCTCCAAGACACCAAGAAAATAAGATGTGATCAAAAATATTTGTTATCCTTGACCCACAGTGAACCAAAAAATTGCATGGTAGTGGCTCATGACAGCAGAGTTTGATGGCTAATGACTGGATAACCAGAAGCAGATGAGAATGTAACAAAAGGCCAACCAAGTATTGTCATAGTCAGAACAACAAGGGGGTTTTGATGAGAAAAATGATACTGGCAGAAGGTACGGCAGTTGTCACCTGGTATATGCTAATCCCATGCTTCGTGGTTTCTTCTCACTACCTCAATTGATAAGGAAGCATTTTTCCCTTCACCTTTTTCTCTGCCCCTGCCTGATGAACAATTTAGTTTGCTCACCTTCTCCGAACATCGGCTACAAATCACGAGTGAGAACATTTGTAGAGAACTGTGGAGGGTGCTGAAGTACTTCTTGGTAGGTTTACTCTTCTTATGAGCTGTGTGTCAAACTCAGCACCAGATCTGAAGCCAGGAACATTTCCCCAGGGAGGTTGCCAGGGGCCAAAGAAGATCTGTTATTTTTTCTCATCTGTTTCTTGTCTTCATTGTTTTTCGCTTAATTAGGGGAAGGTGATGGAACAAAGGGTGAGTTTTAAAGTCCTTGGAGAGGAGTTGGCCTGTCTTAATTTCTTCCATCGCTGAAAATTGAAAGATAATATCAGTTGAAGCTCATACAATGACTTGGGGATCAGGTCATTTAAGATGATCAAAGTTTTCCTGAGACAGTGGGCAGAACTTCTGTACTTTCAGCACTGGGTCAAATATTGCACTGTGCTGTGCAAAGGATCTGGAGACAAATTTGCTACAGGGGAGATTATGCAAATCAAGATGTTTCCCCTTGTTTTGTCTTAGTCTGTATTTTTTGTTCATATCTCTGCTTTGCTTGTATTACTTTTCACTGCTTGGAATTTCTAGAACTCGGTTATTTCTCCAGGAAATTCCACAAATGCCACTTTCTAACTGTTATCTCCCCCCCCCAAAAAAAAAACCAAAAAAAAAAAAAAAAGAAGCTACATTCAGTCATTAATACCGGTACAACTGATCTGTTAAATCTGACTTATCAGAAATGTTTCTACTTATATCTTAATTATAAGGCAATTCTTTTCACAGATGTTGTAAATATGGTTATTTATTGATTACATAGCATGTGTCACCAGACTAGAAGCACTTTTCCCTGAATTATAAACTACCTGGCCAAATTTTGATCTCTCTTACACCTTGATGTTACAGATCCCCAGATGGAAGACACTATAAAAAGAGTGCTAAGTTTCAAGAATATTCGTTTGAACATTGACAGACAGCAAGAAGACTCTTTTCCAGGCCGTGGGCCAAACTGTGCTGTGAGACTCACTGCTCCAAGTCTAGTGTAACTCCCCTGAGTCATCACCACTCTCAATGTTTCGAGTCTTGAGTTTTTCCCTGCAGGTCTATCTGCTGCTTCAGCCTAATGAAACCTTTTCTAGCTTTTCTTTGCCTTCCTCAGTAATCCCAAATCCTCATCCTTTCCCTTCAGGTTAAAAGAAAACCACACAAAATATTCCCTAATCTGAGCAAACATCCATCCCCCCCCCAAATGAGATCCTCATTTAATTACATAAATATAATGATTTCAGTTCACTGGAATTTATGTAACTATCCCGGTTTGCACCAATAAGAAATCTGGCCCATAAATAAATTTAATAATGCTGCAAACCTATTTTACTGAAACGCCAAGGAAATGCTCTTTCAGTAATCTACTTCAAATATGTTTATGTATCATATGGGCCTGCTTAATTCAGCAACTCAGTGTTTGCATCTGTCTACTCCTATACAGTTTTTCTAGAAAATAACTTGGTTCACCTTGAAGCTACACATTTATTCTAAAATTTCTGCTGAAAGCCATGTGGACATTCCTAAAGTCTGCTTTTTAGTTAAATTGTAATTGACATACAAAGATGTACCAATCATTGGAAATCTGGAATTTGAAATAGGAGATGTATTCTAAGAAAAACTTTTGTAGCTGCAGGAAATAAAAACTTTTTTTTTTTTTTAACCTTCCCCTATTCAGGACCTTTCTTTCCATTCAGGACCTGTTGTGCTGTTTGAAGGAAATCAAGGAAATTGAATCTATATCTTGGAATATGAGGCCACAACATTCAAGCTTTCCCCATTCAAATCCCTGACCTAGCAGATTTTGGAACATGGCACTCCTGATGTGACTTAGGAATAGTTGTGTCTTCTCTAACATTTACAGTCTAAAAGGTGGACCTCTACCCTGAAATGGTTGTATATGTCCTCCTGGTTGTCAGTGAGAAATGGTAAATTCTTTTTTAGTGTCCTCCCTGTGGAGCATACAATGGAGGCAGGGATCTCCCAAGATGGGAAATCAGCTCAGAATTGGTATCCACATATCACACAGCTGGGCCAGCTGGGTTAAGTAAATCCCATATCTAGGGCTTTCTGTGACATATAGCAAGGAATTCCTGTCTTTTGGATTTGCGATCGTAACTTCTGACAGAGACATTTCCCTGCTGTATCCTGATAAAATATACTTTCCCTAACAGGAGATATAACCTGCTTACATAAATTTCATACATATTGCCTTATGGATTTTAATGTAAGTAAAAAATAATGTTACATTAATGTTCATTATGACACATTCAATTTAATATTGTATCCCAAACAACATTGGCTTGGGGAAGCCTAATCACATTAAAAAGTATGCCTAAATGGCATCTGGAAAAATCAGAAAGAAAGATCAAGTCAATTAATGGAGGCAGTCTAGGAATTTTTGGTAGATTGTTCTTTTTGTTATTATTGTTATTATTTTATTTTATTTTTAGCTTGAAGAATTCAAGCTATAGAAAAATAATGGAACTTGATCCAACTTCCAAATAATAATAATAATGATAAAAATAAAAATTACGTGGGAGAATTGGAGAACAAAAATGTTCAGCAGAAATGAGTGAGCAGCAGATTGGAAGTATGAACAAACCTGTCCAATGTCATAGCATGCCAATTTCTTGAAGATGACAGATGGTAGAATTTTCTTCTACTGCACTCTACAGAAATACACAATAAAGCAAAACACACCTCCTTCCCCTCCATCCTCTAGCAGGTCATTACTAGATTTCTTGAGACATTACACCCATCCTCCCTGAGTTTTCCTTGACTTATTTTATTTTGCATCGTTTCTCTTATCAATGATTCTGTATTTCTTTTTTCTCCTCCTTCTTTTAATGCCAAAATGTTGATGTTTTGATTCTGTTCCCTGTTATGAGAGGGGTTTTAATATATTCCAAAAAAAAAGGTTTTTAATGAAAACTTTCATCAAAATGATGAAGTCAACAGCTAAGGGAAAGTGCTTTAATTTTTAATGTGGTCCATACTAATATTTTCATATTCCAGAGGCTACAGAACCTCTTTGCGATAACTACTTTAGTCACATCCCCCCACCACCAATCTATTATTAACTTCCTTCTCAGATGGTCTTACTCATATGCATTTAATAAAACTCACCTGTGTGTTGATGCTTTTTCACTGGCCATCACGCAGCTTCCCTGAGGGGACAGATAGGGAATGGCTATGTTAATGAATAAAACACTGTCTGGGAACATTCATGGGCACTAGAAAATGGTTACAGATACTACTAAATAGTTAGAACAGTTCCTGCTATGGTTTTGGCTTATGACAATTATTGGTCTCCAATGGTCTTCCTTGACATGATTTGGGCATCTAGTATGGGTCAGGGACCATTCTTCATAGGTGGTTAAAATCTTGTTTTAAAAGCTAAGGAAGTCCTATAGTATGGACCAGGGCCATTTCACGACATTTAGACTCAGTATCAAAGAACGGACCAATAAAATTTTAATTTACTTGTGTTGATGTGGCCACAAAGTCTATGAGAAGACAATTGACTAAGAAGCGTTCTGGAGCACCTCCGCATAGAAAACTATGGGATATACCCACAAACACACAGGGGTGAGAGCAGAGAGTAAGAAAACAGTTGCACAGATGTTCAGAACCAGCTCATATCCTCAAATGACTGATTTTTCTGAGTGGAAAACAGCCTTTCTTTTTGCTCCTCATGCTTTTTCTCAATTTTGTCTATTTTCTGCCTTTGAAAAGTAAGCTGTTCAGGTCAGGGACTATCTTTCACTGTGTTTATGACTAACTCTTAACACAAAGCACCATACCTCTACTGCGGTTAATGGAGCTATGACAATTCTCATTAACTTACAGACCTTGATCTTGACCTCTCATTGCCAAAATAATGCAAGTATTAATACAAATAAAATGATCCTTCTGAAGATATTTATGGAAAAGTCTACCTTAAGACTCATCTTACTGTTCTTTGTCTTGTTTAGTAAGAAAACACCACCCTTCTCAAAAATATTTGTTAGATTTTACACAATGACTAATTTGAAGAGCTCTATAACTCCTCCTAATAACAAAGTAGCTCTTCAGGATGGATTGCCAGCTCTTGCAGTGAAATAACAAAAGCCTAACAAAGAATCAGGGAAAAGGGGGAGAGAGAACACATTTGCTGAAGGATTTCCAAAAATATAATCCTGGTAAACTAGTTTTGGGAGAACGAGTGAAGCATAGTGGTATGACAAACACATTAAAAAGTTGCCACATAAACAGAGATATTTTTTATTTGTTTGTTTCTCTCCTTCTTGTGTCATCCGTGGCCTGTCCGGAGGCAAAGAGACTGACACTTGTAATATCCTCCCTCTCAAGCCGTCTGTCGGCTGGGAAATAATGAAGGGAATTGAGCTTGTTTCAGCAGAGATCAAGATTTCTAATGGGAAACTGGTGATGGAGATTGTCTGAGTGCTTGTGCCCTGAGCATGGATGAGTTAGTCAATGTCAAAACATAAACCATCACTCAGGGAATGTGGATAAGCTTGTTTGGCTCCACAGCTGCATGCTGTGTTGGGAAAACTCCATCATGTGCTATGCTTTTTTTGTTATTATTTATTTTTAAATGCATCGTTTTCTTTTGTAAAAATCCCGTGAGAAAAACTGTCATGCTAGGTATAGAAGTCTTTGTCACCATTTTGAGATGTGAGAGATCTGGTTTATATAGGAGTCCCACATGGACTTTTTTTTCTTTTCTGCATATTCTTCGTGCAATCTGTGGTGCCTTTTGTTAACTCCAGTTGTGGTCAGCTAGAGGTTTACTATTAGCCTTAAGAAAAAATGGATTAGGCTAATGCTAAAAATTTAGAAATTCCATATAAAATAATGACATATTATTTCTCTTTCCTTTGGCTGCTTTGTCTACTGAGACTGAAAGGTGTTTGGAACTGGAATTGCTGCTTCTTATGAGTTTGCACAGTGTCAGCAAGTGAGACTTTAATCTGACCTGTACTCTCCAAATTCTGCTGTAATATATATAAGTACATGGTTTGCAATACATCACCGGTCATTATTGAGAACAAGAGATAGACAATCTTCTCTTGCAAATGGCTTAAGTAGTTGATCCTGCCTTGGGGAAAGAACTACATGGATTATACACCCTCTTAAGACCCTTTGCAATGCTATTTTCTGTGATTATATCTAATACGTACTCTGCTGGCATTAAGTCATTTGGAATCTAAAGTAGGACTCCTCCTTCAGCATAGGAGAGTGGGGGTAAGTCCACGTGAAAAAATAAAATAACCCTCTGTTTATGGTTTGGTATTATTAAAAAAGAAAGAAAAAGGTTTCTGAGTCACATGTTGTTCAGAAGCAGCCTTTTGGATTGGATCCGTTTCCAATTGTACATCTGTTGTTCTTTATTCCATAGAATATGTTTCAGATATAAAAATCACTTGCTGTGCGTTTGGGTCGGAAGGCATGTGTCAGAAAGAAAAGCACAGGGGAAGCACACTCGTCTTTTGAAGGGAGTAATAATACCTAAAATCATCTGTAAGTCACTAACGTCACTGTCATCGTTAGAGAGATGATTTCGTCTGTGTTCTGTCTCTGGTCTCCTCACATGCTTTGCTTAGGTGTTCTGCATGTGTTCTGTAGTATCCAAGTGGAATTTTGTCTTCAGCTTTAGACCAAGCTGAAGACAAAATATTTGATCTCTGTCAACTACCTGTTGCTTTCCAGTTCTGTGTGAAGAGCAATACATTTTCTTTTAAATTATCTAATCAGAGTTATATAGTGATGAACAGGTATCTGCTTAACAAGCAGAAGGGAGAATTAGAGAAATAAATATAAAAAATTACAGGTATGTCTAGATCTGCTTAAGCTCTTGTTTTACCACTTAGATAAATTAGAGACCACCACCTTTAAGTTATAGGAAAAAAATAGATGTCCTCTATTCCGTGAAAAAATACAGGAGAAGTGGTGGACCAGCCTTCCAGAGAGCACCCTTCCTCCTTAACATCAGACTCCCTGAAGATAATTTTTCTCAAAGCACCATCCTCCATTTTTGAGCTTTCATTATCCTACATAACAACAAAAGGCCTTGTTGCAAGTCTAAGATATGAAACTTTCTTTTTGACTAGGACAGTCTGTTGTGCTGGTCAGACTATGCTATGACCTTGCATTGTCTTGGGTCATTACTTTAAGCTGTTTGTTATCTGAACTCAGTTTCTCCCACTGGCTTGTGAGCTCTGATTCTGCATCTGCAGATATAACAACTCTCTCATCTCTGCTCTAGCTCAGAAAACTTGCATAACAGTGCACACTATGAGCTACGGTTATTCATTCAGTACACCTGCATCTTTGTGACCAGGCATTTCTCTGACCTCCAGAAGAGATAAAGGACAACTCCTACAAAAAAATTAAAGTATACCTCATGAAAATATCAGATGTTAATCAACCTCTCCAGATGTTGATCTGTATTTGGGATTATTATAGCATGTACTATACTTTTTTTATCAGCCCCCCTGGTGTGATCATTTGAGTAAGACTTCTAGCAATGTATGAGATCTTTATGTTTATTTATTTATTTTCTGTGTCCATTTAGCAGCTGCTCTTGCTAAGTACAATTCCTCTCTGTCAGGGCCTTCTCACTACACAGGGTCTCAAAGTTCAACCACAACCCTTGCAGGATAAGGCTTACATCCTCTTCTGTGCCTTGTGAATTGCTGGAAACTCTCTCATCCTTCATCTAATAATAAATAATTGCAATAATTAGTGTTATTAATAATGCAAGATCTCAGAGGGCATAAGCACTGGTAAAACAGAGCATCCAAAAGATTTCTGTGAGCACAGAGACGCCCCCCCAAGGAAATAAAATAATCAGAGGGAAATATCTTGAAACCAATGTAACTTTGGGAGAAATGTGGTGTTTCTAATATGCTTTTGTTGCTCTATGGAACAAAAAAAAATCGCATTAATTATTCTAATTGTTGATTATTTGTTAGGCACTAAAACTACAGTCAGGTTAATTAATGATTTTTAATTTTCAAAGCTTTAGGATACCTAGATGAAAAGAGTTTGGTGGATTTCAGTCAGGCTTAGACTGGAGAGATCACAGAGCACAAACCCAGCACAGCGAACACTTCTTTCCACAGTGCTATCTATAAACTGTAGACCAAATAAGACTGAGCAATTAATTTTCTCTATTTTGTTGCCTGCCAGGAATACTTCATCTTGGAACTCATTCTGTCCAGACTATCAGTGTCCAGACTATTTTGAGCATCTGAGTATAATTGGTAAGCTTTGGGCAAGTATTCCTTGAATAGATGAATTTCATCCAAGAGAAGCAGGTACAAAATTTTACTTTCAAGGTCAAACCAATCATTTTTAGAAAATATCCCACAGGATGTTTCTCTCCCGAGGGAGACAGCAATCCTTTGGATTTTGGTGAGGAGCACAAGTGTGTTGCTCCTCCTGCTGAGCAAGACACCATCACGGCTCACAAATCAAAGAAAACTCCACAGCACATGAAACTCCTATCTTTTGGGGTAAATATCCCCATTTCCTTTATGTACTTCTTGAATCACCTCTCAACCTCTTCCAAACAGCACAAGGAGAACATTTTCATACACAAACATGCATTTTCTGTTCAGTGATGAATTGTAGCCTTAGTACCCCAACCTCTTTATGCTTTGATCTCATGCTGCATCCATGAATCCTAACCCCATGCTTCTTCTCTCCTCCTCTGACCTACTAGGAAGAGGATTTTTACAGTAGAAACTCCTGTTTCAGCTGGCAAAGTGGTAACACTGGGCCTGATTGTCAGCCTTTCTGGGCTGGTGAGGTTTTTATGAAATTAGACATATTTGTCTTGATGTTTAGTAGAGAGCATGAAATTCAAATCTGTGTGTTTGGCATTCCGCAGGCCAGTGCTTTAATATTCAATGACATAACTTCATTGCGGTTTTGACAACACTATATAGGAGTTGTGCTTACCATTGAAAATTAAAGCCACTGAAAGAGTTGACAACAGCAGAATTGTGAATGCTTCCAGGCTCCTGAAGTGATTGTTATTCCAGTTTGTCTAGAAGTGCTTATTGTGTTTGTAATACCGTCAGTTCCACTTAAGGGCTACTTGAAGTCAATGCAATACAGGTAAGTATTACAGAAATCTTTCTTTCTTCCTCAACATTTATATCACTGTGGCTCATTTGCATTTTCATTTGCCCATATGTTTATTGATTAGATTATTGCTTGAAATCTTATCCAGGGTTAGTGTTTATATCTGTCTATCCTATCTACCAAGATTCTTATCTGGTCCTTGTCTCCCTCATATTTTAGCACCTCAGAATCACTCACAGGCTTTTATCCTCAGCTCTGAGGGAGGGAAGTGCTGTCTGTGTTCCAGAAATTGGAGATTTGTATGCAAGCCCACGAGTTATGAAAACTCTCTATCCTAATTTCCTGTACATGATAGTTACACAGACTGATCTTGCTATGGTTTCTGCAGTGAAAAGGGATTGTGTACTGAGCATCGAAACTCTGGTCTAAAACCAACAGCAGTTGAAAACATTATAAAAATCAACCTTCAAATCATAATAAATTCAATGTAATGCAACTACAGAGCTACAAAATTGATATACATAAAAGTCAGGGAATTAAGAATTTTGCTTTTCCCAGTGACTTTAACATGCACATCACAAAGCAAAATTGCTCAGCTCTGCTCTGCTGATCTCATTTCTTCCTATTGTATCATGTAAGATCTCTACACTGATATGTAGGACCAAGCTTAAATTTATCCTTAACCAATTTGAGGCATGTGAAACACCCCACCTTATCTCCATCACACATACAGTTCAATGCAAAGCTTTCTTGACAGAACTTGTTTCTCAAGAGTGGCATTAAGATATAACCCATGATCCTTTGAGTCATACAAGCCTAAAACTTTTTAGAAATTAATCTGCAACCTGATTTTCTTATTTTCATTAAATCTTCTCCCTGCAGGCCTGGAGACCCTCAAGGGCAATGGTCTGATGGCATATAGTAAGACAGTTATCCAGATCCTTCTATTAGGAAAGGTGGAGCTTTCAGTTGGCTTGGCAGCCCTGATGGCTTGTACACACTGAGGCTCCTGATTCTGAATGCTAAAGTTCTCGCTAACTCTTTAAAAATTCAGTGAAAATTTTTACATCAGTTAATGTGATATGGTATTCTGCCTGACTTTGTTGCCATTATATAAACGTTTAAACAGTGAAATAAAAGCAATATATAAAGAATATTCATTCTAATGAAGAAAAAAAGGATCAATTCCCATAAGGTGTGTGAAACACATTGAAATAAATTTATCTGAACCAATTCTGCTTGCACTATCACTGCCACAGGAAAGTAGGGACTTTCTTGTCACAAAGCGCAGGCACTACCTCAGAAAATTGCTTGCATTATATATTGAATTAAAAGAGAATTAGGTTTCCTTTTCCTGATTTTCATATTACAAAGTTGGAAGATCCATGTACTGAACACCAATTAAAAATAACATTTTTTTTAGGTTAGGAATTTTCTTTCCCTTTCCATCCCACACTTACTCATTGACAAAGTTATCCGTTAACCTAGTAATTTTTTCCTCCTCTCTGGTGCTTATTTCCGTTTCCTTTCACTCCCAGGCATTCCAGAAAGCAGCTAGATTTCTTATGAACCTCCAGTATGAAGTCATTCTCAGTTATACACTTATGCAAGTTTTGGGGTAGATTTCATGTCACTAGCGATTTAGTCTGTGCTAAATTTAGTCTGTGTCACTTAAGCAGTGATGATATCAATGGAATGAACAGGGCAAGAGCAATAGAGGATTCAACCGAGGTTGACACCACTGTCCATGATTGAAACTGTAGATCACTGTCTACATCCCTGTACTGGGTACCGGCAGAACCTAGGTGAGCCACCTTAGACATGGCATTTAAATATGAAAATGTTAGGTGACCTGAATCCAACTCTGAAAATATTCCCTGTTCCACTTGCAGAGCACAGTTGATTGTACATGCTTTTCCATGCATTTGCTTTATTTTGATGATCCATGTGAACTAAAATAGATAATGTTAATAGAGGAACACAGGACTCATTCTGCTGGGTCAGAACAAGAGTTAATGGGTTCAGTGTTCTGTCTCCCATAACAAGAAGCTTGCCTGCCTCAAAGAAAAAAACACAAGCATCAACACAAGATAGAAAAGAAAGAGAAAAAAAAAGAACAAAGAAAAATAAACATAAACCCAAGTAAAAAAAGGCTATTACATGTTACTGAATGACCTCCCCCCAAGAAAATATTTTTTGTTAAACCCTCAAAGATGGTAGTTGGCAAATACTTATTGTAAGTCTTGGTATTCCTCTTATCTGAGTGTATGTCTCATCTTTTGAGTTATGACATCCTCTAGGAGAAATGTGCTATCCAGCCCTGTGGCCTTAATATTTCCATTTTTATTATTTCTAGTCTTTTTGTTCCTTTCCTGAAGAAGCTGGTCTATTGCTCCTTGCTGCAGATGATCTCCATGCCAACTTTTTGCTTTCCCAAACATTGAATTATTTGTGCACAAGCAAAGCATCTGAAATGGTCTTCAGGCATGAAAAGTACTTGCAATTCCCTAGCCACAGATAACTCAAACCTAGAGATTTTAAAGCATTTTGTGGAAAAAAAAAAAATTAAAAAAAAAAAAATCCATTGAGCTCAGAGAGCGAGATGCATTTCAGCCTAGAGAAATCTTCCTCATCCCCAAAAGTTTTTTAAACTGCTAAAGGTGCTAAGGCTACCCTGTAAGAGTCTTATTCAGAGTTTAGCCAGACAATACTCTCATGAAAGGCACTGGAGCTCTCTGCAGCAAATGATCAAGTTCACAGCAGCTGATCTCTAGGCTTTCTGCTCATGAATGTCCCTCTGCAGGCTTCAAAAACCTGGAAGCCTCAGATACCTTGTGTTTTCAATCAACTTCTTTCCAAAAACATTTTGACAGAAAGTGGACACTGTTTCCCCTTGTTGATGTAAGAGTTGCTCACATGGCTTTCACTTTCTCTTTGTCAATCTCTTCCCAGTGGTTCTATTGAATTATTTCAAATCACCCTGATAAAAGCCTATGAACTCTAGCTCCACAGTTTTTGGGTTTGTTTTTTTTTTTTTCTCTTTAGAGACCTAATGTTGTTCTAGTGCAGAAAAAGGAAGCAGACTCACATCTGGAGTGCTGGGTCCAGTTCTGGCCTCCCCAATACAAAGACATGGACATACTGGAGTAAGTCCAGCAAAGGGCAACAAAGATGATGAGCATTTGGCATATGAAGAGAAGCTGAGCAAGCTGGGACTGTTCAGCCTGGAGAAGGGAAGGCTTAGGGAGATCTTTTATCAATGTGTATAAATAGCTTAGGACAGGTAGTAAAAAAGGCCCAGTGACAGGACAAGAAGCAGTGGGCACAAACGGCAACACAGGATATTGTATTTAAACACAAGAAGAAACTTTTTAACTGTTGAGGGTGGTCAAACACTGCAACAAGTTGCCCAGAGAGGTGGTAGAGTATCCATCCTTGAAGATGCTCGAATCCCAAATGGACATGGTCCTGAGCAACCTGCTCAAAGTGACCCTGCTCTGAGCTGAGGACTGGACTAGGTGAACTCCAGAGGTGCCTTCCAATCTCACCTATTCTGTGACTGTGATTATTCCCTGCTTTAAATCCCTAACACACATGCAGAGAGGTAATAGGTTTCAGCCTGCATTTCTTTCTTGGCATCATGCTATTATTCCTCCAGAATGGTTGATCTTGTCCTTGAACATTCATCCCAGTGCCCATAGTGTTTGAGAATATGGTGGCCCCCAGGTGTCAAATCCCAACTACTCAACTTTTTTCCTATGTGACTTTGCTGACAGCTTTTCTTTCTCAAAATCACAGTGTCAACACACTTTTTCTGTTGGTTTGTTGTTGTTGTTGTTGGTTTTTGTTTGGTTTGGTTTGGTTTTAATTCTTCTTTCAATCAGCTTCAGATCCCACTAATGCTATCAGAATTTTAGTCTTAGTACTTGTGTAGGGCTTGATCCTATCTGTTGCCTTTAATCCTGTGAGTCATTCTCTCAGCATTAATGATTCCTTCTCATTAGTTCTCACAAGGTATGAAGGATTTGGCTCAATTTGAAACTCAGAAAGAAATCCTGAATTGTTCAGAAGAGAGTCCTATCAATTAGCAGAATGTATTTCATGAGTAAAGGCTGCGTAAATGCTTAGTGAATATATGTGAAGTCTTCCAGGAATATCTGAGCAGTCTTACTGGTTTCAGACTGTTCTCACAGGAGCTACTTGTCATGAATTCTAGTCAGCAAGATTGCATTTGTATTTCATGTTGGTACATGCATGGTGCTTATGGAAGAAAAAGATCCCTCTTCTGACACCAATCTCCAAGGCTTTGGTTTCCTGTCCAAACACTGACATGTTGACAGATATAAAGCTCCCCATTTCTCAGGCAATATTGTTCTGATCATGATGGTTTTGACGAAATTCCAGCTTTATCCCCAATCCGTTTTATTTTTTATCATGGCGATCGCTTCCTAGTTTCCCTCAGATTACTTAGTAGCTCAGCATCAATAGACAGTGGTACTAAAGGGAATACACTTTAGTGCTTGTACAAAGACCATCCATCATGGAGAGATGGATTTGGGTATTTTTATAGGATTCTCCTCCATGGTTGACTGAGTGCTGTTCTGCTGCTGTCTAACATGGGGGGATTATAGGTGTCTCACTTTTGTACCTGCTGCTTTCATATTGCAAAGCAGGGGGTTATTAATAGCGATTGTTTTCAGCTGGAGCTTTTAAAGCTTGTAATACCAAGACATAGGCTTGAAAGTTATTAAATGACCTGCCAGTTCTGCAGCAGAGATGACAATGTCTAGCTCTGGGCACTTTTTTTTTTTGCCTCAGTTTCTTCTTTTTCCCTGGGTAAGCAGACTTTACGTTGAATGCTTTTTCACCATAGTACTCTCCTTTAGCAGACTACTTTCTAGACATATGATTCCAAATAATGCTCACCTTTCTTTAATTCCTTTTTTAACCTTTCCCCATCATTTATTCTCTGACAATTTATACCCTTGGCATCAGGCTCTTCATCATCTTTCAGCTCACTCAGCCTTTCTTGTAGATAACAGCTTTCTATGAGGGTCTTCACCCTGAACCTCTTGCCTTAGGCTATTATCTGGAGGTGTTACTATATCCTAGAACTTCTTGTTCCTTCTTTTCCTTTTTCCTCACATAAAGAACTCAGTCCCAGGCTTCACTGGTGAACATGGGAACAGAAATCTTCACTTTATTTATGCCATGATGGGCTCAGAACTGTTTAGAAATGAGGTCTTGGGATGACAAAAGATAGTGCTAAGAAAATACCAGTTCACCCATAGTTAAATTTAGGAATGCAAGAGAGAGAAAAGCACTGCAGGTCTGCAGTGCCTCTGCACACAGTGCTGTGTGCAGTTCTACTTTTCCTCATCTCTTAAAGCAAGTAAGAGAACAGGAGAAGGTATAGAAAAAAAGCAACAGGAAAGATCACAGGTATAAAATAGCACCCATGCATGAAACTCCGAAGCCTAAAAAAAGAGATGACTGAGAAACCATATGATAAGAGTCTATGAAATCATTGTTCATTGGATCTTTCAAAATATGAACTAAGGCATGAAATGAAACTGGCAGATGGGAATTTATAAATGAACAAAAGGAAGTACTTCTTGGAACTCCTTGCCACAGGATGTTGTGTATGCTAAAATTCCTATGGGTTTAAGAAAGAGATGGAATAAGATAAAATCTATTGAGAATTATTATGCCAAAAGATACTGCCTTTGGACCAGGAACAGCCTGAAACAAGAAATCCTTGGGGAATATTCTGGAGAAATAGCACTACATGCTTACCCTCTTCCCATGCAACATTTCTTGCCTTCTAGCTCTTCAGAAAAAAAATGTTTAAAACTGATTTCCATCAGAAACATTATTTCAATAAAAATACTCTGTGTGTCTGTGTGTATGCATGTACATCTGGATGAAATATTACTGAAAATTTTTGCTTGAAGTACATTAGGACAAACTTCATGCATTACATGTTCTGTTTGAACATCTTAATGGAATATTTAAATTTAACTTTTCAAAATACATTTGAACAAATAAAATGACTTTATTTCATATGAAATACATAAATGAGTGCATAAACAGAATAATATTTTTTTAAACAAAATGTTTTGACAGACTTGAAGAAAGTATGTTTATGGATATTTGTAGTGGGGCATTCATAAATGTTTCTTTTCAGGTCTTGTATTTATATCATATGGCACTGTTTCTCCACCATGACATTTTGTACAGTACAGACTTCGCACTTGTTTCTGCATCAGAAAATATTATTACTGTATAATCTTAGCAGGCAGAGATCATAAGGACCTCAAATGATTAAAATATTCCATTTCTCTCCTGGGGTAGGATTATTATCCACACTTACATTGTCTAGTGATTTTCTTCTATCTTTAGTTTTAAAAATCCAAGCAAATGGGTTTACTGAAAAAATAACAAAATTAAATAAGCCATACAACTTCTCAAACTATTTTTATATAACTTTTTTCTGCTTGAAAATGCCATTTAAGCAAAACCAAAATGTTTCTGGAATGTGCTAATTTTGATAAAATTCTCCATAGAAATTTTTCTAAACAGTTCCAGGTGGTAGTGATAGCTGTGTTTACTGTGCTTCTGACATTTCCCTCTGCAAATATTCTCTTTTGCATGAAATTCCAGGCTACATTTCATTCTAAATTAAAACTTAAAAAAAAAAAAAAAAAGCGTTTAAGACTTGGAATCTTTCTGAAAATTCCATTTTCTGGCCAGCTGTATATATCACTTAAAAGAATAAAGGATGTTTATTAAAGCTTTCCTTTTCCTTGATTATAAAGCATGGTGGGAAGATGAACTGCTCAACTGGTACAAATATGGGCAGCACCTCCACTTGATACCCATGAAAATTCCTTTCCAGAAGGTTTCATCTTCTTATCATTACCAACCCTCTGTAGTAGTCAAATCCTTTCTTATTTCTATTTATATTTTTGTTCTTATTCTTTTTAAGCAAATTCATTCCACCTTTGGCACTCAAGCAGTTTGCTGTGCTGTGGAGCAAGGTCACCGGGACTGTGGAGCTGTGCTGAGCCATACCAGAGACCCAGGTTAGAGAACATTGCATCAGTGAGGTTCTGAGACAACACTCCAGCATCTCCCTGACCTCTGAGCCTTGAACAGAAATGTTCCAGTACTGTGAGAGACTGAAAGAGTTAATGTCTGAAACATTGAGGGTGGGCAAGTTCTGCTTAATGAAGGCTCTGCATAACAAGGAACCCTGCCCAGCAAGGAACCCCAGGTGAAAAGCAGCCGGCCAGCACCCACCAGCAACAGGACCAGAGGGTGAGCAGCTCCCTGGTCTGATCTGCTGAGCAGCAGGACAGCTCACCAGGCCTGACAAAAGACCACCTCTGCAGTGAAGGGGAAGTTACTCCCCAGCCCAGCCCCAAGTCCCAAAGGCTCACAAACCGCTCATGACACCTAATTGGCCTAATGAGTTTAAGCGCCCGCCCAAAGGAGGGGCAAGGATGATAAAAGGACACAAACTGAGGCCCCAGGTGTGCAAGCCCACTGGAACCAGGCCCCTCGGCTGACTGGACCAACGCTGGACCCCGGACCCGTGAAAGCTTTCTCTCTTCCTTTTTCTCTCTCTGTCTTCTTCTCTATTTTTCTATAACCCCTACACTTCATCCCTTTAAGACATAACATGGGGACTAAGAGTGGACCCAGCTGCCCCTGGGCCCTTCTCTGAGGAGGAGCCTAGAAAGCGAGGGGGTCTGCTCTGAACCCCCTGACCCAACAAGAGAGATCTCCTTACTCCCTGAATTGATGTATATGGTTACCACGGGTTACACCATTTACAGAAGTAGTCTCATGCTAATTCCTGTTGTGAGAGACCCTGCCACCTGCTGTTATGCCTCCCAAGTTCAGTTTGCTTCTGTCATAAATAAAATGTTTAACTGATCGTTTCGTGTCACTTCACCTTAATTTAGCCTGAGGGAATTCTGAATTCAACACGACTCCGGGCTTTGTCCAGTCTGGGTCGTGACAAGTACTCAAGCAAGATCAGGAAAAAACAACGGGGTGGCAGAGATTATTATGGGTATAGACTATAGATTGTGCTAGGAGAGAGGATACACAGTCACAAACTCAGATCCCAGAGATCCTGGCTCAGTACTGACTGTGCTGTCAGGGAGGGATACCTCCAGATGAACAGACTACGCAAGCCTGTAACGTGAGCTGGTTCTTTCTCTGCTCTGCTCTGAAGCTTCATGGAAATAAAATCTCTTTCAGAAAAAAAAGAAAGAAGGAAAAAAATAAAAAAGGGGTGGCGGGGGC
>JANZLQ010000079.1:74777451-74799577 GCA_026212715.1 Elanus axillaris | reverse complement strand
TGAACTGTGCAGTCGGAACCAATGGGATTATTTTATTAATGTAAACAAAAGCGGGAAAGCATTGTTTGGTCATTGTTTAGGCCATTTCAAAATTTATTTATTAGTATATGTGCTTTTTTTTTTTTCTTTAAGCACAGCCCCCTTAGTATCTGGATTTGATGTTTTCATAGTTGATGACTATACTGCATCTTCCAGCAGATCTGATTTGATTTAAAAAAGACAATATAAAAAAGTAGAAATAAACAAATATATCTGTCAAGTTTACACGTATTTCTTTGTGCAAATTTGAAGAAGAAATGTACTCCTGTTTGAAAGTTGCTTAAAAATTCATTTGGTGTATTTGTGATTTAGTCCAGCTGTTTAATTAGGTTTTTAGAAGTGTTTATTGTTTATGGTTACTATTTCAATGGATGGCAGTATTTATGACATTTCAGATTTGTGGACAAGCAAAGTGTAAATGAATCTGACCTGTTTTTTTCCCTCTCACTTCATTAGAAGGGATTCTGTCCTGCAGAATGGCCTTTTAAGATAAACAATGTTTTTCCCCCATTTTTTTCCAGTATTCATGGTAAACCATTTGAAACTATTGATGTCAAGTTTATAAAGAGATGGTAAACATCAGATCATGATGGGAATATGATTTCATCTGGAGTACCTGGTTTGGTCTCAGTCTCCTCTGAGCTGTACCCAGAACAAACACATAATGCAATGGTGGCACCAAAGAGCTTACAGCTGAAATAGAATTTACTGTAAGACCTTATCAAAAGGCTAGCAATTTCTACAAGAACAAATCTTTGATATGAAAGGATTTGGATCAGGATTTCAATAAGAATTTACAATTAAAAACTTTAGTTTTGTGAAAAGTCTTTGTGCCACATGGAGCCTCAAGAATATATTTTCGAAGGACTAAAGCTTAGACTGAAGAAATGAAAAAATTTAAAGGGTGATAAATGTTATCAACATTTTTTTGTTCAGTTTTGTTGAAATGTCTCAGGATTTTCAGTTGCACTGGAAAATACTTGAATTAGTTTCTCCTTGTTTCTAGCCTGTTTCACTTTATAAGTTCTCAGGGGGTACGTTTTCCAAGGACTAAGGTGCACTCAATGTATTCCTGAAAAATGAAAAACTGGTTTAATTCTGAGAACTTCTGCCTGAGATTGCCCATGCTGCACCAATCTGATGAAAACCCCTTTGAATTGCCCCCCCAAAAATAATGAAACCATATACACTTCACTAAAAATTTGCCTAGAATGCTCAATTTTATATGCTTTCCAATCAAATAAGAGATAATTTTATAATAATACTTTGATTTTGTTTTTTATTTATATTATTTTAACATAGCATTCACTGCATAAAATTCAAGAACATTGAAGAACAGTCTGTACAGGGGATAGTGGAACTACTTCTATTAACCTTAAATTTTATTTAAAAAATATTAGAAAATATTAAGAGAGTAAATTAATTACAGTAATTTGTCAAAGTTTCTTTTACAAAGATGAACTTTTGCTGAAGGTAGTGGATATTATGACAAGCAGAACAGCTACACTGTGCAGCTTGGGCAGTTCAGGCTGGACAGTGGGAAAATGTCCTCTTATTGAGGATTGTACAGCCCTGGTGCAAATCACCCAGGAAATTGGAGGGGTGTCCATCTTTGAATGCTTCTCATACTGAACTCAAAACACAGCACTGTACCAGCTACTAGGAAGACACTTAACTCTATCCCAGCTGAAACCAGGACAACCAGGTAGATAAAGCCATGCCTGACCTAATATCACGCTGGCAACTGTCCTAATTCAAACTGGCAGCTGGACTAGAGACCTCAAACATTGTCTCGCAAACAATATTTTTATGATTCCATAGGTAGCTAAATAATTGCAACATGTAACGGATCACTTCTTTTTTCAAACTAAATCTGTTAATCAAGGCCCACTAAGTGATCCAAAATGTTACACAATAACACTATAATTTGTACATTAAAGATGCTAGGCCCTTTCGATTCAGTACTCCCATCTCTTATATTGCTTTAAAGAAAGCATCAGTATTTTTTCTGAACAATTACTAAATAATCTGGATTTACAAGAAATTTCTAAGACCAGTAAAAAAAACTTTTTATAGAATCATAGAGTTATTTAGGTTGGAAGAGACCCTTATCGAGTCCAACTGTAAACCTAACACTGCCAAGTCCACCTCTAAGCCATGTCCCCAGGCACCACATCTACATGTCTTTTAAACATCTCCATGGATGGTGACTCAGCCACTTCCCTGGGCAGCCTGTTCCAATATTTGACAACCCTTTTGGTGAAGAACTTTTTCCTAATATCCAATTTAAGTCTTCCCGGCACAACTTGAGGCCATTTTCTCTCATCCTGTCACTTGTTACTTTTACATGTGCTTGTTTTATTTTATTTTGGTTTTACAAAAAAAATAAATTGTCATCTGAATAAAAATAAAGTTTTAGTGTCAATTTTATTGTGATACCATATTTTGACATATTTGAGAATGAAACATTATGGCTTTCCATTTCCAAAATATCGTTTTCTGTAATTCCCTCTGAAGATTAATCCTCTCCTTCCTGCTGCGTCTTCAAATGAAAGAAAAAGTTTAACTTTTTTATTTGAATATTTTCTCCAATCTTCAGTTTGTGGTTCTTTTCATTTTGTGTATGTATATGTGAATGAAAATAAATGAAAATAATGAAACAGTTTCACACTGATACTTTTTCCTCTTTTCCAACTCTGTAGTTTTCTATTTCAACCTTCAAGTAAAAAACAAATAAAGAATAATGGGTATTCTTACTCTTTTACCAATCAGTTACTGATCGCATTAATCCAAAATACTACTTATTGACCTAGTTTTCACAAAGACTGGGTTTTTTTTACAGACTGACTTGGAGTGTGACCTTAAAGCATCTGTATCCATTTTTAAAAAAATTAAAAAAAAAAAAAAAAGATGGTACTTTCCCAGTACAACCTTTCAGATTTTACACATTAGAATGCTTAATGCTATATAGTTATTTCTAATTTACAGCAGTAAGACTCTCCTAAATACAGTGCTTTTACTGTGATTTACACCACTATTGCTGAGCTCTGAATCACAACCGTGTCTATATTTATGGCTTACACAGTCCCTGTGGTTGTATGTAATTTTTACAGTTGAATAAAAATAGCAGATCCCTACTTAAAGGACCTTATCATCATAGATCCTTAATTACAGCTATGTTAAAGTAACCTCCATGGTGGCCCATGAGCCAAAGTAACAATAAATAAAAGGGACTGTAAAGTGAGAAGCTTCTTCCAAAGGGAAATGTCAACCTGCACATGGAAATGTCACCAGTGTAATAACACCTCCTGCTGCAGCACAGGGCACTGAGTGGGAACCGAGCAGAAGGAAGAGCTGGTGTCTTCGTGAAGGGCGTGCGTGGTGGGAGGCTGTGGACAGACAGAGCTGTCTGTCCCCTGGGCAGAGGAGGAGAAGCTGCCAGGTGGGTGCTCAGAACTGCCCGTGGAGGACGCGGACTTTCAGAGTGAGCTGAACCGCAGACCCTGGGCTTGACCACTGGAATAAGGCTATTGCATCGCGCTGATGGGGGTGCCCCTTGCAGGAAGTATTTATTTTAATTTAGACCCTGCACATGCTTCTCTGGAAGCAGGAGAGCTTTTCTGTACCCAGATGAGTTCCTGTTTCTGCAGCAGTTGCCTCAGTGCTGTCAGTCAAAAGAGAATGGACTTACAAGAACTTCACATCCCTCTGTCTTCTGCTTTAGGTCATCTCAGATGGTTTTGTCTGGTAGGATTAGAACACAGTGCCAGAAACCAGTTATCCTGCAGTGGAAGCCTTGTACAAAAGAAGGAGCAGAAACCCTCATTTTCCTGCAGGCAGTGAGTGCATCTGCAGTATTTTGTTTCTTTCTAAAACCCTGCTTGCATCTCCTCTAAACCCTAAACTGTGGTTTTGGTTTTGCTCTGGATCCAGTTTGATTTTGCCAACCTCCAGCCACATGGGCTGCACCCACAACCCTTTTGTCCTGGGTTTGCAGTGGAGCATCATCCTAGGCCAGTCAGCTTCCCCCTTTTGCCTCTCATGCATCCAACTCTCTGGACTTTATATCTCTAATCCTTTGATATTTTTATTGCAGAAAGAGGTCTTCTTGCTTCATTTGTTGAATCTGAAAGACCATGCCTAACACAGTGTCTGGCTTTAATGAACTCGGTGATTATCTCTGTTCTGAGAGCAGCTGTAAGAGCTCTTGGTGTAGTAATGCCAATGTACAGACCACTCAAACCTCAAAGAAAAAAGGAATCTGCAGATTCTAAGCATTCATTAAACTTAGTACCTGTAAAAAGCAGTAACAAGGCAGGTGAAATTTAGAGAACCATCTGCGACATGGACTGAAACATGCTCAGCCACAACCCTAGGGATGTCTGTTAGTTTAGCTAGTATGGGGCAGTGGGACTTACACAGGGATTTCCAGGCTGAAGATATGAATCTGCATAGTGAAACCTAAACAGTATTGCATTAGACACCACACATAAATGACAAATAACACAACCCAACCTCTGATCAACTGCATAAGGCGTATGATTCCTTCTACAGGTGGCTTTAGCAGCAAGTGTGAAAAGGTTTGCTGGGCCTTTCTTTCCTTTCCCTCCACTAGCCGAACTGGTTCAAAGGTGCACTGAGAATCAGACCCTGTGCTTAAGGGGAAATCAAACCCAGCAGATGCGTCCAGCCCTACCCCTCCAGTCTGTACCACATCATATTACTAAAAGAGCCCACGTTATATCTGAGAAGAACTAGCCTTTTGATGTTGCTCACAGATAGCTGCTACCAATTTTAACTACCAGACTCCTAACCCAGAAAAAAGGGCTTCATTTTCCCAGCAGAGGGGAAACTCTTTTTTCTTCCTCCTCCTCTGCCCCAGCTCCTTTGCATCTTTTCAATTTACAAAATGCTTTGGGATCATTCTGAGAGAAAAGCTCCATGCAGTATAACCACATTAGCTTGTAAAGCAAACACAGAGAAAAATGGCCTGTTGGTCATAAACAAGCTGTCTGCAAATTTGTCATGTGCAATCTATGCACTGGATCTTATTCAGGACTGCAAGATGTGGTGGTTTGTTTTATACTGATGGGCACTGTTGCCAGGGATTCCATCCCAATATAGATGTTTGTAATACATATCGTGTGTCAGTCTCTTCAGTCAGTTGTCGGTAATAGAGTTTGAAAGGCATATAGTGACAGTATAAATGCATATGGTATATCTGAGTATTTTGTTAGAAGGCTGATGGGTCCTGGCTGCTTAGGATGCTACATGGGACTCCCATGCAACCTGCATTTTTACCAACTCTGTCTCCCAAACTGGAAACCCAGACTAACCATACTGGGCACCCTTTATTGTCAGCTGAGGGATATCTGGAGGACAATTCACTATCTCCACTGGCTGTGAAAACAAGCCTCAGGCAATTAGCTTAACACTTAGAGCTCAATTCGATTGCTTAAACATAGGCCCTGGGCTATTCTGGCAGACCTCTAGCTTCTGGGTGCAGCATCCCTTTGAACCTACCTGGTATCTCCCAGCCCTTTTGAGCTGTCACAGATACTCCAGAACATCTCAAGTGCATGGGTGGCTGAAAGTCCTAGGACTCCTCTAGGCTAAGCTCAGAAGGTGGAGGACCTCTTTCAGTAGACCTCAAAGAGGCAATTAGTGTCACTGAATTGTGGTAGGGCATGACATATGCTCCAGTGGCTGATGCAAAAAAGCAGGCATCTCCCTAAAGTCCTGTGCCGCACGGGCCAGCTCTGTGCGGTTGTCTCTAAAATGCAAGGGCACTTCAAGTGTTGTCAGACTTCTATTTTCAGGCAACTGACTCAAGCCACTGTATGTCTAAATTTAGGTGTTTGCATATGAGCTAGGTGTATAAGGTTGGAGAGCTATTGGTTGACCAGATATAGACATTTTCTTGATCTCTTTCTAAACCACTAATTCTATTGACTAGACCTCTACTCTCTATAATGGGAACTTGGGCATTTATCTCACATGCTGACATCTAAAATTAGATGTCTTAATCCCTGAGCCAAATCACACCACTAACTTTTAGATTCCTCATTAGGATAAATTAATTGAAGACTACAGGACCTTTGTACCATTTCTGAGCCTTCTTATGCTTTCATCTACCCTTAGTTGGAAAGGGTAGATGACCATACTGCTTTCTTCTGCCCAGAACTTTGATGAATTGTGGAAATATAAAAAAATCAGGAACTGTTCCTGGGCTTTCTTGAAAAAATAGCAGTTTCATGTACATGGAGATTTTCTTTGTCTTTCTGAATGGTCATGAAATACCAATCAAAACTTCAAAACATGGATTACTGTTTCCTTGTCAACGGTGGCTAAGTAACAAAAGTATTAAGACATAGTTACAGAATAAGTAGCAATGGTGGCTCATTTACTTCATTCAGCTAACAGTACTGGCCAGACCTGGCTGAGGATTTGGGTAACCGTACTACGAGAGGTTCATGCCAACATTTAGAAATCCTGCCAAGCGTGAGCAATAGCGTCTGAATCAGATCTGCTTTGGCTGATCTGGCACGGAGGGTGAGCAAATGTAATTTTCAGCTCTTTGCAGTTGCTTATGTGGATTTTGCCTTGTTGAAAATGTTTGCTAATGCTTTGGCATTTTGGTCGGTTTTTTTTAAGAAATACCAGGAGATCATTTGTTTTCTTATTAAATAAAGGGGATCATACTAAGGATTGATTACCAGCTACAGATAAGCCTGGTGAAGCTGAAAGACTGTAACCACCACATGAATACTAAAAACGTGCAGAAAGCAGAAAATGCATGGGACAAGATAGGATGGAAGTGGCAAAAAGTTTTCAAAAGATTGGATGAGAACTGAAAATGCTTATTCTTGCTTAATTTGAGGTAAATTTTGTCTCCATCCAGAAGTCCTCTGAAAATTGGTGGTGTCAAAATGAATCAGTATTTATCTGTGTAAGTTCCTTACGTTCTCAGAAGCATGGGATCTGATTTCTTCAGCGTCACATATTTTCCATTTCAACAGCTATGGAAGGTAGTGAAAGTACATCTGTCTGCTTTTTACATGAAAGAAACTGAGACAGAGAGGGCCAAACCAAAAAGGTATTTAACCTTCTACTTCCTTTTGAAATCATCATATAGCGGTATCTTTGGAGACGTAGCTATAAAGTTTAAAAGCTTTCACTTTGGCATCATAATGACCAAAAATCAATTGAATTGATTCTATGCTGGCCGTTGAGCAGGGAGAGCTCCCAATTGTCATGTCAGAGGCTCTGTGGGAACCGTTCAAGTCACCTACCACCTGTAGACTTTTTTGAGGATACACCTGCATTGTAAAAATGGCTCACTCCTTGCACTGGGACCTAGCCCCCCCATTCATCACACTGAGTATATGATAGTTTGGTCCTACCTGGAGGGAGGTGAAAGGCCTCTCTCCGAAATAACAAAAATGTTACTGAGAGGGCAGTCCATTCACAGGCCCAGTTCTTAAAAGCAGAATGATGCTGAACCCTCTAGGTTTCATTCCAGGTGATAAACTTATTGGCCACAGCCAGACCTCTCCAGAAAATACAGGCACAAACCAGTCTGTACCAATTAGCTGGAGGACCTGTTTTTGTTGCAGCTTCTTTCCCTGTGATATGGACAATAGCTACATTTCAAGTTGCACCTTGGATAACAGAGTGGTGAGAGGCATTTCATATTTAGCAATTTTTTTATGAAGTCTGTGTATGTGATGGGCCTGACTGCACTCTAATGCCTCAGGCCAGGCAACTCAAGATTGTCCTGTACTTTCTGAGTTCAGGCATCATGGAAATTTGCAGTGAGATTTGTGTGGCTCTAAGCTTAGACAATCCCTTGAAAACAGCTTCCTGGAATTTAAGGTTTTAAGTTCATTCAAAGCCCCATTTGGACACTGAAATAAACACTCTGGACCACATCTCAAGTGCTTTGCTCAAGGTCATCTGAGAAGAGTTCAGTGGAGCTTGGAAATGAGCCCAGATCTCTGCTTAACTCTAGCCATAGATCCATCTATTTTCATTCCATAGCAGCATAATAGGGATTTGGAAAACTATTCTAAAACCTTGAGAACTGAATAGATATCAAAATCCTTCTGTATGTATTTGGAACCATCCCACAGTTTTCAGTGGAGGAATATATTCTTTCTTATAACAAATTGAATTATTAAAAACCTATAGAAATCTCTCATTACTTGTTAAAGTAAGTACAGCTTTCTCATAAATATTGTACAGATACATGCAGAGGGTTAAAAGTGACAGCTCAGTGGTCTGGAATTAAATCTGTTGCAGGTATATAATTTAGTGTGACGTTAATTGGGTAGTGGGGAAGCATAAATGAGGAACACAATGCATACACACTGGAATTTTTTGTTAAAGAAGGAACACTGCAAATGCTAACCTCAGCAACCCAAAATCAAAGAGGGCGGGGAGGATTGGGGGGAAGGAAAAAAAACCAAACAAAAACCCCCCAAAAAACATACAAAACAGAGGACAGCCAAACAATTCAGGAAGAAGTTTAAATTAGTTACTAGGGATTAAGATTTTCAGTGAAAAGAGATCAGCTTAGTTCTGAAGTTGTAGGTTTACCTGATTCTAAGTTGCTGCAGATGAGCTCATCTTTATTACTGTCTATGTGCTCTTCTGGTCGGGGGAAGTAGAAGGCAATTGAACTTTATATGCATCAGCTGTGGTCTTCTGCTACTCACCAGCCAGGGATGATTGTGGGAAAACCTGTGCAGACTGGTTGGTACTTAAATGAGGTGGGCGAGGGAGTCTGCACAACCAATATTCAGATAGATACTCCAGCCTACCATGACACTTCAAGGAGCAAATAGCGACACACTATGTCACGAGGCACCCACTGTTTGACTTTATTGTCATGTGACTGTATTATCAAAAACTACATGATGTGCTGAAATATCTTAGCATCTGTTACAAATAAGCAATACCATAGATTGTCAACACACAAGGTATGATTTTCATGCCATCTCAGGGGAGCCCAGGCCCTCCTGTCCATTCCTGATGGTATGCTGTATGTTGTTCTTTGATGATGTTAGGTCAGGTTCAGGTTTTTTCCTTTCCACACCCCCACTCCCATCAGGCATCCCTCATAGGCTATGGATGCTAACCTGAGCTACTTCATTCCATCCAGTCACAGGTTTTATCAGGGTCACCACAGACAGCAAGCCTTCGTTTCATATTTCTTCCTATTTTTTGCAGTCTTCAAGCTTGCTCAATTTTGTTTACATAACCAATGAATTAGTTAAAATGCAAGTAACCATTTTTTGTTACAAGATCAGTTTCTTTTTCCTAGTTTGTTGCCCACGAGCTCTCTGTTCAGGTTGTTTTGAGGCCTAGAAACGCCTCCCATTGGATACACAAAGTCCTTTTCAACAAATGTGCTGCAAGAGACCTTGGGAAAACTCTACCTGCACTTATGTTTCTGAGCTTAGGTTTCTGTACAAGATTGTATCACTGATTCATACCTGCTTTCATTTGCCATTGAGTAAGCTCATGTGGCACCAATCAATTACTGAAGTTCAGGCATCATGTGGTTAAGTCTTAGCATTCTGACCAGGGAGAGTGAATCCACTGGTGATCAACATGAGTAACAGAGTCGTCTATGCCAATTCACAGTCACTGAGAGTCCAGATACACCTTACATGACTCACTGAGATGTTACTGGTGTGCCAGGAATGTCTCATCATATTCAGCATCAACACTCTTTAATTTTCCCATTCTCTGTTTCATATTCACTGGCTAACCAATATTGACTTGCAGTAAATATATGAAGCATAGATAAGAGTTCGCAGAGTGGGTGAGATCTTATGGGAATTGAAGTGTCAACAGGAACATAGTAACTGGGGAACAGAGGCCACATGAAGACCATGAGGGACATATACTTCAGTCACGTATATATACTTCATATACTTCTTTCAGGAAACCTTGTTCTAGCCACTTACAGAACAAGAATTAATAAAACATCTAATTTAAATGGAAAAAAAGGTACAAAAGCCTTCCCAGCATTGCACAATGTCCTTATCTAGCTAACTGGATCCCTGCACCACAAGAAACCAAAAGATACAAATTGTGGAATTTGCCACTGGAAAAGAGCAGAAGGTATTAAGAATATTGCCAGTGCCACAAGTCTCTTCTGCCCTAATTGTGTGCTGTCCTTGGCTTAGGTTAGGACTTGCTGTGCTGTTTGTGCCTCTCTTTTTCTCTCTTACTCTTTTTTTTAAGGTGTTAGAGATAGAATGCTCTGGTTTGACTATTCAATTGGATATTCAGCATCTGACCTGGGTGATTAAGTCATTTCACCTACCTGCTATGCTGCTGGGTTCTTTCTTGACTGTTATGTTTGGGATAGGGTCTGGCTCATGTGTGATAGCCACTGCTATGGGACCTTGGTCTCTGCTAGGGATATTAAATGCTGCTACAATACGGGCATTAAGTGTGCCTGCAGTTAGGCATGGGTAATCTTACAATGAAAAGTAGGGAAAAGAATAAATTCAATGCCCTACCGTATTAATTTGCACAGTCGCAGTTTTGGAGATTAGTCTTAAATTATTTTGAATTGCAAATTCAACTGTACTTTAATTATGATTATGACCTCTACTTTATGGAACACAGTTCAATCTATACAACCACAGACTATAGTAAATTACTATAATGGTGCTGTAGATGATACACCATAACATAGAGCCTTGCCCTATATCTGTAGACAAAGACATGCAGGCACATGCACATTTTGACTTGCAACAACCTCCTAATAATACAGATTTATTCTTCTTTGGTTTTGCCTTTTTGGCTTCCCTTCTCTCTCCAGATAGGGTAGCAAGGACTCAGTGACTTGCTGGAAGAAATCTGTAGAGTATGTTAATTTCTGTGGAACTTAGGCAGCCTCATAAGTCTTAGAGATTAATAAGAATCTGGGAAGTATCTATCTTCTGGTGATGCTTTCATTTGCGCAGTAATAAAGCTCGCCTTTCTTGTTTAATAAAAACAATGAGGAAACAAATGGGTGTGCAGGCATTGGAACTTTTGAGGAATTAATTCAAAAGCACGGAGGAAAGTTTTTTATCATGCTGTAAGCACCAGAAAGGTGAAAATTACTCTTCCCTGGAGCGCTTACGCTCTGTGTGCCTTATCTCCGAGTTATACCAAACTTAAGGCAAAATCCTCAGAAGGTGCTAAGTGTCTCTTGGAAAGTGCTGATCATTATCCTGAAAGGTGATGGGCACGTTTCACTGAGACCATCAGAAGCTTGGGAGAGTTCTGCATGATTAATTTTCTTCCCTTGCCCATTGGAATGATATCCTGGTTGAACATGCTCTCTTCATCTAAATGAAATTTCTGTGGAAATTTTCAATGTCAGTGACAATTTTGAGGCTTTTTTTCTTTTTTTTTTCTTTTAATCTTTTTTTGGGTTTAGAGAGATGGCAGTGATTTTCCCTGGCTGTTCCCTTTATCGTCCCGTGTGTGCCCCCCCGTCCCCCCCGAAGGTTCTTGTCAATTTAACTTTCGATGCACAGACAGGCAATTGACAAAAGTGGGAGCCTTGCAGCAGGCAGGAGGCCAGCGGCTGAGCACCCAGCTCCCGCCCAGCTACCAGCCTCCCTACAGCTCCAGCTGCCAGGGAGGCACAAGCCCAAGTTGCTTAGCATCCCCACATCTCCTGCAACTCTGGCTGCCAGAGAACTGGAGCAGAGTGAGAACTTGTAAAAGCAAGTTCTTACCCCTCAAAAAAAAAAACCAAACTGTGGAAGTAGCACAGTTTAATTTCATTTAGGTAGGCATCAGGATTTTGAAAAAAAATGTTTCAAAACTTTGTTTTCCCTAGTATCCATTAATGCACTTATTGTATTAAAAATGTCTTTGATTACTCAATCCATAGAGAAGAGGAAAATGACACAGATCTTCATTCAATACTAGATTGTCTTTATACCAAGCCAGGTATAAATAGGCTCTGCTCTCAATCTCCTTGTCTTCCAGTAGGTGTGTTCCTATGGCTGTCATAAGGATTGTGCACTTCTGACAACTGGGGATACGCACTGAGAGACTCCTCTGCCTGGGGCCAAGAACTGCTCAAGAGTCTCTGCAGCCACCAGTTCCGAAGCTCAGCTTGAGGATGAACACAGCTGCCTACAGTGGCCATACACAGTCCCAGGAATGAAAAGATGGTGCAGCAGATATTTGCTGAGGGTTCTGAGCCTCCTTGTGCTGCTGCAACTGCACTTGGTTGTCTCAGGAAATGCAGCTACTCTTGGGTTCCTACAGGGGAATTTCTCTTAAAGAATACTTACCAATCTGATATTTACCCTACTTTGAGCATTCCATTATTTTCACCACTTATTACCCACATAGGTGGGACTATAACATACAGAAGATTGTTGCTTGATTTATGCTGCATGCAGACATTGCTGTCTTTCTGGTTCAAGGATGGACTGGATGTTTGGGTTCTGCTTCTCTCAGTGGCAGGTCATGTAAGTTCCCTGTCCCAGAACTGAAATTTTTCTAAGTGGCAGTAAAAATTCCTGTTTCTCTCATTGTGGGTAACACTTCGACAACCTATGAGGTTAATTCACTGGGATATTATTCTTCCCTGCAGCAGCTTCATCCAGCCTTGCTCTGTAAACCTAGAAAAGATATCTGATGGCCAGGCCTATCCTGTGCATTGCTGAGATTTGTTCTCACTTTGTTTTTGCAGCTGGATCCCATGTTACCTGCAGTGTTTATCCTCCAGGTAATTCCTTCTGTGGTACCTTTAAGGATGCTCCAGCTTCGTCTGGGTGGAGAACACGCAGAACTCTCTACACTGGTAGTAACACAGTTACGGTCAGGAAGCATTGTCTTTGCTTCTGTTTTGAAGCTGATACTATGGCACAGGTCTGGGTCAGGATATTATGTTTGTAAGCATATTGCAGTGGATCTGTTTTGGCCCTGACTTTAACCTTCACTTAATAAAAATGTGTTCTAGCCACAGGCTATGAGTTCTCATGACTAGTAAAGGTAGGGACCTTTGCAATGCAATAAAACAGGGAGGAAATATTGTGATAGATATAGCACAGCTTCTGCTCTCCCCCTCCCATCTTCTTGCACCCTGAAGTGAAACCTTTATTTTAAAAATAAACACTTTAAAACTCAAATCAGTTTCTTTAATCAAGGCCACTTTTTAAATATTCTTAAATAAAATACTACTTAAAATGGGTCATTTTACATGAAGTGGGAGAGAGAGAGTGCAAGAACCTACAGTATATCAGACTGAATTAGTTTTTCATGCTACGAGATGTAAACAAATCTATTTAATTAGAACACCTTGTTCTTACTGCATCCAGAGTCATTTTTTATACAGGCAGAAAGAAAAAAAAAAAGTTTTGGCAGTAAATTTCTACAATACTACAAAAAAAGATCTAAACTGTGTGTTTCCCTCATTAAAATGGATAATTTTTTTTCCTTATTATTATTCTTGTTTGAACTGGGATCTCAAAGTGAAGCCCCCCATCACAAAGATGATCCCTGGGCCAAGTACACACATTCCTAGAGATCAACTTTGATTTGAAACCCTTCCTTTCTACTTCGTCAGTGGAGACAACAGATGTGTAGTCATACAGGGGGAAGCTGGTCCTTAAAGCCACTTGTTTAGGTCGTGCATACCAAGACTAGAATTCCAGCCTCAGGATCTCTTGCCTACACCAAGGCCATGAGATCCCCATGCTTGCTCATCTCTGGTGCAATCTGTCAAAGTTTCACCATTATGCCATCTGCGTAACCCAGAGACATTAATGAATTTCACTTCTATGCTGTTGTTTTCTTTCCTTTCTAAGGTAAAATGAAATCTGGAACACCGACAGGAGGAAAAAGTGAGGCTGTGTGCTCAAGGGCTTTATTCAGCCCCATAAACTCTAAGATCATCTTTCTCTTTCCTCTCTAGTAGCCGTGCAAGAAGCCCACTTGGCTATACAGACTCATTAGTCACAACAGAAAGGCAGCACAAGGTCCCACAGTGACAAGCTGCCACCTAAATCTAGGTAATGTGCCATGCTAAAGTGCTGTACACTAGCTTGCAGTGGGATCTCAGTTCCTTGCTAAGGTGATGCTTCCATTTCTTTCTGAATTCTAGACCTGGATTTACAGCCTTTGTGGGCCATCCCGTCTTGGATCTGCATTTTAAAATGTGTAGTTTCCTGGCCACATGTATCCAAAGCCTCAAATGGGCAGTAGACGCACACAAATGGTACCGGGGGATATTATCCATAATGCCAGACCTCTAGATCCAGTCACTACGTGGAGACTTTCAGACCAGCATTGAGGTAGGTTGAGCTATTAAACACCAGTGTGGGTGTCTTTCCTCTCCTCTGTATATAGTAACCAGTTCTGTCCCACCAGACTACCGCTAAGAGAAAAATTCCTTGACTGTGTTGTGAAAAAGTCTCATGATGGGATTTGGGCAAAGAAAGGGGAGAGCTTCAGTTTCTGAAGAACAGGAGCTCCAAAACTGTTTTGGAATAGCATGAATTTGGGCAATTCTTAAGACAATGTCATGTTTCCTATGCTAATCCAGCTGCCCAATAAAGACCCCAGATGCTGCATACTGTGGCTCTGATTAGTGGTGGGCAACATTAACATTCTTCAAAAGGGAAGATGATAATTTTGAATTCAGACAAGGACTGGCATCTCACCTTGGTAAAGTGCAAGCAGACCAGACCAGTGAAATAACCATTTTTACTAGAACTGACCAGGGCTACAGGATCTGTCTTCTCGTTTTAATCAGATCCCTCAAGTCATTCTTGTGCCCTATATTTTCCTATAAAGCATGCAATTTTTTCCCAGTCCTTCCCTCTCACACGATGACCAAACTTACCCTCCGTCAGAAGAGCCCGAAGAAAAGAAGTAATCTGATCGAGTGCCTGCATGGGGCTGCACAATGCAGTCGAGGAAGTACATCTTCATCCCATAATGCAGTCCTGATTTTTTCCTAATACACTAGACAGTCCTGCCAATGCCAGAAGTCTGTGGAAGTAGATAAAATAGCAGTTTAGTAATCAGGAGATTTGAATATTGTTCCTCTCTTGGCCAGAGACCTGCTGTGCCTCCTGGAATGAATCTCTTCTCTAAATTTCTTTTTTCTCCTCCCACCTTTCCTTTGCCCTGCCCATTTATATGACCGGCTCTTCAAGGCAGTCTGTTTTATTCCATACTGATCACCAGTGGACCCCAGATCATCTGAGCTGTCTAGACACAATCGTTGCCGAAATAATAATAATCACGCTGAAAGCAAAATGCCAATATTTTTGTACCGGTGTGATGCCTGTTCTGTATTCCTCTGGCTTTGTCCCCTACATTAGTGATGCTTAGAGGCAAAACAAAAAGCTGATCATCTTACCACTGTTAAATGTTATTAACGACTTCTAAACAATTGTCAGTGAACTTAAGTGCTTGTGTAAGTGGGGGATTAATAGTGCCAACCTAATAAATATCTCAGACGCTGGCATACCACTTATGGGCAAACTGTCAGTGACGCCTGGCCTCAAAAGTCTCCATCTGGAGAAGCAGCCAAGCAGCACACAATGACACTCTTGTCTGAGCCATCCTCCCCGCTTCCGCCCAGGACCCACAGCTCATTTTGTCAGTCCTCCAGTCTACCTTCTGTAATGCAGCCTTCTGTCCTCCCCCATTCCTATCCCACTAACTTTTTTCTCCTGGTTGCCTCATACACCTCCCAAAATATGCTGTCCACATCCTGCCTAACACCTGCCCTCTTTTTTCCTGCCTCTTTTATCAGGTACATTTTCCAGGGAACACAACCATAGCACTGCTCTGTGCATCAAGGACATAAGAGACTTATGATCTTCCATAAGAGGATCAGTATGATATGGTCAAACAACACATTATGCCCAACTGCAGTCCTGGTAGAAATAGAAATCAGTGTAAGCTTATGGTGAAATCTGGGGCTTGAACAGCACAGTCTATTATTAGAGTGACCCAGCATAATAAGATAATGATGCCAGTAGGAGTGTGATGCCCCTATA
The DNA here is from genome assembly GCA_026212715.1 of Elanus axillaris. Taxonomy (NCBI): domain Eukaryota; kingdom Metazoa; phylum Chordata; class Aves; order Accipitriformes; family Accipitridae; genus Elanus; species Elanus axillaris. The sequence goes on along the minus strand of JANZLQ010000079.1, from coordinate 74,783,495 downwards.
TTAAATTCTTTGCATTTCTGTGCCCTTTCCAAGCTCTGGAAAGGTAAGTAAATGTTGTTACATCCATTTCAGAAGTCTCTACCTGCGAAACTTTGGTATAGAAAGGATGAGTTATTTTGTCCAGATTTATAAAAGATGCTTATGGAAGAACAGAGACATTAATTCAGGTCTTTTTGCATCTTGATCACTGGTCTTTATTTCCTTGCTCTCTGTGATTGCTAGTCTCTAAATTTTCATTAGTTCCCAGGAGGTAAGATTTTTTGGTGAGAAAAAAGCTCAGTGTTTTTACTGGCTGCATGAGGAACATGGTTTAATCAGATGATTTTCAAAACAAATCCTAAATGCCTTCCAGATACTTATTACCTTCCCTGTGGTCTTACTTCTGAGTATTTACCTCAGAAAAAAAAAACACATTTGCTCTTCTCACTAGTATCTCCAATCCTTGCCCCTTGCTGCCCCTTCTGCTTGAACCACATCCCTGAAACTTTTCTGTTGTCCCTGAAATATCTACCTATACAATGAACTCACTTCTGCATTACCCCCAAGGAGGAAAATTTCCTTTCTTATAAGCACAGCAAGAAATAAAACCCAAATCTGAACAAAAACAATGGCCCTTTCCTACTGTGACGTGCTAAATACTTTTCCCCAGGCTGGTATCGCCTCCCTCCATTTAAGTGAACCTCATTTGCAGGCACTCATCTATTCATAGTGGATGGGCAGTGAGCAGAGCCAGGGCTGCCTGTCACCAAGATGAATAGACAGATGGCAGGGACAAAAACGGTCACATTTGGTCGGAGCCAGGGGTGCCATTTTTAAGGTCAGGCCTTCATCTTGTAGTGGCCAGGAGGAGGCCTGTGATGATGATGATGATGATGATGATGATGATGACAGTGCATTTGGAATGATACTGCTATTTGTTTATCATAGCTTTTGCACAGGAGGTACCAATTTTAGGAAACACAGGAGGAAAGCAATTGAGTTATCCCTGCAGCAGCATCTGAGGATCTTCTTATCTGCATGGATGACTCTCTTTTTACCCACTGCACATCAGAGTTTAGATACTGAAACATGCTGTTTTCTTTCCTGGGGAAACAATTAATACTTCTTAGACACTGTGTATTTCTTTCCATCTCTTGTTGGAAAGAAGAACTACCCATAACTCCATCAGAGATTTACCTGCAAAGTTGAGCCATGCATTAATGAGAATGTCTGGCTCCTTCCCTGGTGCTTATCCCAGTGTCACAGATCTTTTATGGAAGTGGATATATTTGGAAGTTTTGCAAGCGTCACTATCCTCAGATGACTGCACTTAGTTTTCCCTGGTTAAACTGAACACAGCACAAAAAATGGCCTCCTCCCTCTTCTTCCCCATTTGCAGCCCTGTGCAGACAGATGCTAGACCACTAACACATTCTTCAGGTGGTGAAAGTTGATGCAGGTTCTCAAAACACAAACATGATATGTCGGTTTACCTTGACTTGAGACTCTGAGTATAAACAAGTTCTAAACATCTCCAGTAAGTGCAAACACCAGAATATAATTAGATTTCACTTTATCAACAACCCTAGAACAGGGCATGGGTGTTCAATGCATTTTCCTCATTAATTGGAGACTAAAACTTGACTTGAACAACAACAAAAAATATTTACAAGTTGGAGATATACTTTAAATAGGAAATTAAAAGCAGATAGCTGTATAATCTTATAAGAATAAATGAAGAGGAAGGCTGATAAAAAAAAAACAGAGAAAAAAATATTTCTCGCAGCTGTGTTTTGCATATGACCTCTTCAGAATGTGATTAAGAAATATAAATAAACAAAAAAGCCCTTCCTTTTCATATATGGAATGTACTTCTAGTCATAAATAAAGAATAATTTGGATTAGTGCTATGTTAGCCTATTGCAAAATGCTTTCTGTGTGCATGTGTGTTTGGTTTTTAGTATCAGAAGTCAAGTTCAGCAGTGTGATGTCAGGAAAAGGGTCTCTTTCCAGAATGGGAAGTAAATCAAGTTATTGTGGTTCTGATGTGATCCTGGTGCTATGGCAGCATAGAATGTGAGGCTAGAAAGAGCCAAAAGGTTGTGTGACCTCTTCTACTTTATAACACAGAGTAAAGAAGGGAAAATAAAATATACTACCTCTACCTCATCATATGCATATCCATATCCATCCCAATGACTTGGTTTACTGCACAGGTACCTATAGTCTCTGTCTGTCTGTTATGACCAGAAGAGGAAAGAGGAACACCAGCCTGCCCAGATAATATGTCACCTCATTGCTGGAGCTCATGGGAAGTAGAATAAAAGCAAGAACACACTTCTTGTGCCTTACGGGGGGACCTGGGATTCATTTCCTCACTCTTCTACAGACACAAAGTGTAAACAGGAGAGTGGACTGAGTCCATCTCTGCCTCTTCCATGTAGAGCAGGGAAATCCATTTCCTTTCTTCTAGCACAAGTCTCTTCCTTTTGTTTGTGGGCTCCTTCTTGCGTGAACTCCCTTTACCTCCGCCATACTGTGTTTAGCCCAATGGGCAGATACTGATGGAAACCTAGAGTGATGGGGAGCAGGGGCACCCGCTCCCTGTTTAACAATTCACTTCCCAAATCATTAGATGTTGCATTTCCTTCCCTTCATCCTTCCTCTCTAGTAAATGACTTCTCTCAGTGATTTCCACTACAGTTCTTCCTACAGTTTTGGGACGCGTCAGGCATCGTGACATCTTCTCCAAGGCAGGATGAGACCTTCTGGCTGATGTTGGCATGACAACGGGAGGAACACCACGAGGAGGCCGAAGAGGCCGTTGCCTCCACTCTGTCTGCTAAGGAAAGGATGGTCTCACCAGTGAGGTCAGCCTCCCCTGACGCCCGGTGGCACCCATCCCCATGTGCATCTTGGCTACCACCTCCTGGTGGGAAAATGTTTATATACAGAGCATAAACCGCTTCCTGGGGAGAGCATTATTGTCTCGTTGGACAGAGTCCAGTACCGGAGGAGGCTGCAGTTTATCAGCTCTGTCCTCACCACTCCACTCAAAGTGTCTGTGCCGTCAGGGGGATTGATGGAGTTGGGAAAGCCCCCAAAACCATATAACTTGACATTAAAGAGAGGCCATGAAGCTCTCACAACCAAGAGTACCTTTCAGGGAGACATGCAGAGAAAACTGTTCTGTCTCTTTGGTGGATGACTTTTATCCTGAAGCTGCACAAAGCCATTACTGAAGAAAGGCACAAATTTGCTGGAGCTCGGAGGGGGGGGAGGAAAAGGGAAAGAACCAACAACAATAAAAATAAGACACACGCTGCTCTCTTTTTCTCTTCAGAGGCTTTTGGAGAATGCCCTAGTGACTGGAGGCAGCTGCAGAGGTTGTTGTGAGGAAGGGACAGTGCACAGGACCCACCTATAAATTGACCCAGAGTGAGCACTGCAATGGACGGTACTCCTGGGGTAGGACTACACATCCCCCCCTGATAAACTCACCTGCGTGTATCTCCCAAGAGTCCCTATATTACAAAGCAGTTTATTCTGTGAGGCTTAGGGCAAGACAGCAAGGAGTAGGGACAGCTGGGATCTCATGTAGCTCAGCTAGTGAGCTGCAGCATGAACTCCTTTCTGGCCTCTGAAATTATAAGCAGCGCAGAGCAGGAACCAGCTCGCATTGCAGCGATGACTGAAGTAACGTGGACAGAGCTGTACTGGCAGTCTAGGTTGTTGCTCGGTGAGCTTGGTACTGCTGTGGCTGGCTTGCTAACCGTGTAAGAGCTTGCAGCCTGCTCAGGTGTGTCTACGTGGGAGTGCTGCAACTACAGCAGGTGGATCTTGTGGCTTTGCACAGTGCCCTGCACCATGGACAGCCTCACATGGAAATACTCACTGTCAATAACATTGTGGTGCAGTGGTGTAGGTGAGCAAGGGGGACTGAAGGATTTCTTTTTTTTTTTTACTCACTGCATAAATAGAGTCAAGGAAAATATAATGTAATATAAATAAAAACAAATGGCTCAGTCAACTCATCTTTAATGCTTTGCAGTGTGACATCTATTTTGTCTAATGGAATACGACTTTCATACACCAACTGGATATTTAACCTTGGCCAAAAGTTATGATGTACATTACAATACACTTTTATTATGTTACACTGTATTGTTGTTGTTTTTTTAATCTATTGCTAAGCCCCTAACAGTATGTCTGTGTCGATGAAACCCATCTGTCAAAAGCACAGTAGGGACATTATTATGTAAATGTAGCTGGGTCTTCCTTTTGTGGAATTGGGGGCGGGAATTTAATATACTGTCCTAATATTCCAGCCAGAGGGAAAAAAATGTTTATGAAAAATCTTTTTTTTTTTGAAGTAAAAAAAAAAAGTCTAGCTGAATTTGGCTTTTAAAAAGTCAGATCTTTCTCCTCGCCCTTCCCAGTAAGATCCTTTAGAGCTAATGATACAGTTTCTAATAAAAAAATAAAATAAAATACATAAGAGACTTTTTTAAGTGCACCAGGAGACAGATAGGTCATTAATATCAGCACTGCTATCTTTTCTATATTACACTCATATTTCAATAACTTACATTTTTGGGTTATTCTTTTTTTTAACAGGTGCCATTTTGGACTATTTCTTTATTAAGGTTTGTTATAAAATATGCACAAAGGTATGTAGATTTCTGGGGGAGGCGTGAGTGAGGAGGAGATTATTTATTACAGTTCTTAAACATCAGCCAAAATCTATCCATTTAAATTGTCTTGCCTTAGATGCATTCTGCCATTATTCACAAAATTAAGCCATTTGTCCCTGTGCAGGAAAGGGGCTAAAATTGAAATAGCCACTGTATGAAATGAAGTATCTACACAGCCCTCCCCTGGGCAAGCTCCCAACCTGAGGAACAGGCATCAGGAGGTTCGTCCCAATGTGATGCATGAAATGAAGAGTGTGTAGCTCTCTAAATCCAGATTACCAGCTGATTTCCTCCCCTAAATTCCAAGGCACCATCTGTTGAAATCACGAAGGCCTCCACTATCAGGCTTTCTGAGATGGGAAAGTGTTGTCATCTCCATCTCTGCAGATGGGGTGCTGAGGAGCAGAGCAGCTGAGGGTGTGTTTGCACAAAAAAAATAAGGTATATTCACAGCATAAGGAAAGGCACACACATGCTAGCTACATTTCCTTAAAACAGGTAATGGTAACAAGGAACATACGACAGTGGAAGGTTTAGCATGGACAACAAGCATTTATGGCCCCCTCACAGTCTGGATCATCCTTTGGATCCTGAGTCTTTCCTCCTGTTTTAGTGAGGTTCAGTGAAAGCTCCTCCTATTTGGGGATCCCTTCTAATTTCTTTGCAAGGGAAACCATGCAAATGGCATGGTTTTGTTGAGAGACCTTACTAAAGCACATAGATATGAAAAAAGGAAGACGCAGTGAACTACAGGCCAGTCAGTCTCAACTCTGTGCCTGGCAAGATCATGGAGCAGATCCTCCTGGGAACTGTGCTAAGGCACATGGAAAATAAGGAGGTGATTGGTGACAGCCAACATGGCTTCACTAAGGGCAAATCATGCCTGACAAATTTGGTGGCCTTTTACAACAGGGTTACAGTATCAGTGGATAAGGGAAGGACAACTGACATCATCTACCTGGACTTGTGTAAAGCATTTGACGCTGTCCTGCACTGTCTTTAAATTGGAAAGACATGGATTAGATGGATGGACACTCACTGGATAAGGAATTGACTGGATGGTCACACTCAAAGAGTTGTGGTCAATGGCTCAATGTCCAAGTGAACAGCAGTGACAAGTGGTGTTCCTCAGGGGTCGGTATTGGGACTGGCACTGTTTAACATCTTTGTCAGTGACTTGGGCAGTGGGATTGAATGCACTCTCAACACGTTTGCCAATGACACCAAGCTGTGTGGTGTAGTCAACACGCTGGAGGGAAGAGATGCCACCCAGAGGGACCTTGACAGGCTTGACAGGTGGGCCTGTGTGAACCTCATGAAGTTCAGCAAGGCCAAGTGCAAGGTCCTGCACAATGGGCACAGCAATCCCAA
>JANZLQ010000079.1:74738777-74771578 GCA_026212715.1 Elanus axillaris | reverse complement strand
ACCCTGGGTTACAGAAGTAGTCTTATGCCAATTCCTGTTGTGAGAAACCCTGCCACTTACTACCACGCCTCCCCAGTTCAGTTTGCTTCTGTCATGAATAAAATCTTTAACTGATCCTTTCGTGTCCTTTCACCTTAATTTAGCCCAAGGGAATTTCAAATTAAACAAGACTCCCTCGTCTGTCCAGTCTGAGTCTTTACACACCCCCAGGTCTTTTTCTGCCAGGCTGCTTTCCAGTTACTCTTCCCCAAGCCTGTAGCGCTGCATGGGGTTGTTGTGACCCAGGTGCAGGACCCAGCACTTAGCCTTGTCAAACCTCATACAACTGGCCTCGGCCCATCAATCCAGCCTGTCCAGATCCCTCTGTAGAGACTTCCTACCCTCGAGCAGATCAATACTCCTGCCCAACTTGGTGTTGTCTGCAGTTACTGAGGGTGCGCTCAATCCCCTCATCCAGATCATTGATAAAGATATTAAGCAGATCTGGCCCCAGTACTAAGCCCTGGGGAACACCACTGGTGACTGGCTGCTGACTAGATTTAACTTCATTCACCACCAGTCTTTGGGCCCAGCCATCTAGCAAAGAGTACACACATCCAAGCCATGAGCAGCCAGTTTCTTCAGGAGAGTACTGTGAGAAACCATATCAAAGTCTTCATTAAAGTCTAGGTAGACAACATCCACAGCTTTTCCCTCATCCACTGAGCAGATCAGCTTGTCATGGAAGGAGATCAGGTTAGTCAAGCAGGACCTGCACTTCACAAACCCATCCTGACTGGGCTTGAGCACCTGGTTGTCCTGGTCGTGCCACATGATGATATTCAAGATGACCTGCTCCATAACTGTCCCCAGCACCAAGGTCAGACTGATAGGTTGTTAGTTCCCTGGATCCTCCTCTGGCTCTTCTTGTAGATAGGCATCACATTTGCTAACTTCCAGTCAACTAGGACCTCCCATCTGCACATGTAGCATCTGCACTATAACTGACTTATCAGAAGGCAGAAAACCAAAACTTCTTTCACAGCTTTTACCATTTCTAGTTGTCCTTCTCTTTCCGTTCTTTAATTACTACATCCTTTCCTAGTCTGGAGTGAAGAGGAGACAAAAATGTACACAGGACTCAGAACATAGGTGCACTTATATTGATAAAGGCATAATGATGTTTTCTTTTTCTTTTTTTTTTTTATTTTTTTACCTCTGCTGAGCAATATACTGATGTTCTGGTGGTAATTTTTGCTGTGCTTCCCAGAACACTTTTCTGAGAGATGATAGCCTAGTCCAGTGTCTGTATAGTTAGGGTTTTTCTCCCCCTTTTTCATTACTTTGTATTGAATTTCAACTGCCATTTTGTTGCCTGATCATTCAGCATCATGAGGTCTGTGCTCTTTGCTGTCAGATTTATTTTCATTACCATGACTACCTCAAAGCTATCAACAGATTTTGTTTCCACTGTAACAGAAAGGATCTCTGTGAGACTCCCTTGATCCCCTCCCTCCAATAAGAAAACTGACCATTTATTCCTACACTTCACATCTACTTCTTTAAGTAGTTATTAATCCAAGAAGAGTCTTTCCTATTTCTTTCTGCAATACCCTAGTTTCCAAGCCTTTGGAAAGAGACTTTCTGAAAATCCAAGTGCGCTTTCATCCATATGCTTGCTGACTCTTTAAAAGCACTCTAATAAATATTGTAAGGGATAACTACCTCCTATAAAAGTTGTGTTGCCTCTTTCACATTACATTATATCCATCTACTTGTCTGTCAGTTCTGTTCTTGATTACAGTACCTTCCAATTTGCTTGATATTGTGTCACACATGCTAGTTTGCAGTTCCCCATTTCTCAAACTGAAAATAAATCCCTGATAAAAAGAGCTCCTGTTTAGCAAGAAGTAATAATCAAATTAAAGATGACCATGAAATACTCTTAGTTGCTAATAATACTGTGAGGCTAGAAGGAGTTATTTCAAGTTACTGAGTGCCATTTCATTTTATTTAAAAACTTGTAGGCTATTTATAATGTGAAGAAATTATAAAAGGTAGAAGCTAAATCTTAATATCTGACTCTCTGAATGGTGAATCAGGGTTGATTCCCTTCATTTAGTCTCTTAAACTGAGTTCTTTGTCATGTCATAATTAAAGGCAGAAAAGAAGAAATGGATGATTCTTTGCTATGATAATTTTATTCTCAGAAAAAGGAACCTAAATTAAAAGCAAAACAGTACACAAACAGTGATTACTTCAGTGTCCTGTATATTTCTCTATAAAGGGTTTTTGAAAGATATTACACCTTGGAGAGTCAGCTGACTCTTGAGGGAACCAAGTACTCTATTATCAAAATTAGTAGCAGGCAAGTAATATTGTATCACAGGTAATTAAAATAATTTATAGATGGGCAAAATTCATTAAAGAGTTGGTGAATCCTATTTGGTATATCATGGAGAAGCTAAGCAATTTATAAGTGGGCAAATGTGACTAATCTTAAATAAATCCTATGAAACCAAACAAAGCCTTTAAGTCAGTTAATCAAAAGAAGCCCGTCACACAGTTGTCTTGAGACAGGCAAATCAATGAATATCAAGAACCTTAAATCTGTATTAAATCCCATTACTTATCTTTGTTTACCAAATTTTAGCCTCAGTGTCCTCTCCAGGAATATATATTCTAAAAAAGCTGGCATTCAAGAGTAGAAGCCCTCAGCCATTTACAGGACAATAGCATTTCAACATCCTGGTAAAATTGTTCAAAGATCATTTAAATTTAGTTGTGTGGCAAAGCTTCCCAGCTGCACATCACCTCTTTTAATGTCATCCTACTGATGTCATCACATGGTAGGACTAATGCTGAGTTATTGAATACTGATGGTTTATGTCAAGTTGTACTGTCTTTCATTCTCAGTCCTTCTTCTTAGGCCTCTGGTTGCTGCAGACTCCCAGGAGTAAACTGGAAGAGCTGCTGGCCATACTGCAAAGCTGAGCAGGAGAGCTGCCTCTTTATTTCAGAGGATTTTATAACCTTCTCTCTTACTTTAGGCAAGGAAAAATGCACATCTCTTTCAGGCTTGGCTGGATTCATAATTAGCTCTTCTCATCCACTCCTTAACACCTCCATGGCCTTAGAAATGTAGCTCAGGACTATGCAGTCAATTTAATGCGTATGTAGTACACTTCTAACTGGCTTTTGTATGTATGTGTATCTGGTAAGAATGACTCAGAGTTCTTTTCAAGGCAAGGTTTTAACTTTTTGCATTTATTCAGGCCATTTAGTTTCATAAGGCTTAATACAAGCTGAAATTCTGCTTCAAGTAAATTGCAGTGAACTTCCCTTCTATAAAAGAGCAAGGAACAGTCTTCCATTTCTCACAAAAGTCTTTTTAAGAGTTGGTCTTTAAGAGGGCTTTCCAAATTGAATGACCAGGAAAAAAACATCGCTGTTTTCCTTCATAAGGTGTGTGCATGAGATTTAGCTTCTTTTTAAAAAGAAGCTTTTTTTTGTTTTTTTTTTTTCAATTCAAAAGAAAGGCTATAGCTATAACATAAGTTGCAAGCAAAAAGAATAATTCAACTTTTCTGCTAAGTTGATCGGAACATGTAATAATTTGGTTAAAAGCCACTAAGCCTAAATGAATAAGCAGTACTGAGAAGGAATGTCAAATTTTGTTCAGTAGTGCAACTTTGCAATACACTGCTGCTGTGCCTCAGCAATGGGTATAACAAGCTCTCAGCAGCCTGATCTTCAGCATAGATTGGTACCTCCAGTGCTAAACAATAACTACATAGTATACACTATATAACAGTATACGGTCTCATATTTCAAAGGTTTCCTGTTGTTAATATTCAGTTAAACTATACAGTTAGAGTCCATTTTTGTCCATGAGGCCAGACAAGGCTTCTTTAAGCTTCATAAGTAAAGATGATGCAACTAAACTTTACATGTCCCTAAATTAGTTTGCCTCCTGAAGCAACACACTGAACACCCTCTCATTTCTCTATTCAAGAGAAAGAAATAAGCCTTTGAAGGCTGTCAGAGAAAGGTAATATCTATGTCAGTTTAGGTGTTTAAGTTAGCTGGAGACAATCCCCGCTCAGAAAGAACCCTATGAAGTTATCAACTTTTTCCTATTGACTTGCTGGAAGATTCATCTCTCTTGTCTTCAGCTGTGTAGATTTTGCATCTCATTTGAATTGGTCAGTTAAGATGTCCTCTTTGTCAGATAAGTAGTTGCAGAAGATAGTGCTTTGGGTGGCTTCATTTTGTATGCCACACATCTTAAATGACAAACGTAAGGGATGAGAGCATCAGTATTCCTGTACTCACTACGGGGGGAGCCTATGAGGCTAGTTTAGATTAGACTCCTTTCTGCTAGGTAGTAAAATGTGATAAAATAAATCACATTTTTATTTTACAATGACTGCCTCAGTTACTGCTACAGGTTAGGCTCATATCATGTACAAACTAAAATCTAATATTTACAGATAGATATCTCAGAAGAATTTTACTCTTTCATGGTTATCAGGAGATCAAAAAAAAAGCATTTATAAGATTAAGAGAAAACACAAGTAGTACAGAAGTAATCACCTTCTCCTCTAGAGCCTTTTCAAACCATAAATATATGTTTCTTCAAGTTCAAAAGCTTAGAGCACTTTTAGAAGAGAATGTGTTCAATAAGAAATCATCAGGAAGTTTTGATTTGATTTCAACAAGTTCTTTTAGAATGTAGAATGAGATCTGTTTATGATATATTCTGTTAGCATACCCCTACATTCCTCTTTGCTCTTTACATTTTTGAAAGTCAGGATTCTTTCTAAGGCATATTTTATAAAATCTGTTTTTGTGAGATTATGATAATGTCTATACCAGCTGGATGTCTAGTACAAGGAGTCTTGTTCTTTGAGGAGACATTCATGTTAGTTGCTTGATTCTTGACCAAATGGTTCCTAGCTTTACAACTGCATTGCATTTACAACTTTCCAATTACAGGCTCTTATAAAATACTCTATACAAAGCACAAAATATAATACTTACATTATTTCTAGTTTAAGCTCTGGTTTAAATCTACTAAAAAGATATTAATGATTTTCTTATTGAAAGTGTTTTCTTCCATAAGTGCTATAAAATATTCAATGTTTATAAATATATTGCCAAGTATAGCTGAAGACAGTGAAAGCGAAAACATGTTATAATTATAAAAGCTGATTTTTAGACTTCATATAATACTGGCTGTTCTATAGCCTGTGGTATTATCTCCTTTAACATGTACAGCTGATTCTAGGATGAAAGAAATAGGACCAGTGTGGACTATTTTAATTAGCTTGAATATCTGAATAGCCAGAATATTTTAGTAAAATACACACCCAGATACTTTTAAACCTATTTTAAACATAGGAGATTTAAAACAATTACAAAGCTATCTTAAAATTTCCCAGCAAACTACTAACCACCCAGAGTAAATTCTGCTAAGAATATGTTCCAATGCTTTCTGTAGGTATTCAAAGATAAGCAGTGATTGCACTCCCCTTCTAGCATTCTGCTGTAGGCTTGTATATCTCAATGCCCTTTAGTACTGGTTTCAGATTTATTAGGCACAGCTGGGAAAACAAAAACACAAGGAGAAAATGACTTGCCAAATGGAAACCAGAGGAAAATCCAGAAATTTCGTCAAGACTACCCCAATGTCTTGATGACAAAGATTAAACTGTTTGCATGGGGTCACAAAAGAAGTCCATGGTGGATTTAGACATTACAGTGCAGTCTGTAGAAAGACAGAAGTAGTGGTTTAACAGCACGGCTATTGGTATCCCCAGTGCTGGAACTAGAAGTGTCATTCAGGGTGGTGCAACAGCAATAAAACAGGTTGCCAGAGAGTAAGATTTTACTTATTTAAATTTCTATTAAAAGGCAAGAAAAAGTTACATTTTTTATTTCCTGAGAGTTCAAAATTTTCATGCATTCCTCCTCTTGGATGGGATTAAAAGTATACTAAAGTAATAGAATGCCTTGGAGATCTAGAGGTGATTATTTTGTTTCTGGGGAGAAAGAAGGAAACACAGTAGCTAGTGGGGAGGAAGAACACTAAAACTTTGTTTGTTTGTTTGTTTGTGTGTGTGTGTGTGTGTTTGTGTGATTGTTTGTTTAAAAAAAGAATGTCAGTTCAAAAAATCAAATGTATGTTTTGATGTTTTTAGTGTCTGCCTCAAAGAAAGAGCCACTAGTGCATATGGAAACTTAAACAGATATGCCACCAATAATGGTATTCCTAGAAATACCTTTTCCTCTTGTATATATGTACCTGATATTATCTGAAGCATCCAAAAATGTGTTTGTGTACAGCAGCACTATAATAGGATTTTGTGAATTGTTCTTATCTAAGCGTTATGTATGCATCCAGAGGGAAAACTTTACTTTAACCAGGTACATTATCAGAAAATAACAATCTGGGGCATAAACATCCCAAGTGTGCACCTTTTTTATGATGTCAAACAGAGCAAACAATACACATATTTTCCCATTATTTTATGTTTGATTTTTTTCATTATTATTATTATGTTAAGCTGCCTGTGTTGGATTTGTAAATAGGCTATGACTGTTACATCGTGGCATCTGCTTATCCAAACAAGGCTCTCCTGATAATGGTGCCCAGCACTGCAGGGCAGGCAGTGGCAATGGGAGATGAAACAAAGGATATGTCTCTGCCAGCGTCCACAGGTTTCACCTCTGACTGATTTACATGAATGTAATAAACAACTCAGCACAGAGTTTTTCAAAAAGCTGTTTCCAATGGGAGAGCATGAATACAATCCCCCAAAGCGTCCACAATTAAGACCACAGAGAATACTCAAGACTAATGGCGGTGGTTCACTTTGTTAAAATTCACAGTCCTGTGAGAGCAACTCACTGGTAAAAAGGAGCAACAGGAATCAGCAATACGAGTAGGCAAAGGTAACATTCTTCATATTCTTGCTATGTTCAGAATTTTTTTTTCTCCACTTTCATCACTTCTCCACTGCAGCGTTACGTGTATATTCCCAACTGTAGAAGACAAGCAGTCAAGATGAGCTTTGTGAATTTTCATCAAAAGAAAGTTTGCAGGTCTGCGGTTGCAAAGGATAAAAAATATATCTAACTATTAAGATGAAAGACACATTTTTTTAGAGAATTTATGGATAAGCAAATATAATTTTCTTAGTGACAATGTCTGTGTTTATCTCTTTTCCGTCTGATCTTGTATTAGAGGCAGACTGGTCAATAGTTTACTTAAAGACCCCTTAAAAAAAAAAAGTGATTTCTGTGAGTCCCAGTAACCAGATGCTGAAATCTGTTTGATCTAGATCATGACAGAAAAGAAATATAGAGAGATATGAATGGTCAAAAGTGGAAAGAAGACCCTCAAGATCATGATAAGCATTGTTTTTCATTTAAGACTCTTGCTAGAAAAACTTTATGCTTGGCTTCAACCAGACCTGGCAGAGACCCATCGTGGCATTTCTTTCCATTACTTGTAGGGTCAAGGTCCCCACTTTTCAAACTGAAGGTAAGTTGAACCCTTCTGCAACCCGAAGGGGTAACTTTACTGTAAGGAATAAAATAAAGATAAGATTCCCCATGTTTGAGAAAGCAACCTTTTTTCAGTTAGCTGAAAAGCAAGGAACACGGTAGAATAACTAGACAGTCCATGTCACAGCTTCAAAAAGTACCTATTTCACTGCATGATAAGAGTGTTTATAGCCATTCATTCTTTATACTCATGAAAATTAACAAGTATTGCTGAAAATTCTGCAGTCCAGCCTTTCCTGAATTTGTAGAAAAACACACAGCATAAAGATTTACTAACTGGATTGATTATTTTCTTTCTCTGCCAAAGAATACTTCTGTATATAACTACCACTGGGTTAAGTGCATGGACATTTGCAGTGCAATGCTGCCTGGGAAATGACTTAGACAGTGTCATCAGCTATGACATAAATTTATAATGGCCTGATCTTCAAAGGTGTTGAGCTACCTTCGTTTTCATTGAATTTGATTTTCATACTGGCAATTAAAACCTTTTAAAAATCAGTCCTCAGCTACAGTAAGAGCAGTGAAGGTATAAGCAGCAGACTTATTTGCAGAAACTAAGTATTGATAAAATGATCATGCTAATTTAAAGTCTAGATGATGAAACTGTCAATTTTTTTCTCTATCTTTTTGTTTTGTTGGGTTTTTTTTATTTGATTGTTTCTTGGTTTTGGTTTTTTTTTTTTCCTTCTGAAATACTCTAAAAATGAAGAAGCAATTCATTAAGGCAACTTTTAATTTCTTGTCCAACTCACTGCACAACCTCAGTTGCAGCTGATGTTTCCTGCAGAGTCCACTTGGCATAGCAACCTCATGGTAAATTCATCACCTTACCACAGCAGTTCCCATGCTAGGGAGCATCACTTGGGAGAAGATGCTTAATATTCCTCCTATCCTTTTGCAATGAAACACTTGGGAATCACAGTGAACCAGCTGCACATAGACTGTTGAGCAGTAATTTGCCACCTTCGTGCAGTAACTCAGAGCACTACACAAATGCAAGGGTAGCTGGAACCTGGTTTTTCAAGGCCCCGTGATTGTTCAGTCCTGAGGCAGAGGAAAAACGTGAAGGTATTTTATTACTTCTCATTGTTTTCTTTTTCGTGAAGCAAACTTTTACTCCCTCACACTAGTTTAAGGTACTTACCACTTTTGCCTGTCCAAAAGCGCAGTTAAAACTTATTTGGTGATACCCATAAATGAAATCCGTTGCATCTAACGAGAGGGACTGCAGTTGAACAGCACTCGAAGCATGATGATAATACCTGGCATGAATCATTAGCTCTGGAGTGTAGGACCACCTTGAGATCTTTCACTGCATGTTAATAAGTCCTCTGGAGTCAGTAAAGTAGTTTGGCTACCACAGGTTTTGATTCCAGGAGCCATATTCATGGCACAGCAGCATCAATGCCTCTGTCCATTGACTTCAGCAACGCTACTTTCCCAAGTAATTGTTATCCAAGCTGAATAAAATCTGCAGAATGTGATCAGTGGTTTGTGAAGCTACTGAATGTTTTGCGGTGGAGTTTTAATATAGCTAAGACAAATAATGTAACAAAGTTATCTATTTATATTTTAAAGTGATACTGTAAATAGTTAGGTTTCCATTTAATGCATTGCAAAGTTAGGTAACATAGAAAACAGCCTGATAACAGGCAGTCTTTCAAATCCATTAAGTGCATTTGAATATTGCATCTTAAATGTCCATGTCTATTACAGGATTTTATGTGAGAGTGCAAATATATAGGATTTTTAAAAAACCTACGCAGAATAAAAAGGCAGTAATAAAATGGAAGCTTACTGAGTTTCTTCTTTGACTACTCTTTCTTCTTCCTTTTAATCTTTATTTGACACTTTATTAAAAGTCCAGAGCTCAGAATTTCAACCCCTGGTTAATCACCACTTAATCACTTGGCATACGTTAAATACACATCTCTTCTGCATTGGTTTTCCCCCTGTAATACTCTCCTGATTAAGCATCAGGCATTACTGTTCATTAACATTGGCTAAATTGGTTCTTTGAGAGCTGTCCCAATAAGGCATCTATCCTGACTTTAACATATCTCAGTTTAGTGAAGAACAGCCCATAAGAAAACCTGCTTTAAAAAGAAGCCATAGCAAACTTGTTTGGGGGACTCCACAATCCAGACACTGGAAAGGGCACGGCTTTATTTCTATCATGAATGAGAACACTTTTTTTTTTTTTTTTCCTAAGTTACCAGATGCTTTGATGTAAATCTGCATCTTTTTTAGTTGGTGTCTCTCCTGCTGCTCTGCCTTTTCCCAATCATGTCTCTAACTTAGATGTGGTCAATTCACCTTCTAAAATAATGCCAAGCATATATGTGGGAAAAAAATGACATGGAAACATGGGTCACCCTTGAAACAGAAGTCACCCTAAACTGTTCCGTGAGCTCCAGAGCAAGCATACAGGAATGGACTGTGGATAACTCAGTGTATGATCTTGCTCACAGCACCCCGATATGACTAAAAGGCTAAACATTAAGGTGCTGCTTTGTACCATGATCTGTTCGGTGACTGAGCTGGCGAAATTGGGAAGCTGTGTGAGACTGTGTTGTGTTTCAAAACTGCATAATTACATCCTGGAGTAAGTTTTCAGAGATATGTATTTGGTGCCTGCCACAATTAATAGATGGATGTAAAGAATTGTGTTTTCCCACAGCACTGCAGAAGTAGTGCTGGAACCAGTTTTCCTTCCACCTAACTTTTATTGCCTTGTCTACACAGCACTTCTTCTTCCTGTGAATTACAGAATTAATCACAGCAGTGATATGCAGGCAGGGATGTATGAAATCTTTGAGCCAAGATGGATGCTTGACATAACGAGTAATACAGCGACACCATGGAACCCATCAACTGCGATCATCGCCTGGGTGCTGAGAGCAGCCTGAGAGTTTGGGATATTTTCTGTAAACACACACATCTTTATTTTTCCATGTGTTTTGCAAACCCGTATGGTGGAAGGCTTTTCACACTTTTAGCCTGCAGACTTTTATTGAGTGTGGAAGCAGAGTTTATAAATAGGCCTTCTTTTTTTTCTTTTAATGCCATTTAGATACCATTTTAGCAGAGTTTTTAAACAAACTACATTTGTTCTTTTTATTGGCTCAAGAGGACAGCTGTCTATCAAGTGTTCCTGTTTACATGATCTTCTATGGTAAGCCATGCTTACAGACCTTCTGTGGGTTATCAGTAGCTGCTATATAAATCACAGTGTATTGGATGAAATCTGTGATATTATTTCATGTGCATTTTCTTGCCCTGCACTGAAGTTCTCTTGCAGGCAGTGGTCCAGAACAAGATCCATTCACCTCTAAAATGTCTCCCAAGTCCTCTTTGAAGGCCCTGTGTTAGATCCTGGCAGACGGTGCCCTAGGGTTGCACAGATCATATGCTGGCAATCTGTAGAGGACTGCATTTCAGCCATAATGAATTAAGTGATTTCTTTCCTCAAAAAGCCAGAGATGTTTGACAGAAAAGCTAAGAAACACAGTTCCAAAGAGGGAGGTCTGTTCTGTCAAGAGGTGTCAAACTGACAGAGCTGGAGACCCAAACCTTCTGTTCCCCAATAGGGAAAAACAGGTTTCAAACCACGTCACACACTAGAAGCACTGGCAGTGGAAGCATTCATGTATGTTAGCCACGATATAGAGGCACCAGATGTAGACATGTGAGGAGATTTTAGCTGCCATCACAATTCCAGCCTCAACTTTAGAGGTCTGGAATTTAGTTCCCCAGAATTCCGTAACGCTCCACAACACTCATCCCCAGTGCTCATTCAAATACAAGATTTTGGTTCCAAAGCATTTGAAGATTCACCTTCCATTGCCCAAACATCCCCCAATTATACAAATGAAGGAAAGTTTTCAGCACATGTTTAACTCCATCTTTTATAAGTAGTAAATGCTCAAATTCTTATGGGTACAGTCCAAGTGAAGCATATGTTTAACCAGTCTCCTGACTCAGTTGTTGCCCTGTGTGGGGGGGCTTTATAAAAAATAAAAAAAAGAAATCCTGATTGTAATCCAGGATTTGGGCCAGGATTTTATTGCAATATTTATAAATAAAGACGTGATGGCATTTAATTATTTAAGAAACAAGCTGGTTGTGGAAATTTCTGAGAGATGTAAGGTCCTTGGGCTTGTACATGAGATAAACTTGGCCCACTTTCCTGTGACTAATATATATAGTACAGAAAGAGAGAAGGGTGAAGGAAAAGCCATTTTCTTTCATAACAGGAACATACAATATTAAGGAAACTGAAAACTACATTTCTAAAATTGTTTCCATTTCAGAGTCCTTCTGCCTATGGAGAATCAATACGCCAGAAGAGCATAGCCTTAAACGTTAATATTACAGAATAAAATTCGTTTTTGATGGATTGATGGGCACATTTTCTTAAGGCCAAGAAATAATGAATACAAACTTTTTTTTCCTGATAGTCTATCTTTCCCCTCTCCCTGCACAGAGGATGTAGAGAATAATAGGATACCACTTGCCTGTATATAGAAACATCCATTATTAGGCACCAAGAGGTTTCACAAGGATGCGTGTCCTCACACCCGTATATCCATTTGTAACAGCAAGGGGAAATCAGAATACAGGAAAATGCTGTTGTTTGCTCTGCTGCAGCCTCAGAAACCCAGTCAATCAAGAAAAGGTTGGCTATTGTGATGTTGGCTAATAATTCCCAGAGGATTTTACTCTGCCCTAACTACAGAGTTCCTAAGTATGCTGAGCTTAAAAGCAAATCCATGTACACCCTAATTTCAACATGCAGTTTTACATCATGTCACACTTGCTTTTCTTTCTGAATCAGCAATAACTAGCAAGTGCTTTCCTAGTAATTCTGATCTCACATATGGACTGAGTTTGAAAAATAATCATTTAGTTATTGTCCTGACATTCAGTGATTATTTGCAGGGAGGCAACATGGGCCCATTTTTCTGGGGCATCTCTAAATTCCTATGGCTCTAAGAGATGCTACTAAGATCACAGGGTAAGTATTGAAGTTGAATTTCAAATTGAGTGTGATTCACTGTCAGATACTTTTTTATTCACTTTTATACTTACAGAAGGGTAATTCTGATTCCACAAATTCCCCCTTTACCTTCCTGTCTCTTCCACACTTATCAGTGATGTATTTAGTACCTGAGGTCAAATCCCAGTATCCTTTAGAGGGAGAAAACACCACTAGACCTAAGTAAAAAGAATTTGTCTTGAGGTTGTTTTCCTATTCAAAATATTTGTACAAAGGGGCTTGGTTATGTGGAAAAGCAATTCTGTCCTATTTTGGATAAGCCAAATAGGTGAAAGACATGATGTTTTATGCTTGATCATATCCAGTTTTACTCTGTCATGACACAGTTTATGCAAAATTTAGAGAAAAGATTGACCTTTCATTGGATGTCACGTTGTCACAACCCACAGTTCAGCCTAATCAGATTTTTAAATGAAGAGTAGGGAAGAGTATTGTCAGTCTGACTCCGTGGAAAAATATGGAGGCTCTGTCTCAACTCCCTCCAGCATCCTTAGTTTCATACAGCCACTCTGACAGAGCCAAAATCAGTGGAAGAAAAAAAAAAAAAAAAAAAAAGGAAGAAAAACCTTCCAAAAGCAAAGGTTAAAGTCAGTGTAAGAGTTCTGTTAGAAATCAGACATGTACAAAGTCTGGAGCAACTTTGCCATCCCCTGAGATTCTTGCCAGCTTATCTAGCATCTCCCAGGATTCATGCTTGCAAGTACAGAGCAGAATATTGTAGTCATTGATTGTATTTTATTACTATGTTCTGAGTGCTGGCTGAGGGACTGTATTAGTGCAGCAATGAAACCTGACTTACCCAAAACTTATAATTGCCTTGGATGGGGTTAAAGATACCATCACAGAACTGTTTGTGGTATGCTACTGCTAAAAAGCCCCATGCCTTTGGCAAACTCCAGTGTGCTGGCTTGTGCATACAACAGAGAAGGAACTTACCCCTAAGTTCCAAAGAGCTTACAACCTTAAGCTTCCTTACAGAACCCACAAGCTAAAACTTAAAGCTACAGTATTACATGTTGATTTCCAGTAATATCAGAATTTGCACATTCTAATATGACTTAGGGATATGTTACTGATTTTCTTTCACAACCATCCAGTGATGAACATTTCTACTAAGGCTTCTCTGTCTTCCATATGTTGTATGGCAAGTCATTGTGCCTCTACAGAACTGATGCTTTCTTACTTCTTTTTTAGGTTATTGCAGCCCCCAGACTGTGCCAGGTGCTTCCCAAAGAACAAAGCTTAGGAAATAGCTTTGAGATCTATATAAAGCTCATTATGATTATATTTTTTTCATTCTCTTTATATCAAACTGTGTCTTTCAACTAGTGTAAATCAGCAGAGTTAGCAACTTACACCAAAGACTGGTCCTTTGTTAAACTTTGTCAAGCTTTCTTTCCTCCTTGTTTTGAGTGGAGGGGGATAGAGGTTCATTGCTTGGTTAGTTAATGAAATTCTCTTCCTATTTTTTCTTTTCTTTTTTTTTCTTTGCGAAGAAACAGATGTCTTTGTAACTAAAAATATAGTCTAACACACCTCTGGTCCAAGTCTTCTGAAACATATTTGTTCTTATTTATTTTTCTGTACAACCATAAAGATTCCATATACTTTACAGGAATCATAGCTAACTTACACCTGGAAAAGCAGAATGAGATTTAACTGGATGTCTTTGTAGGTCTTTCTATTTCTATCTATTTTGACTTTGAAGTTCAGAAACTCAAAACTAAAATGTCTCCTACTGTCTATGATCTCCTTCCTTTGAACCCTTTGTTGCCAGATCTTTTAGCTAAATGGCTATTTATGTTCGTGAAAGAGTAATTTTCATTTTCAATCCATCTTAGACCAAACAGTTTATCTATTGTTAGCAGTTGCTTATTTTCCATCCAGCTTGTAATGCATTTCCTGTACCCCATAGGCCCATCACACACTGAAATGCAGCTAACCATCCAAGTAGAGTTTCTTATGTCCTTGAAAATTAATTGAAAAGTAAATGATTACCTTTTTCTTTCTTACCCACAAACACATAGGTACAGAGTACATCTTAATCAAAAAGTCCTTTCAACCAAGTACATTCCCACTGTTAGCCAGTTAGCATGGATGGAGTTAAAGCAGTAGAGAAGCCTCTGCTTTGGAAATCCCAAAATCTCATATATCCATATGTAGAGTTATTTATTTATTTACTTAATACTATATTTCTAAGAATCTTTGCATGCACATAAATTTCTTACCTTGGGAAATGTTAATCTTATGTTTAAAAAAAAGGCTGGAAATCATTTCATCTAGCTTCTGCAACCAGGATTTATTCTATGACCTTTAATAAATCAATTCTTGATGGCTCAGTTTCCCCATTTGTGAGATTTTGATTAATAATGACCCTTAATAACACTTCTGTAGTTCAGAGCAGGGTGGTGAAAGTGAAGGCCTAGTCCCAACCACTTTTACTTCAGCAGGTAGCACTTAATTCTGAGAATAATTTTATCAACCTCAGTAGAATTATTCAGCTTAGAAGTTTACATGATTAAGGATTACTTGTTTAATATCTGTAAAGCTTTTCAATTCTTGAGGTTTAAGGTGGCATTTAAGTGAAAATTGTTTATTTCTTTATGAAGGTCTCATTTTAGGCCAGACTGCTTCTTGCCAACCCAAATAATTAAGCGCTCTCTATGAAGATGGAAGAGCTGCAGAAGTTTGCTGCAACTTGGCTATGGTTAAGGTATTTTTTCATTTGGAGATGGGGTGGGGAAGAACTTCTTGTATTTGTGTTGCTTTTGCTAGCATGGGTTTACACCTTCAGGCAGAGACTCAGGTTGACTGATGACATTCTCAGCTAAGGGGGACAGCAAAAGTGTTTCTAAAAATCTAGCTCCTATACAGTCATATACATGCAATGTGACTCAGTCTTTATTGTAGTGGCATGCAATAATGTTACAAGGGCTATGGCAGTGTCCAAAACAAAGGAGGCACTCCAAATGAATACCTTGGTGAGCACAAAACAACATTATGGTGAAAATTAAAAGTCTGAGAAACATTTGTACAATCTTCTGGCTGTTTTCAGCACTTCAGAAGATCTCCCTTTTTGTAGCAGGAACCCAAGACATTTTTCTTTAACATCTGAACAATGACATGCCTCAGAAATTGTGACATGTATTTCTGTTTTGAAAAATGCATGTTCAACTGCTTTATCAAAATGCACGGCAGAGGAATTTTCATGTAGCTTCCTCCCACAGCTTCAGGACACTTCCTGTGGATGGCTCTATAGGCAATTCAGAGAAAACTCTTGACTTACTAGTGGCAGAAATCTGTTTTTCTCTATCTTTGTGTAGATGCTGAAAGCTATAGTAGGTGCAATGCAGTGAGGATTCAAGCTATAAATCTCTCCAGTATTTTCCTTTTATAAGCCCACAGTGCTTATTGTGTTCATAAAATTATCTAGAAGTTCCCTAATTATTATTTTGTACTACTTGATCTATTATTTTAGTGCAGTTTTCAGCTGGGCCTAGGAAGTGATAACTACCATGATCATTCTTTTGCTTTTTTCTTTTAAAAAATCAATATTATACTCATTTTCCTCCCTTTCTGTTACCTCTTCAGATTTTCAGTTACTTTTCCAAAGTATTTTTCTTGGATAAAATTAAATCAGTTACTGTTGATCTTGACAGGTAATGGCACATGCCCTGTGAACTGGTAGTTCTTTTTGTGCTCTGAAAGTAGTCCTTCATGGAGCAACTGTGTTTATTTGTTCTTTTAATTCTGCTTTCTCCAGGAAATAGCAAACAACTACCATGCCTTTTGATACACTGGAAGCCTGTTCTTCTATGCTTTCAGTATGACTTTCTATTCAGATTGTGCTCATTACTATTACATTACACTACTGGATTTTTTTTTAATTTCTTTCCCCCCCCCCCCTAAAATTCTCTACCCAGCAAAGATCTGAAGCACTCCGTTAACTTAAATCATATAAATGCTAGTACTGGTAATACCATCTCTTTGCCTTTGTATTATACACATAGGTAGATGCTTTCTGAAGCCGAAGTTAGTATCTTTGTCATGTTGCAATCAGTTAACCCAATATATACCAACATAAAATCCCATAACAGCTCTTTTGCTGTTTTTGACCATGATCTGTCTGGTCCGTGGTAACCGGGCTAGGCTGAGCTTATGGGTGGGGGGAAGGCTCAGGCTCAGAGGGAGTAGCCGGTGTCAGACCCAGCCCCAGGATGACTGGGCAGGACCCTGGGGACAGGATGGGATGTCAGCCCATAGGCTGAGATGCTGCCATACATGAACTGTTTGCAAGCTCAATCATAATGAACAAAAAGAATTTTATGCCTCCTGAATGGGCAAAGTTAAATTATTTCCTTTCTGTATTTACAAACAAAAATGAAACTTTCATTTTTTCAAAACTCCTTCAGTAATTTCAAACGAGTTAAGAGAGATGAAAACAAAACAAATTGGTCTTTTGTTTCTCTCCAAGTTTTTGTTTCTGTTTTTTTCCAGTGAGGAAAAGAAAAATCTTTTGGGGTCTACCAGCCAAGTGAAAAATCAGTTAGTGTCTATTTGTTAGGATTAGCTGTCAAATAATGTATGCATTTTGGTAGCTAATTTTTCCCAAAATAGGACATATCATGGACTACGATGCCACTGGATTTTTGCTTACACCTCCCCAATCAAGGTAGCATTTTTAGCACAATTCCTCAAGATACAGACCAAAAAAAAAAAGAAGTAAGTCCATCTACATTTAAAGGAATATACATATAGCTTTGAAAAAAAAATAGTGATTTGAAGATAATCCTACAAAATCCAGGACTCAGAGTTCTTTTTACATGAAATCTCAAAGTGAAACTTTATTTGTCCCCCTCATTTTGTGGAATTCTGTTTGGTCACTATCAAATTCAACTACTCACACATACGCTGGACTGGATTTTTTTTTTTTTCCTCCCTGATAAGAAGTTAATTAGAGGGTAAAGTATATCATATTGTCTCTAAACAGAGCTTGGCTAAGCATTGTGTGTGATCTTTCTCTGCCCCTCTTTTTGTAATAGCTACAAATTTTTTCTTAAAACCTTTTTATTTTTTTCTAGGATTCTGTTAAGCTGCAGCCTGTTAAACATTTTAGTGTCAATACAGTCAAGTAACCGCTAAACAAGGCATTAGTCCCAGTTACATATATGAGTTTGCTATGTGAAGAAGTAATAACATGTGGCCAAACCGTGAGCTGGTATGAAGTAGTCCAACTCCTCTGAGTTTTTGCTTATAACAGAGAAAACACTGATGCAAAACCTTCTCTGTTGGGAGACACTCAAGAAAAGAAACCTGAGGAAAAAAATGCATATTCAAGAGTAGCCTAAGGAAGGCAGATTACAGGTAAAGGATCCAATAAAAACCCCATCATCTCACTGCTGCCACCTGAGCTGTTCACTATGGAAAAATAACAACTAATGCACAGGAAAGTTGCCAAGGAAGACAGGGAAGCACAGCTTCTTATGAACACGGCCTTGGACTAGTTAATATTCATCAGCAAAGGTCAAGGCCTTAAACAGAAAGCGTACTTCAGGAAATTGTATGGAATATCAAGAATCAGAATAGCCCAGAAGTATTGAACTTGGAATTCAAGGGTCGAGGTTTCTAACACCTGAAATGTCTTGTGTGACTGGATGTTCAGGTGTTAGATTGGTTTCTAATTGCTCTAAATTTTCTGTTGGTTTTTTTTTTTTTTTAATCTGTGCACATAAACCTGAGAAGCTGCATGTCAGACAAGCATAATTATTAATTACCATGAATCCAATGTATTATTAATTTATTTAATGCTGATGGACTGAATTGTTTGATGGGTAAAGACAGTCAAGTAGCAGTGATTGGCAGGATTAAACCAGTTTCACTGAATGGGGACAGGAAGGATTTTACTCAAGGAAATGGCAGTGAAACCCATTCTAATAAATAACTGAGCTGAGTTGACTTAAGCACTTATAATGCCAGTGTCCGTGATAAGCAATGGAAACATTAATATAAAATGCTTCACCATAAACGAATACGGTAGGGTTCAGAATGATATATTGCAGCACAGCCATCCCTAGCATGGCATGCTTTTAAAGTGATGTTTATAATCATTATTATTTTGGTAACAATAGGGGGAAAAAAGAACAGAACAGCAAAAATTGTTATCTGCTAAAGAGGAACTGCAGTAGCAAAGTTTCCTGATAAGAACCTACATAAGAATTTAGCCACAGTAAGAGAACAACTGTGCTCAGATACAAATGCAGTAACTAAGAACGTGGTTGTATCTTGTTCATTTCTAATTCTAGCTGTATGTTACAGTCAGATGGTGAAAGCAGTCATTTCATGAAATAACTGAAATTTTCAGACATTTCAAGAAATGACCAGCATTATGGCTGTTCTATTACACTCTTTGACTCTTTCACTCCATCATTAACTTAAATGACTGGTGTTATTGTGAGAGTCATATTGGTGTGATTTTTATCACTTATATTTAGGCATCTGAACTTAGACATACAGGTCAGTTTAGGCTTCCACAGTCATTGAAAGAAGGGTGACATGTCCAGATGGCAATCCAGCTTATCTACCTTAGCTACCTGGTTTTGGATGAGATGAGCCATCCTTTAGATATACCGATCTCTCTTTCCCTTAATTATAAAAGGAGTCTAAGGTGATAGGTTTGGATAAAGATGCTTACCCATTGATGTAACCTCGTGACTCCTATTTACTGTGTTGCTTAGCACTATGGATGCTCACGACTGCTGTGAAAAATATTTCTATTATCACATATTCTTGGAGACATTCACCATTTACACGCTGGGCCCTTTGCTACAGAACACCTAAATGCATTGGAGCCATTTGCTCCCTCGTTTTGGCTTACATTTCCCTTTCCCAGTGTGCCATGTGGCCTACAGGGTAGAATTAGTATTATATTCATTTTTTTGTTTTGATCAGAGCTAATAACTTGACACATCTTTCTTTACCCAGTCTGGGACATTTATTAAACGTCTCCACAGTCAGGGTTTTCCTAAAATCCCTAGACTTAAAAATTTGCCCCTGTTGTGACAGTCAAATTCTAGTGACAGATGAGCATGTTAAATGCCTTTACTGCCTTGAAGAAATTCTGTCTCATATTCCTAGTAAATGCAGCATTTGTTGGTCCTTCCCCTTCCAGGCCAGAAAAGACTAAGAGCCTGTCTTTATAACTGCCTCCCTGGGAAGTAAAAAGTTCTGTCTTCAGACAGCCATGATAAAGTGGTATCATTCACAGGGAAGACAATATTAGTTGAAGTATGGATGTGGTGAATGTCCATGAAGCTATATGACAGGTTCAGTCTTTCCTAACGAGAATCTGAGAGGTGCCAAGGGATTCCGCATATCAGATTGGGAAAGTCCAACACGGTTCTGATAGAACTGAGAGGCTGGAAACTACATCTCAAAACAAGTTCCCTGGCTGTGAGTACATATGATAGCAGGGGAGGTGCAGTTGTGGATTTTTCTGGGTCCTAGGAGGAAGGCAAAGCAGGCACACGCAATGGAAAGCAGAGCCTGTTTCTCCAAGAGACTTACCATATCCCCTGAAACTGTAAAAAAAGCTGTCCTCATCCCAGGGAAAAGCATCATTTAAATGGATAGGGTGAAGTTCTGCATGGGGTTGAAGATCACCTGCCAGTCTTAGCCTTTCAGCCTTTCTAGGCTGCGATATATGGATAGGGTAAATATTAGTTCCTGCTTCATCTGCATATAAAACCCAGAGCACGTCAGGAGGCACTGACCTTCACATCTGTTCACACAACTGGGTGCTCTGAATTTCTTAGGAACAGGCTTTTTAGTATGTACTCCTGTCTGTTCTTTTGGCTCTGGGATATTACACTGAAGAACAGTTGAGAAGATAAGCAGGACTCGGCTGTAAAGATCTATTGCCCTTCCTGTATAAAACCTTGCCACAAAGTCATACCCTAGAGGGGATGAGGAAGAGCTGTAATGACATAATGAGAGTCCAAATAAGACTATTAGGGCATTTCATAACTTCTTAATGGAAACTCTGGACACTGAGACCGAGAGAATACTGGTCACTGGCTGCTGATGTTCCTCATTCACCTTACTTCTCACTCTGTTTTGCAAGATACAGGTTGTTATTGTGAATATGTGCAGATATCTCAGAACATTTTTGCACTTCTGGAATATGTATCCATGTCAGCAAGTATTACACAAGCAGTAGAGCTTTGCAACCAAATGGTCCCACTGAACACACTACCCACTAGACAGTGCAGAAACAATTCAAAATCACCTGAGAGAAGTCATGTAATTCTGAAGCAAAACATAACCCCTTTGTGTTCTTTCCTGGTCCTCATCCCAAATATCTTCAGAGGTTCCCCCTTTCCCTAGTGAAAAAAATGTAAAAAGAAATTTCCTTCTGATTTGAGTCCTTTGTTCTTTTACAATCTGCCTTGAAAGATAAATGACCAGCTGAAACATCCTTTACAGCCTGCATGGGTTTTTTTAGTTATTTGCCTATTGCTTTAATTTTATTCTGATACGGGCAGATTTTATCCCTATGGGGTTTATGTTTATTCTTATGGTTATTATGGTTTTCAATAGAGCATCTGCAATTAGACCTTTGAATAAGTACCTGTGAGGCCAGAAAACCTCATTTCTGAACTCCAGCTTCTCACATTCAAGATCAGAGAATCATAGAGTAATCTCAGTTGTGAGGAATTCCTGAAGGGTCAGCATAGCTCAAAGCTGGGCCAATTTAAAAGTTATATCATTTGGCTTAGGCCCTTGTTGAGCCAGGTTTTGAGCATCTCCAGGAATGGAGATTTCACCTTCGGTCTGGGCTTCTGCTTTAATGTTTGACCACCCTGATTGTGAGGGTTTTTTTCCTAATTTCTAATCAGAATTTCACTTTCCGTAACCTGTGCCCGTTGCCTCTTGTCCTTTCTGTGTCTACCTCCAAAACCAGTCTGGCTCCACGGTCTCCTTAACTACCTAATACATATTTAAGGACGTTTACTTATTCTGCTTTTCTTAAGACTGAATAAAACTAGCTGGCTCAGTTTCTCCTTGTATGTCTTATGGTCTGGGCACAAATACATCTTGGTAGCTCTCTGCTGGACAAGCTTAAGTTTTTCAGTATCTTTCTCATATAGAGGAGATGCAGCACGCCAGATTTGGTTTCACTAGTGTTGAATGGGATATAATAATCGCCATGCTCAGCCTGCTGCCACCACACTTGCTAATGTAGCCCACCCAGTATGTGGTCAGCCACCACCTCCTCAAGGGTGCATTGCTGGCTCCTGTTCAATTTGGTGTCTACGAAGGTCCCCCAAGTCCTGTTCTGCAAGCTGTTCCCCAGGCAGTCCATGCCCAGCTGGTGGACAATGCAGAAGCACCTCCACTTTCATTGTTACCAGTAACTAGGATCAGACCTGCACGAAACCACTCCAGTGTTGACAGCATTCAGTGTCCTTGCACACCAAAGTCCAGAAACACCCTGTAAATAGAAATAGCTACACCTCTTTCAGCCTAACAAGCAAGGTACATCCACCAGCTCAGGGGTCAAGACAAGGCGATGGAAGTTGTATTCCTTCAAGGTACAGCTGCCTCAGGATGAGATGAACTGAGGATGACAATTTTCTTCACAATAATTTAAAGCTTTAATATTGAGCTTCACTCACAATGAGAGAGACAGAGATTCAGTGAACTGGGATTGGGAGAAAGATTTGCCTCAAAATAAACTGAAAATGTCACAAAACAGTTGTGCATTTCCAGATGCTAATGAAATGCAATTATATATTTGAACTGAACAGATGTATTATATAGGAATTGTTTTTAAAATATTAGACATTTTTCTAAGGTAGTAAGATTACCTTAAGCCCCAGCTTGTTTTGCCTAAGTGCTCAATAGCAACATCACCAAAAAACCTTATCTCTCCTCGGATATCCTCAATGGGTAGAAAAATAAACTTTTGCTACCAGGTAGTTAAATTATCTTGGATAGTAATTCCAAAGGTAGGATGTATCTATCTTATGAGTGTTGGTATAGTCTTGCTAGCATCCAAATAACCCAGGATTTCCCTGATAACACTCTCTGCAGCTAAATTGATGACCTTCAGTACTGATCCAAATCCAAAATAAATCACTAGAAATCTTTAAAACGTGATATAAGGATCTTATATTCTTCTTACCAAAGGTTAAAGCTTAAGCAAGGCTTTAAATTAGGAGACTAGATGGTCAAAGTTCCACCTAAAGTCAACACAGAGAGATCTGGCCTTCTCCAGAGGGTGATTTTACCTTGTGTCATGTGAATTGTTGAATGATGGTCTCAGTCTTCCAGTGAGAGAGCAGGCGTGGATGACAGAGCCTCTAACTGAGATATGTCATTTACCTGCAGTAATGTCAGATGAAGTAAAATCTTATCTTCTGTATCTGGCAGAAACAGGACATACTGTGTATGTGGTATGACTGCATCTGGTCAGAAATATGTTGACAAATTGTATAAAGTGAGGGTACAGGTTTCCATTGAAGTTGAAAAGCTTTAGGAAATAAGATTGATTTAATTTACAGTTCAATTTAAAGGAATATGGGAAGGTTTCTGGTGGCCTTGTAATGTCTCTTTTTAATATTTGTGGAACAAAAGTTGATATTTGTATTGTAATATAATTTTTATCTTGCTATAACAGTTTGTCTTAGATTCTAATACATAGGCAAGTTTTTATTGACTTGAATAAAGATAGAACTTCATTATTTTGTTAAAGTGCTTTGAGTTGAAATATTATTATTTTCCTGATAAACATTTTTTGGTATATTTTATCCAGTTCAGAAAAAAGCCAAACTTCATCATCTCAGAAATTGTCGATGAAATGGAATTTGCTTATTTTTCACACCTTTACGTTAATATTATCCATTTATTGCACTATTTTTCATTTAGCATCTGGTACTCATTTTCAGTTGAAACTTTCATTGTTGTGATGGTTGATTACTCATACCAATTATTGCTGTTCTTCTGGTTGTACTCCATTTCAAAGAATAGGCACAGCAAGAAAATGCATTATTACCTATTACAAAATTTATTATGATTATTTATATGTGTAGGGAATATATGCAGATCATTATTCATATGGCAGCTAGATGATTCCAGAATCTTGAAATTTGCTATCTTTGATATCAGACTACACCAGTTTCTCCATTTTATGTATTAGAGATAGAAGGAAATAATGATTTAAAATCTCACCCAAGGTTAGGGAGAGAAAATGAGTTGGAGAAGGGACAAAGTCTTCTGGCTCTAATTGTTTCTAGAGCAGTATGTTTCATTGGATTAATGAAACTAAATAGAACTAAGAGTGATACAAGAAAAAAGTCCCAGTGGTAGAAATTTGGCTTATTCCTCCAGACATGTCATCAAAATAGATTGTTTTCCAGATCACCAGAGTCTGTTTATGTAATATTTGCCTGAAATCCAGAAAGCCTGCATACAACAATAAATGCAGAATAAGCCAATTCTCAGGGAAGTCAACAGGAACATTCCAGACAATTTCTTTGGGTTGAAGGGTCGATGATTTTGCTTTCTCTTCAACTAAATTAAAATTGTTGAATCTGAGGGCAATGAAAGAGACTTGCTAGTATTGAAGATGAGGGGGAAAACTGTGTAAATTGTAGCAATGGTTTTCAGATAAATTTCCCATATTTTCTTAGTAGTTGGGGATCCATATTACCACAGTGAAAGCACAGGGGATAGTCATGCCATTGTAAATTAAACATTGCACTGAAGTAAGGAGTATAAGCTCCCTCTTTATGTGGTGCCAAAGGAAGGGTTTATAATTCTCAGGAACTAAGAAAGACAGGAGCCTCCAGTATGTAATTCAATCCATAAAATTTAGGCTCCTTTTTGAACCTTTGGAAGTGCTTCTCTCTCACACACACACACTCTTCTCAATCAAAGATTGGGTTTAACTTTTAATAGGTTAAGTTAGGATAAATGGATCCTGCTCTACAGTCTAGTATGGACCCAAAGGCTATAAGGATGTCACCAATGGTGAAAGAAATGAAGACTTGGAATGGGGTGAAATCAGGTTTAGGGGTAACAAAGATGGCAAAGACCAAATATCTAACACAGGTAGAACACGCTATCTATAGTAAACTGGGGTGTAATATGAATCCACAAACAAGGAAGAAAGAGCAAGATGTATAAGGATGTTAGAAAATTCAGAAATAGCCCATGCCAATCCCTCCAAAAAGGAGAAAGAAAGAAGAAACCCTGTTAACATCACTCTTTTCCCATTGGAGAACTTGGAACACTGATGGCCTGGTTCGGATGTTCCCTTGCTTGAGGAAGACTGATGTCATAGGATCCAGAGGGACAGTGGAAGGGCAACCATAATGCTCTTAAAAGGGGTAGGTACTACCATTTGTATAACAATTATAACTGCTTTGCTATATTACTGAGAATTTTTTTCATGCTAAATTATTCTTTATTTTCTTTTTCTGTAATAAATAAATCTGAACTAAAAATATTTGTCCAGTTATACTGTTAAGATTTCAATTTTATTAATAATAAATTCTTGACTTCACATGTTTACTACTTTTCCCTTTAGCCCATAACAAGATTTTAAGCATAATAAAAGGCTTAAAATTTTAACAGAAGAACAAGTTCCCACTTGCCTAGCTTTCCTACAGTAGTTTCAAGAAGCAGCTAAGACAACAAATAATGTTTGTTTTGTCTCATTTTTATTTCTTAGTGGAATTTACTGCTAGGTAGCCAGAAGAGTTTCTGATCATAGTCAGTTACCCTGGAAGATATGTTTCATTACTTTCAAAAAAAACCCACTTAAATGAAGAGAATTATAAAATCATTTTTACAGTAGTCTTTGGATAATAAATTGTCAAGTCTTAAATATCAGCAGATTCTTTTATCTGAGTTTATCTTGTCGAGATGGATCAGAATGCCGTAATCAATCACTCAGCCATAAAATGGCTTCATCATACATGTGTATTCTCTTCAAAATCAAGTTGTAACATTTGCACATAATAACTTATTGGGTTGCAAGGTTAGTCCAAGCCTGTGTTCAATAATATCTGACATTTTATTGGCTACTCCACAAACTTTTGCCTAATACAGTCATTTTACTTAGAAAAGTTAATTGAAAGTCTGCCTCTAATAAAGCATTTTTTTAATGTAAGAGTAAGGTAAAAGTACTTGACGCACAGAAGGGGGGACAGTAAAATGTGGGAGAGAATGAAGGAGAAAAAGGAAACACTCATTCTAATGAGAAATGGAGTTGGAAAAGGAAGTTTCATAAGGGTGAATTCATTCCCTAAGGGAGCTTAGTCTGCATTTGGTGCCTGGATCAGTACACGTTCCTAGATGAAAAGTATAAATCACACAGTTATGTGATGGATGATGTTTATTTAGAATGAGGCTTGTTAAAGAGGTGCTTAGCAGGAAACAGGCATCTTTTGTTCTTTCAAGGAATGAGGTGTCGATGCAGGCATTTAGAGAGCATAGAAGGGAAGACAGGAAGCCTTGGGCTGGCAGGGGAAAACCTCAGCAGAGTGGAAAAAGGGCCATCCTCAAATCTTGAGTATCTGGGCTTTGTCAGAGGGATATGACAGCGACAGACAGAGCTCCACAGGAGGTTTCAGGCAGGGTATGGATCTGGTTGACATGTGGAACTTATATTGACCTGTTTCATTTCAAAGGAATGGGGCTTTCCAAAAAGTAAAATAAGTCTTGGTCTGCCTGGAGCTGCTTAAAAATCTAATTGATGTGTTGGCTGATGGACATGCAAGAAGGAACAATCTAAACAGGAATATAATAACAACTAAACACCATTTTTCCTCATGTAGGTGTATTTTATTATTTTTTTCTTCCCATGTCTTTTGAGGTCTATCACTGTGGTGAAGAAACCTTTATAAAGCCTTATTTTTAGAAATCTTTTCCTATCTATTCCCAGTTATACATCTAGCACAGAAGGGAGCTACACTCTGTTCCCAGTTCTGAAAAAAACCCCTATTGTCTGAGTCTACCTCGTATTGACATTGAATGTATATGCTAATACACTTAGATGTTAGTAAAGTATTGTGAAAAACACACTAAAGAATGAATAAGCATGGAAAGTATTGTTAAAGCTGGGTCTTCTTACCTCAAGTGGATCCTAATTTTACGTTTAGGCAGCTTACATAGGACAGCAATAAATTAAAAAAAAAAAAAAAAAAAAAAGCCTAACCTCTGGAAGTGGTGTATCCTCATTATTCCTCATTGGAAATTCCCCAAGGAATGTTATTTCCTCAAGAGGTGATGATTCATAGAAATATAAATGTTTTCTGACAACTGTTGAATGTTGACAGAGTTGTCTTGGAATCTATGACTGGGTTTCATTAAAATAGTTGTCTTCTCTTTGGTCAGTGCCTCTCAATTTTTTTCTGTTAGTTGGCTATGGGGATTGCTTGGGATCCCACTGTGCCTCTTTAGATGGAAGGGAAGATGAAAGCTTGGAAGCTATTGGAGCTTCAGTTCCTAAACACACTGGCCCCTCCTCATCTTGCTACTCATCAAAGTGGCTTTCCATTTTAACATGTAGGGTAAGAGAAACAGAAAATTTGTGGAACCTCTGTACAGCTACCCTCCAAGAGCTTCCAGTATTCATACCTTCAAGATGACTCTTCTTGTGGGTTTCCTGAGGACCATGACATTTTTTTTCTTTTACACAAAGAATTTGAAATGTGAGGTTCTCCTTCAGTTCATAAGAAAGTCAGCTATTCTGAAATATCAAAGCCCTTTGTGAATTGGAATGACCTTTCCCTGGTTAGCTCCTGCCCTTTAGCAATGGGTGTTGCTGGTTGCTCAAAATTCACATACATGGCCACTTTTTGCAAAAAGGCTATGAGAGGGCAAACTTTCTCCAAAAGGTCTTTAACTTAAAAAAGTCAATCCCAGTCATGAAAAAAAGAGAACAAGTTCTGCAGGTTATTCACCTCTTGGCCTCTTTACTGAAATTGCCAACAAGGAGAGGAGCTGCGATGAAGACTATTCATTTATCTCTGAAAATAATGTTGAATATCTGTCACTGCTTTGGGAAATGATTGACCTGATAATGATAGGTTTTATATCAGCAGGTCCTCGAGTGCCATTCTCAAAGTCACTATATGGGGTTTGAAAATTGACTGCTTAATGGTGACAATCCTGTGGAACAGAAAGGAATTGCATTGCAGATGAATTTTCTGATGCAACTGCATTGACTTTCCTTTACCCAGACTGATGCCCATGTGCTAAGTATGTTGCCAAGAGCAAAACTTAAGGGAATTATAGTGCTATGACATTACACTGAGCCATATACATTGCATGTCATGCAATAATTTACTCTTAAACTTTTTCTTATCATGGTGAATATAGTTCTCACTGAAAAAAAACATGCTTACAGGAGAGTTATATTTAAACTTACAAGTATATAGGTTGGCCTTAAGAAAAATGTATCTTAATTTG
This sequence comes from Elanus axillaris, assembly GCA_026212715.1. NCBI lineage: Eukaryota > Metazoa > Chordata > Aves > Accipitriformes > Accipitridae > Elanus > Elanus axillaris. The sequence goes on along the minus strand of JANZLQ010000079.1, from coordinate 74,743,488 downwards.
CCTCTTGTTTTCAAGTTTCATTACAGTCAAAGTTTCCTTCCAGAGAAGCTTCTCACAAAGGTCAATAGAAATTATTGGAGATTAAGGATGGAATTTTCAAAAGTGATTACTGTTGGCCTAAGTCTGATCTCACTGGCTTCAATGAACTACTGTTGACTTTAGTGTGAATAGAGCTAGTCAAATGTCAAGAGATTTTTGGAAATCCAGTATGAGTGATGTGGTTATTCAGCTGACACTGAGGTAAAAATAGAATACAGGACCCTCAAAGTGGGTTATTTCCCTCTCCTGCCCTCTTTCTTTCTATGAAGTGTGGATATTCATTTCTTGGAAACATATAAATGCAATCATACCAAACAAATAAGCAAATAAAGAAAGAGAGAAAAAACAATATTATTGAAATTGAATGGCTGGGAAAAAAGGGGTTAACAAGGATAAATACAGATAAAAGTAAACAAATACAAATCCAATGAGATATTGCCTTGGAAAATTGCTACCTAATTTATTTCCTCATTAGCATTTTTGAAACTTAACTAGGCCCAATTTCATAGTAAACAAGAAAAATGAATTGCAGATCCCAACTCTGTTTATGTTCAATTTCTATGCTGTGCTTTGTTTCCCCTGAATTAAAGAAAAAAATCTATCTTGTTGGTTCTTGAATTAATATTCTAATCAATGCAACTTTCCATGGTGTTTGCAGTTTGTCACTATTATTTATTAGATACAGTATGATAACACCTAAAGACCAAGAGAGGTATTCCATTATGATAGGCAAGACTGAGACACTACCCATTCCCAGGTTTGCCTATTTAAATGGTTCACTTTTAATGAGCAAAGCAGGCAATAGATTTAGGGGGCAGGGGAGAAGAGTACATATTACACACAAGTTAAGAAATCAATGTCATGACTTGTAGGCTTCAAACTATTCTTACATGTTTGAGCAACTTTGAGGGATAGCTGCAGTTTTTCAGCAATATTCTAAGGAAATTCAATGCTTATGATCACAAAGCACAAGTGTCAGATTTTCAGTCTCTGTTTCAGTAGTTTTTTAATCCATTACCCAATTTCAACCAATTTTGCCAGAGGGATAGAAGTAACAAAAATTACTAGGTTTCTGCATGTTTAAAGAAACTGTTGGCCCAAACACAAGAAGGAGGCACTGCAAGTGAAAACTTAGTAACATGACCTCTCATTAAACACCAGGGAATCCACACCAGACAAGATACAGAGCAGGAGTCTTTGTCAGATCTACTCCTCTTGAAACAGCTTTAGTTGGCCAATGTATTTATTCAATGATGGTAATTAAACAAATATAAACCTTTTCAGTCAATGACTTTATCACATATCACATATTGCATAGAGATTTAATAGAAATGAATGTGGCACTTAGCCAAGGACAGGTAGATACCTCCATCTCTGTAGATCACAAGACCACTGTCAGTGCCCAATTATAGGCAATTATAGGATCTTCCTAACATCAAAAATATGACAAAGTAATCACACCCTCAGCATACTGCTCTCTGTTGACTACACAACCTGTTTAGATGAGTCGTTCAGATGGAGAAGCCCATATTGTAGACACTAGAAGTTCAGTGAAATAAATCCCACTTGCCTCTTCTTTTTTGCCCTGTAAAGCTGGGTTAGTATATTAACTTATTGTGACTGTTTATACTAATACATGGTGTTGTACAAAAAATTAAGAAAGGTATTATTTAGTTTTAGCAAGTATGCATTTTCTTGGTGGTATATGCAGTTGTCTTTGCACAATGAGCCAGGTAGAGGAATGGCTGCATCTTTATACAACAGGAACTCTCTGTAAGAGAGAACTTGCTCAGCATTCCAAACTGGAAAAGTCAGGCTGTGCTTTGTATATATCCCAAATCTCTTTTGTTCCTGCATCAGCCATATACATTTTTCATTTATGGACTACAGGATACAAACTTTGTATAGTACAGAAGATCCTACAACAGTTGGACTTTATGTTCTAGGTAGGAGAGTACGTAAGTATGATCCTGCTCTTAAACAGGTGCTTGAGTCTATTACACTTACTTGTGTTGTGGCTTTAGGTCACAGTCCTGCATAAGTGAGTATGTATGTATACATGTAAATTAGTAAATTACATTACATTGTCCAATTAAATCAGCTACATCAGCTCCCGATGCACAACTCAAGCACTTATCTAGTCTTTTCAACATCAAATCTTTGGGCTGAGATTCAGCCAACCTATGCTGCAAATAATTCTCAGTAGATGACTGTTGTTCTCTGATAGCTGTGGATGTTGTCTAGGATAATGGCACTCCTAGCATGGATGCCTTAGTACCTAATGCATGACAGCATGACATTGTTCTAGAGAGAAAGTTGTATGCTAAATCAGTATAGACTTCTGTGTATGTTTTGTTTGTTTGTCTTAGTCTAACATATTCCCTCTCCCGCACAGCTAATCTGTTTCTCCTGTCATGGTATATTTTTTCTCCAATCAAATCCATTAGACCAAACTTACTGTAAGCACTGCAAAAATGTTTCATTTTAAAAAAATCAAAATAAGGTCATAATCTTTTTGCTGAACTGTTGCACATTAAATGTAAAGTAATTCATTTCCATAACAATGACTTTTACTAAATATAAATGGAATTCTGTTCCAAAGATTTCAAAGCAAATGTGTTTGCCTTTTTTTTTTTTTTTGCAAAGCACAAACATTTATTCTCCCAGTATAGCAAGTCTGCTTACAAGCACTCATCCCCTGAATGATTCGCTTACACCGACATTAGCCTGTCTAGAGTCTGTCATCCAAACATGTTAAAGCACTGAAAAATATCAGGTAATGACTTATAATTGCTACTGCTGACTGGCTATGGATTTTGTACAATTAATTTTGTTCCCCCTTACCAACCTCACCTCTTTATTAGGACACTTTTGTTACATATTTGCTTTCAGGCTCCAAATTCTGTGGAATAGAAACGGTACCATTTTATTTATTTTTACACCATCTAACCTAATGTGATTCTAAGTATTTTTGTATATAATCAATATTATATCAGTGTTAATAATAAATAATAAAATCCCTGTGAGATTATTGCACACTTCTCAGGTGAAGAAACATTGAAATAAGTAAGTGGGCAACTGCCCTAGGTTGCTCTACAAATCAAGTCCAGAAACAACCTTCTGAACCAAAGCAGATTAAGACTTTCAAGACATGACAGAAGCATGTGTTTCTTTAAAAGCACTGTTAAAAGGTTGACATCCTCCCACATATGCAACCAAGGGCAGGTTTCACAGCAGACCACTTCAGCTGTCTTAAAAGTTAGGCATGCAATTTAACTTTAAAGCGAAGAGTGAGCAATACTCACCTCTCAAAGCCAATCCCTGCCAGCTCGCTCTCCTTGCTGACTCCAGAGGGAACCAAGACAGCTCAGAAATTTCTGGACATGTAGGGCTCAGCTCAGTTACATGGACTGACAACTGGCAATCTAAGGCATCCATGCTGGACTGACAGACAGGATACAGGACTTCCAAGTGCCTTCTGTCCTGCAGTATGTGCTTAGTGCTTAGGATCCTTTTCCAAGTACAGCCACTGTATTCTGGAGAATAATCAAGCGCTGCCTGAAGTAGACACATTTGACCAGAGGAATCCCTCCATGGAGTCCCACAGTCTTAGCAACTAGAGCTCAGAAAACCAGCTCATATGTAGACACTATGCAGATAACTAAAATCAGGTGAGATTAATCCCAAATTCTTAATTTTTAAATAGCTGTAGTTATATTAAGTGCAAATGAGCCACTGAGCTAGGATCTGCAGTAATTTCTGATCAAAGATTCCAGAATTGGGCTGGAAGATGATGGCTGCTAAAGTTCAGGAACAGGCTATAAGAGGAGACTGGGGACCTCACACAGGACTTAAAATGGTACAAGCAGACACTTCCAATAGATGTGCTTCAAATCTATGTGAAGGAAGGTATCTGGGGAATATAAAAACTTTATGCTAGCACCAGGATTATGCAAACAAGACTGTTTGGTATTTTGCATATTTTCAGCTTTTTTGAGCACTGTGTATAAGATTTCCACCCTTGAAAATGCTTTTACTAATTGTAGAAAGGAACTCTTTGTACTTAAAAATCAGATATGTTCCTTGCTCCAAAGAGCATAAGGCAGAGATCTGGATCAAGAAATACTTAAAGAGATTATTTTTAAAGAAGACTGAGAAAGACTGTCAGGCTGACAGGGCCTTACATGTGTTCCATCCGTATGGAATAAAGTATTGAGCAGCAAAAAATATAATACGCATACATGAGAAAAAAAACATATACATAATAAAAAGACGTAATGAGGAGCATTAGAAAGAGCCATGGTGCCATTCAGAATGCTAGTCTGATGCAGTCAAATAAAGAAGAGAGGAAGACAGTATTTGGATGTTCCTCAAGGAAGAAAGATTTTGCTTTAAGCTAGTTGCCTGTCAGCAAAAAAAAATTTTTTCAGTTATAACTGGCTGAAAAATTAATAAACACTGTTCACAAGCAATGTAAAATGAGGCAGGGGGGTGTGGGGGGGTGTTTTCTATTTTTTCCTGATAAGCATAACTAAGGTAAAAATGTGGAGTGTATGTTTGCAGGTAATGGGTTTCAGTAAATTAAAAAAAAATAAGAATCAAACAAAACCATAGACATTACTGAAAAAAAATAAAATTGGAGGTCATTTGTGCCCCAAAACATCGGGGGGGG
>JANZLQ010000079.1:74715269-74738768 GCA_026212715.1 Elanus axillaris | reverse complement strand
GGGATGTCCAATTAAAACTTGTTTGGAATTGCTAACTACAACAAATGGTGACTACCTGTAAATGACCTAGATTTGTGATTTCAACATAAACAATGAGAACTCCTGACTTCCTCCTGTATTATTCACTCTGACCATGAATACCTTGAAAAGGAACAATCGCTTTCAAGAAAGCCAGAAAAGCTACAGTTCTAGTTTTCTTACTTATGTAAATCACTGTGACACTTACTGACTCTAGTGGAATTATGGCAATCAACATCAGCTGAAGATTTGGCTAAACTGAACCTATAGTATATCTGCTTGGTAATCCAAAAATGTGCCTGCCTTTCCATGCATGTGAAGTGAAACAGCTTTGTGCTACAAAGGATCACTAGAGGCTCTGAAACCTAGTCCAAACCTGGGTAACTAAATATTTGAACAGCTAGTCTACTGGAGATGTATTTTGTTGTTGTTCAGTGTCAGCAGAGTAGTTGCCTATAACTGCAAAACTAACTAAAGTCAAACCTTGGGATTACAGAGAAAATATAAACCTATAGGTGAACTCCTACAGATATTTCCAAGATGCAAAGAGTAGAAAACTGCACTACACGCAATAACTACTATACTTGACCCCATGTACTGCTGTGACTGCTGCTATACATATTAAAAAAGGCAAATGAGAAATGAGATGAAGTCATAAGAACAGATGTAGCCAAAAAAAGAGATATTTCATAAGTCTTAATTACAGTTAAAAATATTTCTATGATCCCTGAGTGAAGAATTTCTGCATCACTAAGATATAATTTTAGTCATCTTATACCTACACTAACAGAACAGCAGTTCCTGACTATCTAAAGGTAGCAGAAGCCATGTTTTCCTAATCCTGGAGTTGTTTTTTCCCCCAGCAAATACAGTTGAAATAATAACAAAGCAGCCTCATTCCACCCCTACAACCCAGCAGCAAATGTAAATCCATCAGGGTGACAATAGGATTAAACTGTGGGCACTGTTTGCTTGTTAGTCTTCTCCCTTAAATAACTTCCACGTGAGATGGGAAATTAATGTTGCAATAAGTTGGTTCCTGTTGTGGGCCCAACAATAGAGCCGGCAATCCTCTTACCGTGGAGCATTACTTTTGCCTGTATGTCGGCTGGCTAAACTGTTCAGTCACCTTTTGTCTCCACAGGAGTACAATGTGCTTGTTGATTTGCCAAGTCCCAAATCCTCTATTTAATACAATGCCTTGATGTCATGTGGAAAATAAAGAGTATGACTCTCCCTGAATACCATTAAGAAAACTGAAGGGGAGGGGGGAGAAATAGGGGCTGGAGGTGATATATAAAGATTTCCACATCCAAATCCCAGACAAAGACCCAAGCTGTGTCTTTAGGAGGAGGGAGGCGTGAACAAAAGGTAATATATTAATTGCACCATCTGAGGAACAGGTTTAAGTTATTATGGCTCACCTTCTTCCACTGCCTTTTCCTTGCTTTAATGCAAGACCATTTATTTGCTGCTGAGCTGCATCAGCTCTGAAGGCCAGTGGAGAAAGAGGACAGAGCCAAGACTATATCTTTTCCTAACTAAGCACAATTTCCTATACCTAAATCCAACTGTGTTGGGTTTTATTTGTCCTAGTTATTGAAACCAAGCCTGAGAACATCCAACATATTTAAGTCCATAAGGACTATCTATCCTAATTCTTCATGAAGCAAAGGGCCATGCTGACAGAGTAGTCTAGAGTCTTCGCTGTGACTTGTGCAGCCGTACTTTTGTTGGTCTTCACCTGGTTGGCCAAAACACTGGTAGCTGTGGAGTTCACATGGGATCCACGTGTCTACCAGAGCTGATGGATGCGTGGGTGGGAACTGAAGCTTGTATTACTACAGCTTCATTTCCTCCAGAGTGACCAGAGGAGACTGGCAAGTCAGACCTGAAGGTCCTTAATTGCTTTTTGGAGATGTAGCTTTCTCTCCCTTGACAACAGAAGTCCACAGTAACTGCACTCCTAGTTTAGACACCTTAAATTGGGCAGAGTATTTCAGAGCCAGAATCACTCCCATTTAAAGCTGTTCAAAGTAATGCGGTGTGAATGCCTGCCTAGCTATGAAAATGACATCTTTCATAATGCCTAAAAATGTATTGTTTTCAAGCAAATTTCATGTGAGGAAGAAAACAAATGAAACACAATGATGATGACAAAGTATTCTATAGTAATACTTTCTACATGGGATACTTCTTATAAAATTTCAAAATAGCTTAAAAAATAATTTGTTTAGTGCATTAAAAAAGTCATATATAGTTTTACTCTGAATAAAATGCTCAGAATTTATCAAAGCAGAATATTTGGACTGACCTTCACCTCACTCAATCTTTTTTTCCTTCCAGGGAATTTCACTTTGCAGCAAGAGGTTTATTTGTTTATTCTCAAGGTTTGTTTGTATTTTATGAATGGACAAATTAAAATCACAGTTTTAGACTTTCCTATCACACAGGAAAATCTGCGTGTCCTCCCTCCCCAGGTCTATCACCATCTCACAGCTTTTCTGTGGGAAATTAATCTGGTGCCCTCACTTTGTCTCCCATGGGGTGAAAGTAATGCTCAGAAATGTCCCAGCATGCAACAATGAGGAAAGATGGCATGTGCAGTTCTATAATTGAGGTTTACCCGTGTTCCAATAAACTCCTTGAAATCCCTGAACCTAGAACTGGGCTCCATGAGTATGTTACTGCTCAAAACTTCCCCTGAATTCACAGTCTAGATGCCAAAGAGAACAGAGCAGGGCAGGTGGGCAAGTCAGGAACGAGGGTAAGAGAGAAAAAAGTCACACTTCAGCTGGAAAATGATGAGCTTTTAGTGATGATTTCATGACCAGTAGAGTTACAGATACTGTGTCCTCATCTGAGGCCATCCCTTCAAGTTAGAGCTCCTGGGACAGGAGGGAATCTTGGGCTTTCACTGCCCCATGCCAGAAATAAATACACAGGTTCAATTACCAGGGCTGTCAATCTGCTGCATCTCATCAACACTAAATTTACTTTAAAGAGAGAGAAAAAAAATTGCATGTACTTTATTATACAGAGGGGGTGAGGAATGCAAGCAGCATGAATCTCAGCCCAAAGCGCAGGAGATAATTTCCAATGTGAATAAACAGAAGGTTTCTGGAGCAGAGGTGCATTCTCAAAGTGACTTTATAAAAGCTTTCTCCTCACTCCAGCCTTCTCCCCCGCTCAGCAGCCTCCTTGAGATCTCATGTATCATTGTTTTGTGCACACCGCTTTCCATGAGATGAGTTTAATAGCATTATAAAAGTCACATTGTGCACAAATTGGGAACTTCAGCGCCTCGGTAACTGCTCTGATGCATACACACTTGCAAAGTTTTCAAAGCAGAAATGTTGAAGGCACTTCAAGGCACAAAAACATCCTTGGGTAAATTACTTCCTATTAGTATGTCACATATATCTTATATATGACTCTGGTTTCATGAAGTGACAGCCGCGCTTGACAATAAAACTTTGCACTCTTTTTTATTTATATTTTTCCTGATTTTTTTTATTTCTTCCAAGTATATAATGTCTGATGCTAAACCACTCATCTTCCTGCTACCAGTGAGAGCAGTGCTGCCGACTTTGCTTACCAATAAGCTAAAGCATTTCCACCCCATACCTCTGCCTGAAATATTAAGCAATTCTAATCACTGCTGGTTATCTCAGGCAGCAGAAGGAAGCATGGATAGTTTTAAAAGCGGGGTAGGTTGTAAGACCTGTGACCCATTTAACATTAAAGGGGAAGAACATGAAAGTAAAGCCGAGTATCTAAAAAAAAGATGTTTCCTTGTCTGGATAAATTCCACCTTAGATCACAGAATCTCACCCTTTTTCCAATATCATGACACTATACAGCAAGAACAAAAAATACTGAGCCTTCTCTCTCACCTATAAAAAGGAAAAATAGGTATACCTTCTCCCTATATGAATCCCTCAAGTTGTCTGCAACATTTCCCCTTTCTATGGAGTGACTCCAGCGTGAGTAATTTTTTTCTCAATTTTTTAATGAAGAATCTGATCTCCTTTTTTGCTGTGTTTTATGCTTCTGCATAATGGGACACTGAAATGGGAAAATCAGTTTCAGTTCAGGTTTACAATCTATTTCACTTCCTCATTTCCAATTACAATTTTGGAATATTTTGTTGTTTGCATTTAAGACATCATAAGAAGATATTTAACACTTTGGATCTAGTAGGTTAAATGATACTTTTAATGCACTGTTAGGAAAGTTCAGAAATACATAAAAACTAGGGAGAAAAATCGGGTTTTTTCCACTTTTCTGCCCCACACCTCATTTATCTATCACTTTGAAACAATGAAATCACATCTCCTTAACAAGTTCTGATCATTTTTGATAGCCCCTGTTTAATTTCCGCTAGAGTATATTTCTCAAATTTTATGGCTGAAAGGTAGATTAGATATAGCTAAATTACAGAAAATAGCAAGTGTACCAAACCTACACATTAATCCTGAATTAAATTTACAATGTCCATTTAACGGAGCTACAAACACTGTTTTTACAACTATAGGAAAGGTTTTCTAAATGGATGTTTCCTGTTAAACAAGTAAAAATGGTCACATCTGGTGAGAGGAGAGTATGGGAGGGGAAGCTCAATACTTAGTAAGTTTTTTTAAAATGTACCTGCAAAATCTTATGCTTCAGACCTTCAGAAAAGCATTCAAATTTTAATCTAGGACCGAACCTCACAATTATGTTTCAATTCAAAATTCACCTTTTCCATAAAAAACTGTTATTTGGACCCCACTCAAAAACTCGTACTAATTCACATTAATCTTAAAAAAAATATTTCACCACCTTCAATAACGTCACAAATAGAATTTGCAAATTTATTTTAGGCACACAGTGCTCTGTGTTTATACTGGCTAAAGAATAAGTAAAATATATTATTTATATACGGTTTATATTTTGAATGGACATTTTTAATATTTTAAAATACTAACAAAATTTAAGACCATTAGTACTCATTCAAATAGTTTCATTTAGAATTAATGAGTTAAAATTGTTTGAATTATTAATTGATTTTTTTTTAAACTTCTTTTTTTTAGGAAGGAAACAGCTATCTAATCCCAGATCTTACCATGTTGGAATTTTATTTTTTCAAGATTATATGACATCATAAATCACATATAAATGAAATATCTGAAGCATAAATCTCCTGTTAGACAGACTGGACAATATAACTTCCTTCATTAATGCTTCAAAGATTTAATCATGGCTATTTTACTAGAATTTTACTTCTGATTTAAATAGTAGATGTCTAAATAAATCTTCAATATTTTTTTTTTTAAATCTTGTTTTGAAGGCAGGTAGGAAGACAAAAAAGGAAGAAAAGAAAAAGTGAAAGAAAGAGACAGAATAAGATAAAGAAAGAAGGAAAGAAAGAAAGAAGGAAGGAAATAAGGAGAAAAAGAAAGGAAGGAAGGAAATAAGGAGAAAAAGAAAGAAAGGAAGGAAGGAAGAAAGAAAGGAAGAAAGAAAGAAAGAAAGGAAGGAAGGAAGAAAGAGAAAGAAAGAAAGGAAGGAAGGAAGGAAGGAAGGAAGGAAGGAAGGAAGGAAGGAAGGAAGGAAGGAAGGAAGGAAGGAAGGAATAAAAAATCTGAAAGGCAAGGTTGAATCCATGGGGACTACAATGGACTATAAGGCTAAACCTCATCAGAGAAAGCTTTACTCCCAATGGGAATTGCATTGAAAGGGAATAATGGACTACAGAATAGAAAGAACCGGTTCATATTCTTTGAAGTCAAATCAAATTCCTCATCCTGAAAACTTCCTTTCACAGATTAAGGGCCAAGTTTTCTCCTGAATTCTGTGGAGCACAATAAATTACCCTGGTATGAATGAGCGGAAAACCTGTCTACAGGCATTTGATTCATAAATCAAGGAAGAGGAATATTTTTATATGCATTGATTATTCTGCACACCCTTTCACTGTAGCAAATCTATGTCGCCATTCCTAATCTCTATTTTTTCATCGTATTTATACTTATATTCCCCCAAAAGCATTTTTGCTCATTCCAGTAGCAGCTCAAGGAATGTGGCCACCAGGGTTAGTTGTCTCTGGGTCTTTCTTACTCTTCTGATAAGAAAATTCTAATTTTTTAACTATCTTATATCAAGGCAGTGTGAGCTGTTTGTAAGAACAGCGGAAGGAATCCAGAAGTGCACTTGACATCCAGAGTGGAAAGTGTTATGACTTGTACAATGGCTCTTTCTTCTTACAGCAATTCGTTCCACAACCACAGTGTGGTTTCTCAAAAAAAGTCCTGTCTTCAGTACAGTAAACACCTCACAGTATGAAGTCTCTGTCTTCACTGAGGACAGTTTCTTCTTTCACAAGGAGAGAAGCTTTTTCACTAATTGGCTCAGGGTGTTTATTAGTCCCCAGTTTATCTTCCAGAATTTATAAAGTGAAGTTCAAGACTCTGAACTTGACAAGATGTGTGTAAGAAAGCAGAGGAAAGAAGAGAGGACGGAACAGATTTACTTCCAGCAGCAAAGGGGTAGATGGGGTGGTGATGGTATTCCTTCTCTGTGAGTATAGGCAGTAACTATCAAAAAGGAGTAGCTTATATATTCTTGAAACGAGGCAGAGTCTTACCCACTTTAACCTGGCACAATTTCCTGCAGTGTCTTCATCTGGGCATCCAGTGGTATGGGACACTGCTCTCTGTGCAAGCACGTCAAGATCTGGGCCAACACATCACAAGGAAAGAAAGGGGAGACAGCTGTCTTGAGTAAAGCTAGAACAACATTAGCAAGCTCTGGTCTTTGGGCAATTCAGTCCTTTTCCTACTGTTTGTGTGGCCTTTGATGATACAGGCTCACCTTGCAAAAGACATTTTGCAGCAGACACTTCAGATCGCTGTCCTTTAAATCCAGACATTACAACCAGCTGGAAGTCTGCAGTGACCTCTACCATGGCAGAGCAGAATAAATCAGTGACAAAGTGCTAGAATCATTGCAAGAACAAAAGAGATCCCTCCCTCCTGGAGCCTATGAGCATTTTAACCTCTTTAGATGAGATTCTTGTTTCCTTATGTGGTCATGTAAAAGTTAGACGTCTAAGTCTAAGCTAACCATTTAGAATTCCTTAAGTGCCGACAGAAAGAAACACATACCTCCAAAAGGGCAGTTGACCTCATCCTAAAATAGGCTTTGGGAATGAGTCAGCAGTACTGGCCTCTCCATTACCCATATCTGTCCTTTGACTGTAATGGATGGTGAGGGCACCTCACACCTGTGAATTTTAGACACTGAATTTATATATGAGGACTCCCACTTTCTTTATGGTATTCCAGTTTTCATTCCTGCAGAATTATGCATCAAAGAGAGGGAATGATGAAGGCCACATATTCAAGTCTTACCTCTTCTAAGTACTTGGCGAGGTAACATAATCACAATATGAGTGGAGGACTGATTTGAATGGAAAAAAGACTTATGTTGGTCACCTTAGTTATTATGGAAAAAAATGTACCATAAACATAAAGCAATAATATCAATCTCACTTTTATGTTCACACACACACAAAGAAAAGGAAACAAGGTAAATTTGGTCTCAATTTACGTAGATGGATAATAAGACTTTCAATTATTGTTGCATTATTTGTTAGTATGTGGATGAAAGATTAGGTGACAATATGCAAAATATATTTTCTGCATATTATAATATTTAGTAATGTCATTTGATTTTTTATATGTTTCATTAAATTGTTTTGTGGCTTTATTATCTACCCAGATGCACAGCTCAGAAATACAATTATTCAGATTTAGAAGCAATAAAATTTGGCATGCATTTACTTGTATTCAGAATTCCTGCACGTTAAAGAGAAATTACTGCATTCTCCCCACATAGCTCTGTTCTCATGCCTTTGCCGAACCATTCATTAGATGGAGCACATTATAGAAAATACACCATTTATGTTAAGGAACCCTCTGATAACAGATGTATTTGTACAAAGCAAATATTTCAATATATCATAGCCTTTTGATCATGACTATAATAGAAGCAAACCTATACACATTTTCTGTAATGCATATCTCTGTTATATGGTTATTGAGGGGGGGAAAAATGAGTGCTATAGATTATATGTTGTAAGAAAAGGTACCTGCAGACAGAGGTTGACAATCCTTTGAAAACATTATTGAATACAATACAAATTGTTCTGTTTTATAATAAACGTTTTGAGGTTGCATTTAAAGGCATGTCTCCTAGCTGAAGCACAGGGAGTTTTCCTACGGACAAGTTGTTCCAGCTTTGGTTTGCATTTGCTATGTTTCATAAATCAAGCACTCAAATATACGACACAATGTCCCGAAGTCGTCCCCTGTCCCCTGTAGTTGCGACTGAGTCTGTTGCTGATGGATAGCAGGGCAGAGAGTAAGTCAGCAGTCGTGTCCTAGCAGGAGAGATTTCAGCAATGGTGTCTGCTGGGCTCTGTGAGGCCACCCCCAGGACATCAGGTCTCTCTTTGGACCTCAAACAGTGATCCTGGGCAAAAGCATCCCAGATTGTGTAGTATAGACCTACTGGGCTGAACTGAGCCCTAACTACTTATGAACGTACAAGTAAATACACTAAGGGGAGGGCATTATTGTTCCACGTGCATCCCGTTCCTTTCGCTCCACCTGCCAGCAGGAACCGCAATACCACCATTGAATAAACACTTTCCTTCACTAATGCATTGCTCCTCACAACATCCCTGCAACCTGGCAGAAAAGCATTAATGATTTCCCATTTTCTGCCTGGGAATTAGGTCTTGGGATGCCTTTCCATTGCCACAGTCCCCCACCATTGCCTCCATACTGGATCAGGTCACGCTGCCAGCTGTCTGCTCACTTTCAATAGTCAGCTCCACTCTGAGCAGAAAAAACAACATTTTGCATTTTACAGAGTCCCCAAAGGCACTCTTGCAGGCTATGCTGAGGAACCCCAGGTCTTTGGTCCTTCCCTTATGCTAGCAGGACTGTAACATGACTGGTGTTACCACAGAGGGATGCTGTGAAGTTACGTGTCTCTCGTGGACTCAGCTGTCTCCCATCTCTACCTACTCATCATATACATAGACATATGTAATTATGCATAAGAGTAGAGACAAGGACAACCTATGCAAGTGTAATTTAAGCTTCGAGTAACTGAGGCACAACATGGCCACCCCCAAGAGACTATCCCTAGCAATGTGAGAAGTCCACGGACCATCAGCAGCTGAGGATACAGGAACTGTTTGGTTTTTCTACCACTTCCTCCTAAAAGAAGAGGGGCCTGCAACCAACAAAATTGGTCTGAATATCTCTGCTTTGCAAAAGCCACAGAGCTGGTCCTTCCCTTTCTTTTTCTGCTGGAAGTATTAAAATGTAGAATAGCAATTTTTTTTTTTTTAAAGAATAACTTCTGCTTCAAGGTTTCTGATTAGGGTATAAGAGCTTTATTACATGAATGAAATCAGTATAATCTTTTTCCCTGAATTTACACACATAATACAGATCACTTTATTCCCGTTTCTGCAGAGGTATAGAATTTTTATTCCTTTATCTGGATGGATAGAATTTCAGGCAATTATGTTGTTTATATTTCATAGGCCAAATTCTATTTATTTTTTTATGTTAATTTTCAATAACTCTATTGACTTCAACACAGTTACACTGGATTTACATTACTATAAATGGCAGTAAATGTTGGTCCTTAAATGACTATGGGGATTTTGGATTACCCACTGGATTTGGAAAACCACACTCAATAATTCTGCTAAAAATGTCTTTATTCCTGAGGCCATTTAATATTTATGCACTTGTTTCAAGCTTGTTTCTAAAGCACAATGATTTATTATGAACCAACACAGTTACACAATAAACTATAATAAAGCAGCTATAGTAGGTTTACTCATGTTTACAACAGAATCAGTTCAAGGTATCTGAGAATCTTCCTCGGTTAAAATTAAGTATGTCCAACATAATGGAGAAATCTGACTTGATATAACCCTCAAGTTTGCAGGACTGACAACAAGCTGCTCTGGTTTCATGGATGCCAGTGGATATTCTTTGCCCGTCATATTTTCCCTTCTTAGGACTTCCTCTTTGCTCTTTTCCCTCCAGATACATTGGCTTTTGAAAGTGGGGATAAGTCCTACCCACAGTGAAAAGGAAACGATCTCTCTCTGTCTTTCTTGGCACACAGCTGAGTTAATTTTTTCAAGGGGGAATGTTCTGGGTGTTTCTAAATTGTAAGAGAAACAAGATGCCTGTCATTTTTGTAAGCTTTTCAGTTCCTACATTATAGTCTTTTCTTCATTAATTGAGAAAAAAAATTCTGAATAGCTCTCAATTTCTTCAAACTGTGAATCACCTCTTTCAACGTCTCTGCAACTTTCCTTGGACAAGTACATTGTCTCAAGGGAGAAGAAGCCTTGCTCTACACACATGCATTGACCCTCCATTTCCGTCACTGAACATTCTCTCATTTACATGGGATAACTGAGTGAAGGCTGAATGACACCCTTAACACAGGGACCAGAAAGTTTTAGAAATCTTTGTATTTTCTTTTTTTTTTTTTAAAGAAGACTCTGAACCTAAATTCTATAGATTCAGAAAAACATCATATTGATGCTTGACATTTAAATGGAAGGCACTAAAATCCAAGAGCTCCCAGATTCCCAATGCCTGTCCCTACTGATGAATGCTGTCTTTCAGTAACTACAGATGCCTTTGATTTAACTTTTCACTATGTTTTACGCACCCTGTTTTGTTCTCCATCAAGAAAGAAATGTTAGTCATCACTCTATCTAACAACAGAAAGAAATGGCTAAAAGAAATAGAGGCCTTGATATATATCAGCTGGCGTTATTCTTGCTGCAAGTCAAAAGAATACCATTTCCACAAGTTTGTTCAGACTCATAACATCTCATGCTCAGGGATACAGCTGGGGTTTTCAAAGCCACCTCATTACATAAGCCCTGTCACTGCCATGAGAGGAAAAACATAGCACGAATCAACACCTGCATCATGTATATCCAGATCCCTCCCTTTGGCGGCAGTGACAAGATCAAAACTGATTCAGTTTTCAGAAAGAACGGTTGTGGTTCAACCGTAGGTGTTTGAGCCAGGTAGAGCAATCATGGGAAGAAACTCTGCAGCGTCAGGCTATGCAATAAGGCCACATGGCCATAACTGAATTTGCAGCCTTTATATATGTAAATTAGTATTTCTGAATTTCTATACTGCTGAGAGGGAAGAATTAGCAGGGGCTTATATGTGTGGTTAACCAATAGGACTTGCGAGGTTTTTACTTACTGACATATACCTGTGTGAACTACACTTTCTGATTTTCACCATGTAAGCATTTACAATAATCAAGTAGGGAGAAAAAAAAACAGTAAAAAGCAAGTATTGCTTCATCTTTTTCTTCAAAGTTTTCTGCTTTCCATGAAGTCACACAAGCAAAAGATTTCTCATTTAGCAGAAATCCCCAATATATGGGAATTGTCATATCCCCAGGAAAATGAAAAAAAAAGCCCACTCATTATTGGGCTTAAAATTCAACAAGATTTTAAAGTCATCAAGAAAGTATATACAGCAAAGAAGTAGCAGAGTGAAACAACTTTGGAAATGTGTGCAGGAACAGAGAATTTCCCAGAACACAGCTGAACTTCAGGGCTACTACGGCCCTCAGGAGACAGAGGTTTCTGTTAAAGAAGAGGCTGAAAGAAAAGCTGAGGCAGCCTTATTGCCACAAGACTGTTTGAGTGAGAAAAGGGCCAAATGGGGATACTGGGGAGAATGGAATGTTTCCTGTTTATAGGAAACTGAACAGACATACAAAAAGAAAATGTCTCCTACTATCCTTAAAGAGAAATATAACAGCATGTAGGGTCAATGTTAAATATTTTCTGCTTGAGAAGTCAGAACTTGGGCATGTGCCTATATAAGAAATGCCATACACCCCTGCACATTCAGCATATCTTTTTGGAGCCATCATTCCCACACTCTGCCATCCAGGTTGGTTCCAACACCTTACCCAGCTCACTACAAACAAGCCTGAGTGGACAGCATAGGTCTGCATAGCTCACAGTGATAGCTCTGGGATGGGACACTAGAACAGCTTAACTCAAGGCTTTGGGCAGCCTCAAAAGACTGAGAACAAAAAACCAAATATATGATTTGATTCAACGTGGTGATTAAGTCAATCATGTCAGTCATCAATAGTCATCCCATTGCAAAAGAAAGGGAAAATGCACAGATGAACAACATAGAAAAGTAGCCACCAGTCTAACTATCCAAACCAGTGACAGGCAGAGATGCGCCCCTGGATCCAAATGTGATGCCAATCTCAGTAAAGAACTGCAAACACATCACATGCATTTAAAAGGGCCCAGCCACAAGGTGCTATTGCAGTAACTGTAAAATGCAGTTGCTCAGGGAGGGCACCACTGATGATCTTTTACAGCAGCATGGTGAAAGCCAAAGGTGAGCAGCACAGGGTTCATCACACTGAGACACTTAAATGGAGAATAAGGCTTTAGTCTTTGCATATAGATGTAGTAAATAACATGGACTTATTTATAAGAGGCAGCTACTCTCCCTCTTGACCATAAACCACATGTAACCATCTCATGGCCTCTCACCACCATGCTGAAAATAATTTTTTTTTTGCTTTGATGTGATTTGCAAGCTAAATCCAAACTTTGCAGATTGCTAAAACTTCAGTCCCTTTTTCTAGAACATCTACTGGAAGTGCAAAGAAGTACACTGCAGAGGTTTTAACTGAGCGTATTCTTTGATTTAGCATAAACAAATGCCTGACAAAATTCATACTGTACTTGCTAAAGCAACAGCTCAGAAAGAGAACCTGAGGATTTGTGGCGATACAACATAATATCCCAGTCCTGAGGAGACACCACCAGGGTGACCAAGGTGGATAAGCTGCCTGGTGGCAAGCATGTAGGATAAAAGTAACCAGCCAGACCACTTTCCATTCATCCCAGTTCATGGCTGTACCTAGACATTGTAACTAATTCTAGGGAACTACTAAGGCCAGTTAAGAATTGAAAAACTTAAGAAAAAACTCAAAGACCTATAAAAAAAAAATCTAGACAAATATAAATTGACATTTAAGAAGTTGTCAAGACTTGCTATACATGCCAAAATATAAGCCCAGTCCAAGTCAAAAAAACTGATGTCAGTGACTCAGGAAAAAAAAAAAAAAAGAAAAGGCTCTCTGGAGCAAAGCCGACATAGGTCTGATTATGCTGACAGGAAAAAAAAATGTACTTGTTCTAGAATATTATTCTCACTTCCCTGAGAGCTTACTAGGAGACACTATGGCTAAACAGGTAATCAGGCATGCCAAATCTATTTTGGCTAAATATAGTACACCTGCCAACAAAAAGTCTGACAGTGGGCTACAGTTTAGTAATTTACTGATGGGAATTAGTTGTCTCAAACAGTAGAGATGCCCCAAGAGTCCGTCCTGTGGTTTAATGAAGCTGCCGCCTTGGGAAGTAGGAGCAGGAGAGATTTGCAGATGAAGGGGACAGGGGCCAGAGAGGAAATAAAAGGGACATTTTGCCAAAGAAGGCATCACACAAGCACCAAGCAGCAGGGCAAGGTGAACCCAAAAATGCAGCTCTCCCAGGCCAGCTGGATCAGGTATCTCACAGTAGCGACGGCCCATGCTAAGGCAGTCAGTCCTGGTAATGAGGAAAGACTGGCAAAAATAGCACTAGTGTACAAACATACTTTCTAACTCCTGATGAAAGTCCCAATAGCACTGATATCTCAGGAGAAATTCAGTAATTTAAGCAACTAGAGAGGAATCAGTTAATTTAAAATTGTTAATGAACCGAATATGATTGTTACAGATATTTGTGACTGTGTGTCATGTGCGTACACTTTATAGTTTGTCCTATTTTTTTGCCAGCACAGGAAAGCAGAATGACTGTTAGGAACTGTGCCTTTCAATGGCACTCAAAGGAATTGATTTATACCACCTTAGTTGCTTAAAATTAGGGCCAAAATCTGAGTCAAACGATCCAGTTCTGGTTAGTGGAGAGAAACCGCCACCTTCACAGGCTGCTTTGTCACACCTCAAGTCAGGAACCTAAACCTGGCTCTCTCTCGAGGTCTCTGTATCCCCACCGGCTATACAGGGAATGCAGATGGGAAGTCAGGCTTGGGTGTTTAACTTTTTGACATTTAAAGTCAGGGGCATTGAAACCTGTCCTCAGCTTCAAGGATGATGCTCGACTAACAGTATCCATAGTACAGGGCTGTTTTCAGTGACCTTAGGCCAAGCCTTCAATAAGAAAGCTTTTTATCACTTCACCAAGGACTCTTGCATGCTACAGGGGTCCGCTCTATCAGCCTTCTGCGACATCATATCAATTTCTCTGAGAGTCTCTACCACAGTTAGTTTCAAGGTCTCAAGTTAATTTTCTTGCTACTTTTATTTCCGCACCCCTCGGAGTTCTCCTTTGCAGCAAACCAAAACCTAGGGAACAAAACCAGGGACAGGACATCTGCATTTCCCTTGGGTTTCATCTGTTCCCTCATGCATGTGGCTATTGGCTACAACTCTGTGCATATAAGATCAGATTGCTTTACATAGTGTCTACCTCAGCATTAACACTCAGATCTGCGGCTTTCGTGTCCTCCGAAATGCTAACATCAGGGCACTGTCGGAAGGCGACTGGGTGGCTGCAGGGACTGGCAATAACAGCCTTGATTTCTGCATCCCAGTTTGAATCTAGTCCATGGTAGACAGCAAACAAGCATTGCTACCATCTGATGGTTGCTTGGGGAAGTGAGTTTAGATGCTGCAAATGTTCACCACTCCCATTGCATCAAGAAGCACCGTGCTGGCAGTTTTCTGGCTTGTAACGGAAAAGCTTCACAGACTTAGGTTTTATTTCTAGCTCCTCTCACATGACTCTAAAGAAAACAGGCAGCATATATGAGTAGAACTGAACACTGGAGCCTTTTATATAATAAAATACTTGTGTGAAGGACAGAGGTGTATTTTTAACTTAGTCAGATATTTTTCTCCTGGGGAATTTAAAGAAACCATTATATTAAAACATTATATTAATAACAAAGTTAAAAGGCCATTATTTTCATAAAACATCTTAACTGGGAAAACCACAAAACCCCCTTTTCTTTCTTTTAAAAAGTTTTTTTTTAAAAATCTGCCTTCCTTTTCAATGCATGGGTAGAATAGGATTTACTTTACAACCTCAGTGTGTTGATTGTGTGTTGTACATAGTGGGAAACTGAGGCACTGAGATATTAAAGTTTAAAATCACAGGTACTTTATGGAGATGGCTAGTATCTGACCCTTTGGTGTGGCTCACTTTATACTGCATTTTGTATGTTCAAAATCCAACCGTAGTGAATTCATCTGTCACTGAGGACTCAGCATTTTTGTCAATGAAAATAATTGCCCTCCTTGCATATCTTCTCTGCCTGCAGTGGTTTCTGCCTCTAGCACAGCATCCATCCTCAGACCCTTCTTGTCTTCTTGTCCCACACCCCTTTTTTATTTATTAGATCCATCTTCCTATTTCCTTCAACTGTCCAGTCCATTTTTAGTTTCCCTCCTTTCCCTCCTCCCATCAGTGCCTAACTGTGGTTTCTTTTTCCTTTTTCATTCCTTCTCCTCCTCTCTTCCTCCTTCCTTAAAAATCTGAGCTGCTTTTACCATTCTCAAGCCAAATCTTCTCTTTCCCACATTTGCACCCAGCAATTTCCTCTTCTGTTCCAGCAAGAACTACCTGAGGAGAGGAAAAAGGAGGGATATCAGGGAAAGCATGGGAGAGACATTGCATTCAGATACTGAAATGGTGAAAGTATCACAGCCCACAACATTGAACTGCAATTGGAGCTGAAATTGAATTTAGCAGCTGAAATTTAAGATAACTCTAAGAGCCTAGAGAGCTTGTGAATTTGAGAGGCCTGTACATCAGTCAAGTTCTGGTCACAGCAAGGGACACATCTCCAAACCAAGGGCCATCATCTGGGATCTTGAATCTTTACTACAGCTTATCAGAGCTTTAGAGTTTAATTAACAAAATATTACCAGAAATTTGTAGATAGGACTAGCAATGTATTTTCTTCTAGTCTCATTGTCCAGGAAAGTTAGTGGTTTACTTTGGGGGGGGTTTGTGTCGGTTGGTTGAGTGGTGTTTTTTTTTCCCTGCAAAGACAAGCAAGCATCCAAGATGTTAAAACTGTAAGAAACTGGATTGAGAGCCTTATAGTGGGAAGTAACATGAATCTTAGGAGGAAATAGAGCAACCAGAGCTGCTTATCTGGGAGGAATGACCTACTTTATAGAGGTGACAAGATCCAACAACATCTAATGAATCCATTATCTGGGACTATTATCTGCTTTACAAAATGCCAAACTCTCCACTTAAGGAACATTTAAAGTCGCAAATTGCCATCGTTTGCATAGTTTACAAATCGCACAGTTTAAAAATCCTACTTATTGAAAGCACTGAGACTTCCACATTGCCGACAAAATAGACAAATGTATGAGTCATGTTAGTTATCAAGAAATAGACATTTAAAGTAGTGCTACAATAAGAACCCTTTTTTTTTGTTTAGTTCTTATCCTGATTTTGATACCTAAGTGTATTCTTTACAAAATAAGAAATGTGTACAGCATAAATTCATCATAAAATTAATATGTATGTGAAATCTCATTTAAGGTAATCTGGCATGTATTTTTCATACATATAGTGATTCATTCCGGGAGCAAATGCCTTTGTTTATGAGTTAAACAGTAAAAGGGACAGTCATTGTAATATATTCTTTTGCCTTTGTATATCTAGATCTTTATGCAAAATCTGAAAGGTGTCACTGCTTCACAGTTTGTTACAGAGTGGTTGTTCTTGCTGTAATGGTACTTATGCATCTTATCATTTTTTTAGTACCATTATGCAGTTTTAAATTCTTCTCATGAGGTCAAGAAACCTTTTTCTCCATGTTCAAGAGAGAGGAAATTTAGACAAGAGAAAACTTAATGACTTACCCGCAGTCATACAGGTAGCACAAAAGGTAGCTGAACAGGATTTTCTGTATAATCTGTCCATGGCAACACCAACAATAATTGTTCTCTGCTCCATAAGTCCTAGAAATAAAGTGTTTGCCCACTGGCAGGTCTCAATGCTTTTCAGGGATGCAGCAATGTCCTCACTTACTGGGTGCCATAGCTTGGGGTCTTAGATTGCAGTTCTGTTATGGAAAAGTTACAGTCACTGTGCTGAAACCTACAATTATTACACACAGACTAAAGCACAGCTCCTAAATTTGTCACATCTGGTACTAGACTTACAGAAAGAGCCATCACTACAGATGTCATATGCTGTAGCATCTTCTCTAAACTACGGTCAGATGGCAGAGGAAGACATACAGAGTTATAAGTAATCAAGGCAAAATATAAAATAATTCCTATTTACATTGATATGTGACAAAGGAATTAACAAAAATATTATCTTAATGAGAAAAGAACAGAATGCAATATTAAAACCAGGCCCATGGACATAAATATGTTGCTACATGGTTAAGATATACCTGTCCTGTTTGTCTCCAAGAGAAAGGTTGAAGGAACTGGTGAAGTTTGTCCAGAAAAGAGAAGACTAGTTGGAGGTAAGGTAATGGTTCTTCAGTTCAAGAGCTGCCAAGGCAAGTGTAGTTAATTATTCTTCATAGTCACTATGGATAGGAAAAGAAGTCATGGACATAAATTACAGCAAAGAAGGTTTAAATTAGACACCAGGAAAATGTTCTCCTGATGGAGAGTAGTTAAGCAGCTAAGTAAATAGTTTGGAAAGTGTGTAACATCTCCATTGCTAGGTTCTTTAAAACACTGTGAACAGCTCTCAGGCCTGAAACAGGCAGAAAATCTGCCTCAGAAGGACAAAGGAATAGGTTATTTCATGATTCTACATTCACTAGTCTAACTCTGAGTTAGCTCCCATATGTTACTAACCAAAGTCAACTTTCTGTTTCTTCTTAAACAGAACTGCTTAATAATAAAAAAATCCAGGAGAGAGGTTATTCCAGAAAGCAGAAAGGATGACTGCACTTCATCAAAGAGTAGCTAGTTGCTTGACTGTTCTGCCTCCAAGCTATCATTCTCCAAAGTAAGGACCAGGAAAAAAGAACCAAAAAAAAAAAAAAAACCCAAAAACCAAAATCAGCCAGTTCCAAGTAATAAAATGATCTAGTAAACTGAAGACCTAATTTAGAAAATATTCATAAGATTTCAAGGCTAGGATATTTGAGGCAAAAATAGAACCATTCTCTTCAATGATTTATAAGATTGCTTTAGAGAGACAGGGTAGAACATACACAGTGATGTAGTGAGTGAGAACAGAAGTAATTGTTAACATGTTGCATTTTAAAGAGTAGTGGCACCATTTGCCCTCCTGAATTTTGTATCAGTACTTCCATGAGCACTTCTGATCAGCACAGATGTGACTTTGGTGGGCATAGGAAAGGCATGACCTCAGTTCTTCCCTTGACCTAGAAATGTCAGGGTTAATCTGATCTTCCACTTAATATCTAGGTTGCCTGCCCTCCTTCCTGGGAGTACAGCTTTGAAGACAAACACTAAGCAACCATGATCTAACCACTAAGCTTTCAAATCAAAACTCTCAGCTTCTGTCTTACCCTCTATTTGCCAAACTCATAAGTTTTTATGAATCTAAGTTTTACTTTGATTTTTGCCTACTGCATCAAGCCCCTCAAATTAAGGGTTACTATTTCATGAGACTAAAATAGCCCCATAGGAAATACGTCTCTAGTAGCACAACACAATCAAAATGGCAACCCTCTTCCCCGTGTCCAGTAGAAGAAATAGAGTTGCCTGGGCACATTACTGTAAGACAATTATGAACTACCAGGTAATAAAATGAGATGATACCTCACACTACCTAAAGCAGTTAAAAAAATTGAGAATTTTTTATCTTAAATTAATCATCTTAACTTCCACTTAAGTCGCTCCTTTGCCATTTGAACAGTAGTTTGGTATTATCCCAAGTGAGAACACAAATGTCACTGGAAGTCAACAGCTTTGTGTTTTGAAAGCAACTGGAACCATGTGAATATTCAAGCAACTAGTAATTAAATTTCCTCATTGTAGATGCACAGAGGAGACCTCTGAGATTTCTGAAACTCTTTGCTAAAGGGTCTTCAGCTTTTGGGGAGGACTTTAGGCCAGCCATAAGCATGTGGGAAGATTTCTTCCATAGATCGCAGCAACATTACAATAAGCCATAGAATCCTTATTACAAGCTTGAGAATGAAACAGAAATTCGGCCAAATGTTGTTTCCACTGGTTTGAAAAGCAAGACTGGAAGAAAATGATTTCTGCTGGTTCTGTCCCCCAGAATTTCACATGTTTCTTCTTGACCCTATTTTCTCTACAAAAATCTATGATTTTCTAAGATTCAGAATAGGACATTTGAAAGAATTGTTGGCAAGGACTAGGAAGGAGAGGAACATCAAGGAATGTTTGGTTACTTTCTTATAAATATTAAATGTTAGTGCCAGTTGGGAGTCTGCAGCACCCAGAGTCTCTGTCTAGCCCATTTTTCTTCAGTGGTCAGTTAGCTGTGTTGTCCTTTTACCCTTCCTTATCTTTCCCTGAATTTTCTCACTTGCCCTACATGAGCCCTACGGTAGTATCCAGCACCTCAGGTGGCTCAATAACTTTAGAAACCCTGTCTCATGCTCCCCCACAGCTCTCAGACATCTGTCTTCAGTCAGCAGTTCTCCACCATTGAGTTCCTTCTTATCTCATCTTCTACAACCTTGTAATTCATCAAATATAATTTATTCCTTTCACTGTTGTGGTATGGTTCAACGAAAAGAAGAACTTCACTGAGCTGTCTGAAGAGTGTAGGAGAGTTTCTGTTGCTGAAGAAGTTTATCATCGACAAGAGACAAATAGTGGGGGAAATTCAGTATTTTTGTCATATTTTATTGAAGTTGAGTGGGAACATCAAACTATTGCCTTCTGTTCACACAAGAAATCTCTGGTATATTTAAAATACTCTGAGTCCCTGCCTAGACTCTAAAATCACCTTTCATTTCATCAAGGTTTTGCATTATGCAAATTACATATATTTAGAAGACAGTCATATTTTAGAAGTTCCATTTCATTCCCAACCTTTAACTTCAAACAGATTTATTTGTTGGGTGTTTTTTTCTGCTTTCCAAAATGGTTTGCTTTGATTTCATGTTGTCAAAAAAAAAAAAAAAAACACAAAAAAAAACCCTAAACAATCCAAAAAAACCATCATCACCTTTGCATAGAAATTGGTCTATGCTCGTAATTTGGCTGTATCCTTTGTGCTTTGGCCACTAGAGGGTAGCACAAACAGCCTCCTGGAGAGAAGGTCCACGTACCCCCAGGAAGACTATGGGGGACAGATGACGCATAGCAAGGTGGTGAAGAAGCAGTGTGGGGCTGTGAACAAGAGATCAAAGTTCACTTCTTGCCTCTGCTCAACTCAACAGTGAAGACATCTCCGAACTGACTGGATCTAGACATGGGTGATAATGCCCATTAACCAAGCATAAGTATGGCTTGGGGGAGCTAAAGAAGGGTACATAAAAATTTGCATTAATGATTTGCAGTATAGGTTGTTTGTTTGTTTGTTTTTTAATGAGCAACTGTATATGTTTAACCCTTTGAGCAGCATACATGTGGACTTGCATGAGAGTCCACAAAACACCCATTGTAATGTTTACAGGAACAGACTGGATAAATTCAAAGATGGTGGAATTAATCAGTGATATATTAAAAAAAAAACAACAACAAAACAAACAACCAACAACAAAACAAAACCCACACATGAAAGAAGTAGGTGCAACAACAGTGTGCCTCTATAAATTCACAAGTACAATAGCCTGGATCCTCTGAATTGTTTAGAAATCTTACTTCCACTGATAACCCTTTGGCTTATAAGTCATATAACTGCCAGTTGACTTTGCCTTGAGAAACCCATTAAATTTCAATCCAAGAGTTTCACTGGACAAAAGTTTTACTAGCCTACCTAATCCAGGTGTGGAACATAACCCAAGACCAAGGAAAAAGACAGGAGATAGATGCTCTGTAGATAGAGAAAATTTCATGTGCACATGCTAAGAAATAGATCAGACCTGGTGTAATAATTTCCTACATCTTAAGGAAAATGAAAGGCAATAAACTGTAACATCTGAGCTAGGATTCTAGCTACATTGGCTGTCCAGAGCAGAAAAGAGGGTGGAGAAGCCAGATCAAAGAGGGTGAAAACACAGCAGAGCTATTGTGCCCACTGACCTCCAGGTAACATATAAACTGTAACTGCTGTACCGAAGTACAGAACACAGCAGCAAAATACTTAAGGAGTGATCCAGTACAGAACAGGATGCAACAGCTGAGGAAGGCCTATTATAAAGCAATTTTCATAAAGTCTCTACAGTAGGCCAAGGAACTGGGAAAAAAAAAAAAAAAGATAAGAACGACAGACGGGAAAATTATATAACAGGTTGTAGATCATCAGTGATTTTTTTTTCTTCTCAGAAGCAATGAATCTGGTAGTAAAATCAGCAGAAAAGCAGTGTACAGGTCCACTGATGGCAGGAATAAAGCAGACCCAGGGGAAAGCCTAAATGGACAATAATTGCAGGTTATTATATATTGTGCTACAGTACAGTGGAAAGCTGGTCAGCTATTAGCAAGGTTGGAAAGAATAACCAAGAGGACAGAGAGGAAAGTTTATAATCTTTCTGATACAGCAAGGCAGAGGTAAGGCTCTGGAGCTGAGAGATGGGGAAAGAAGCCAATGCTATGAAGAGGGAATGGCGTTATACACCAGGGTTGTATCTCCACTGATGAGGAAAGAATTTGTTGGAGTTTCAAAATACAATTTTTTAAGCCACTGTGGCCTGCGCAGCTGTTACTGAGCTGGGGTAGCTAGGTTGGGTGCAGAGATGTTCTAGGCTGATGGAGACAGCACCTCAGGAAAGGAATTCAACCCACCTTAGATCCGAATCACTGACTGGGGCTTTGTGTCTCTCTCCATTGACTTTACAGGGAGCTTAGAGCAACCAATTTATTAATTTAAATTTCTTAAGACCTGCAACCATCTAAGATGAAGGGAATGTTCAGAGGCTAGAGCAGTGAGGGTGATAGATACACTTACACGGAGACTAAGATGATGAATGTCATGCTCAGGAAATGTTGGTAAGGAGCACCTCCATGGCATTTCCAGCAATGGCCTAGATTTTTCTACATGGTATCTTTGCTACCTGTTAACAGAGTTGCAAGATCACCTGTACTTTCACCATCACTGTAAAACCTGCTCATGGACAAAGCTATGCCCATGCACACACAGAACAGCCACCAGTCTGACAACAGATGTACAGAATACACTTCCTTCAAGGTTAGTTGGAAAATATCACTGCTCTTAGCACCCCATTAAAAAATCACATGTAGTGTAACATACTGTCACCCATTCCATCTTTCACCTGTCCTTATTCCTAGCTAAACTTATAGCTAACAGTTTAGGTGAAACTGGAAGCTGAAAGAAGAGGGGAAACAGAACAGGAAAGGTACTTTTGAAGCTCAACACTCTTTCCAAGGTTGTCACAATATTCTCTCAGCAGAAGTCTTCAACTGGATGTTTCTACAACTAACAGTTTCCCTTTTTAACTCCTAAATGGCTTTCACTGATAATGTCCTGGAGACCAAATTTATTTGCCTATGTTAAACACTTTGAGGAAAATTTGTTTTTTTCAGCATAGACATCCACTGTCATGGAAAGAGCTGTAGGACATCCCACCCTGTCCTGGAAGCCCTGTGTCATATCTATCTGCCACAAGCACATGTCTTAGCTTCTGTAGGGCATTTGAGAGATCATCAGATACCTGTGTTCAGACAACTGCATCCCATCCCGAGGTACATAGTTGCCATGGGTTCAATGGGAAATGATAAACAGTTCCTGAAGGTGACTCACATCTCCAACAGGCTGAATCGCCTTCTGCAGATGTCCGTCCTTCTGCCTCAACTTTATATATACTTGAATAACTAAACTTCTTCTTGGTTTCCTCAGACAGGTGTCAGAGTTAAGTGGGATGAGTCTGGACCTGAGTGCCTCCCAGTCCTCAATGTATTTATCCTACCAACGTTCCTGTGAAGGAAAGAGATGCTATAATTCTTCCCTGACATATGGGCAACAGAAACAGTCACGCAGAGAGTTCGTGCTTGAGGAGGAAATTGATTCTCCATCTCCTAGATCATAGCTGTTGAATTATCCCCTCTTATGTTGTTAGAATTGGTTGCATCCACAAGAGCCAAAGGTTTAAAAACAATATTGCTATTAATTTGATTCTGCTGCATTCATTTAGTTTAACACTGTAGCTCATTTGTAACGTTTTTTTAATGCATCTTTGTCAAGTCCCTCATTTTTCC
>JANZLQ010000079.1:74702637-74715214 GCA_026212715.1 Elanus axillaris | reverse complement strand
ACAAGCTCAACTTTTCTGCTGATTATTTCAACTCCCACTACACAGCAGATGACTGAGAAATCCTAAAGATGAGTCAGAGGGTGAAATAGGAAGCGTGGAGAGATTGTCTTAAATTAATAGGGGCGCTAAAAAAATATCTGAAAAAAACCAAAAATAAATATATTCACATTTTTAGGTAAGTTGTCTTTAAAGGTTTTCTCAGTAAAAGCATCATTATATTTTAATGGGGAAGAGAAAAATGTTAGAAAATTTATTTTTCTTTTGATTAATTTGAGCCAAAAACTGGAGAAAGAATTCAATCACTAAAGTGTAATGCAGGATAAATTTACATTATAACGTATCACAACTCAGTTTTAATTATGGCATTGCCAGTAATGCAACCTTAGAATAATGCTTAGTTGGAGACCTGCAAGGGAAACTCGAGTGACTCAGGAAATGGGAATGAGTCAGTACAGTAAAAGACCTCTTTCCTTTTCCACTTCATGCCAGTTACCAAGGAGGGCTCTGCTGAGGTCATGAAGGATATCGTGATCTTGCAGATACCTTCCTTCAAACAAGATATCAAATCCAGTCCTGCCTACTGATAGTTATTGAAGATCCCACAGCCTGTCCTACCCCAAATCCAAACAGAATAATCACACTGACACTCCATGTATCGATGCTGCATTATCAGTGAAGGAGAGATTTTTTCCTTCACTTCCTGATCTAAAACCTTGCCGGGTTGCTAGCTGTTGTTAAACAGACACCGTTCTCAACAATCTCTAGCTGCTTAGGACCACAGTTTTACATCTCATCTGAGAAAGACATGTCTAGCATTGCACTGCCATCTAACATACTTCTGGGCTATTGATTCAACGCATAACTGCTGAGGAGATTTTCCAAAGGGCCTGGCATGTGAAAGGTGGTGTTTTGCATACAAAATTCAAACATTTCAAGATGTTCTTTTTAGATAATCAGAAGCAATAGTTCAGTACAGAATTTTAGTCCAGGCTCAGATGCATATAACAGTGGATGAGGGTGGATGAGAAACATTATATTATTCATGGGAAACAGGGATATGGTGTGTAGTTAGCCAAAAAAGCTTTCTGCCAAGAGAGTGTTTTTCATCAGTGAGTACCTGGAAGAGTCTGGGAGAGGCTAGGAAGTGGGCAAGTACAGAAATATACTGCTGCCAGTTGTGGGAGGAGTGGAGGATTTGTTGGCTATGTAGTGTGATGTTATGGAGCAAAGTCTCAGAAATCTTACTCCCAGGTGATTGCTTGTTGCATGGCTTGGGTGGAATCATTTAGCCTACCTGGCCTCTGAGGAGAATCACTATCCTGAGCTATTTTGCATGGATGTTTTCAAAGTCTTCTTTCAGAACTGCCTTGCCACATGCTTTGAGTTTTTGAATTATCCACTCCAAAGAGGACAGGAGCGCCTTTGCCTGCTACTGGATTCAAAGGAGTTTTGCTTGGGTGGGGGCTGGTAAGATAAGCTGATAAAAAAGACTAGATAACTAGATTAGGGCAAATAGGATATAGCTGATAATGACAGTGAGTGAGAAGGCTGGCAACTGGGCAGGGTTAACAGGATTTATTGGGGAAGTCAAATGTAAATTGAAATGGGTTTTGGCTACCAAATGAGCTAAAACAATAAAACAAGAGACACCAAACTAGGCCTTCAGACAACTGAGCTACTGGGCCCAAGATTACAGAAGAGAAGTGAAAGAGAAGAAGGAAAGATTGTAAACAGGCTTAGAAAAACAGAGAAAAGGCGAGAGAAAAAAAATCAAACCAAAATCAACCTACACCTTAGCAGGGGATCAGGAAGATAAGATGAAATGATGAATGCTGAGCAGTAAAGGAAGAAGTGGAGCAAATCCTTTTGCTTGGATTTGATGCCAGGCTATGGGAAGCAGGTAAACACCATATTGCTTAAAACCTGAACTGGCCATGCTTCATTATCTGCAATTTTTCTTGACCACAGCCATACTGAAAGTAAGGAATGTGTATGAGAATACTATTCATGTATTCACTTAATGGGAAACCCAAAGAATAAAATCTAGTTTTCTTCTTCAGCTCTGAACAAGCAATTCTTCCTTGTGGGTCACCTGAGTCCACTG
Organism: Elanus axillaris; assembly: GCA_026212715.1. NCBI lineage: Eukaryota > Metazoa > Chordata > Aves > Accipitriformes > Accipitridae > Elanus > Elanus axillaris. Next base: position 74,713,110 of record JANZLQ010000079.1, on the reverse strand, counting down.
GTTCTGAAACAAGAACAGCTGATGTCATCTTCCTTAGCCCAGAGAGAAGATGGCAGGCTGCAACATGTACTTTATATGTCTTTGTCATTTTGTAGGTTGAGAAAGGAAAAGTTTATTTTCTTATCAACTGTTTTACAGAGGTGAGTATTGCTAGTTTCTTCTTCCAGAGGTGCAGTATATTATGGTGGTACTGTTTGGGTAACGAGGACGATTTAAGCATAGGAATAAGGTGAGTTGGATTAGAAAGCAGGTAAATCTTTTTATTAATCCAGCCATATTGCTGAGTAAACTAACAAAACAAAAACCTAACAATAGATACTTCCTCACCCATCAGATTTCTTCGGGGCTTTCTTCAGGATCATGCAACTGAGTTTTTTGGTTGGGGTTATGGTGGTTGGTTTGTGGCTTTTTTTCCAGCTACATCTGCTGGCCTAGTACAACTTCCTCTGATTTTAATGTTACAGGGAAGACCACAAAACTGGATTCCAAAATGAACCACCACATTCAGAGGGAGATTTTTCATACTCTGTGTGGGGGGCATTGGATCACAGTCTGAAGACAATCAGTGATATTCCATGGGCAAGTATTTGGCCTTGAAAAAGACAATTGTTTTCTATTAAGTTTCCTTGAAAGACTCTGTGTGGGGGAGTGAGGTAAGGAGGAAATAATGCTGTTCCCATTTTAGAGCTCATGAAACACAAAGCAAAGTGGCCCCCAGCCACGCCAGAGATCAGACCCAAGGAGCCACTCCAAATCGTCAGACTCCAGGTGTGAGACAACAGGCTGTATTGCCTTGTCCTTTTACTGAGACTGTTTCTCTGGCATCTCTCACCAGTGCTAAATGCATAAGGAGTAGGATAATAAAGAGCCTAAGTGGAGGGAAATAATGAAGACTTGTGAGGTTTTGTTCAGTTGCAACAATCTCACATGTTTATTAATAGAAGATCACCATGTATAAATATATAATTTTAGCTGGATATGGGCAGCATCTCTTTAATTATCTGAAGAAAGAGGGTACTCATTATGTAGATAGTACAGGAACATCACTCAGCAGAAAAGCAATAGAAAATTTCAAGCAAAGAAAGGCACAAACTCATATTTTTTCCCTCATCTCTTGCTTTTCATTATGATTCATTTCTACAGAGTCTGTGTGTGTGTATGTGTAAGCATATATATATTTTTACACATAAAAACATAATATCTGTATGACACACAAAATCATGTGTGTGCTTCCTCGGTAACTCTGAAGGCAGGCAGGAGCTGTAAATTCTGAAAAAAAGAAGTGAAATGAATGCAGAGCTGACCCGGCTCAGTGTGCAGTGACTGAGGGTAGAATAGAATTTGGTTTCACAAATTGAACTTCCTTTCATAGCCAATGTGTCCCAAAGTGCTTTACATACAGTACAATGAGAGTGATGCCAGGAGTGGAGGCAAACACAGCAGTCATTGTAGGCACAAAAATAGCTCACATGTAGCCTTCTGTATTAGAATCTGTTTCAGCAGGAGAATGCTGGCCTTGGGAACGTTATTAACTCTATATTCATCTGTTTTCTTGTTGCCAAGGGATGCTGAACTTCCCTCTGGACAGACTCTGAGAGGGTGGTTTCAAGAGTGTCATACCTTCCATCCTCCTTAAAAAATCCTGCTGTCATCATGTCCGAGCCCTGATATCACACAATGCATTTCTGACTGTATTGGTCTTTTCTTTCTTTTCCTCTATTTTGGACCTTGGCTGATGATTAAGTGTGTACTGGATTCCAGACTGTTCTTCATCAGAAACCTGGATAAGGGGCAACAACAGCATTACATTCAGCCCTTTGCATTCATTGTATCTACAAGCATTGAGTCATATTGCAGAAGAGTGTATCATTGTTGCTAAGATTCCCAGGCACCTCAGTCCATCGTCATGCAAATTATCTCCCAGGAAATTATTGTGTCCAGGGAAACTGCTATGTGTCATATGGTTTTTACACACCACAGTAACCTTTCTTCTGTGCACTCATGGACCACTTATGAACTTAGGACTGAAGCTTTCCCACCTAGTTTTAGGAGTTCACTTGATTTAGTGACTAGTTGTGAGTCTTGCCATGTTACACTCTGTGTTTGTTGAATAGACAAAAGCAAGTCCACCAGCTAATTTTGGCATGTCAGGAATGAAAATGTCATCCAGAGATTCAGCTGGAGGTTCACCTCCTGTTTTCTGCAGCCTTGTATAAGCCAAAATCTAAATTCGTCAATATTAAAAACACAGAATGACTCTTCATTACTGAGTTCATTACTCAGTACAAATGGGAAACTGGAGGTCAGCATAGTTATATGATGTACCTACTGAGAGCAGCGTTAAACTCAGGAATGAAACTCAGTTCTTAACATTCACATGCCTCACTTCCAGCACAATGCAAATGTGGGGAACCTTGGAAAGTCTACTGAGTGCTTTAGGGTTCAGATTAGGCCAACTAACCTAGGTTAGGTCCAAACTCACCAGAAAATACTTTTTCTTCTTCTTTCTTTCCTCTTTTTTTTTTTGTTTTGTTAAATCATCATTGTTGTAATCCCCTGATTGCCTAAACCAGAGAGATCTGAAAAAAGCACACAATAGTTCCCATCCAGACTGCGTGTCTCCCTTTTCTTTCCATGGAAACCATGGCACATGAGTCTTGATACAGTCCTGAATCTCATCCTGGTATGAGCTCAGGGACACACAGAAACCCTGTTGTATCTACAAGCTGTTCTGTACTCAGTTAAGTTTGGGAACTAATACTGCTCAGCCTGGCCCCAACTCACATGTAAATCCACTGATAACAGAGGTCTTCCAGTGTACATGAGCTTAAGTTCAAGAAGAATATGATCCTATTAATGTCATAATAGAAATTAAACCATTGAAAGCTGTATATGACAGTAATGTCCCAGAATATTAAGGTAAATATTAGGGTGCATGTTGAGATTGTCCAGCTGATGAATTGATTTATCAGAAGGCACATTGCCCTTCCAAGCTCACCTGACATTATTGAGTTCTGATTTTCAAACCTTCAATATGCTTTATGGTGAGTATAGCAAAATCAATGAGGTATGATAACTGGGGATGATTTGGTATATAGTCTCATGCTGACCAAGTTGAGTGCTTTGAAAGAAGGAAAAGGGGATATGACAGCCAAAAGAGTTCTTTTAAAATGTATGCGTATGTATTTGAAGTGTATATTTGAGAGATAATAATAAAGAATTTCTTGCAGCTTTCAAGGCTTAGAAACACTTGTGATGAATCTTAGTGTTTTGAAACTGAGGTGCATGCTGGGTGCTATGGTGGCTTTGGGTCTTATGTGCTCAGGCAGAGGTTTCCACCTCACACAGTTCTTTTATTTTCAAAAAAAATGGAATAGAAGAATTGAACAACAGCAAGGTTTCTTACTGAATTGTTTGGCATGAAAGAGCAGATCCTTACCCAATAGAGTCAAAGATATTTTATACCAATCATTGAGAAAGAATTCACATTTGCTTGAAAGACGTCTTGCTTTCAGATCAAAAAGCTGAGGTTTTCTGGGACGGGCTGTGAAACCTGATCTAGGTTTTCTGCAAAGCTCAGGAGAGGCAAAGATAGAGGGAACTGATGGCCTTTGGACAGCAGCACTTGCTCCCTTGGGAAGCAAATTACCTGCAGAAAACAGTCAGCAAAAACTGACCCTACAATTTCAGTTAAGCGTGAACTCCTATATGTTCTGAAACCCAGAGCTGTCCACTTTCTGTAATGGAAACTCACAAGCCACCAGCAAGTCTCTTGCCTTAATTTGACCTCTTGAGATGACTGTGGAAGAAAACCAAGCTTTCAGGCTCTTACAGCTTGATTGGACCACATGTCAGTAAGACAAGCTTGCTCACGCCTGAGGCTCACAGGCCATATGGATTTACAGAACTTCAACTGATTCAGCTGTGTGGATAAAAAAAAAAGATCACCTAGAGACAGACACCTCTTTGTTAAAAATGTTCCATTTCATAACAACTGAATCCCAAAAATACTGAATATGTTGATATGTGCAAGGGCGTAATCTCATTACATAATGTTTTCCAGCCATGTATAATCTTTAAGCTAGCTGATTTCCCCATGGCCTGATCCTGGTTCTTCAATTCTCCCTCAGGTGCCTTGCTAAGGAAGCCTCTCTCCCCATTGATTTCATAGGCAATAGTAATAACACTTATGGCTGCCATTTGCTATGCTTTTCTCTCTCTGATGAAAGAACGGTGTAGTCTCACCTTTGTGTCCCACTCTACGGGGTCTTAGTTCTGTTCAAGTTGCATTGCAAGCAGACAGACAACACGCACCCCTTTGATTAGTCAGTTGGACTTTTCCTGCTGTTAAAACCAAGAAGGTAGTATTGCCTTTCCTCTGCACAGACTGGGAAGAAGACCAGGTCTTTTCTGTTCAAAATCAATTGCCCCTGGAAAGCAAGGCCTGATTCTGTCAGTCTGGGACTCAGCAGGGCTCCCCTACGCCTCTTCTTCCTGCCTCTCTGGCTGCACACCAGCATGACCCAACACGTGGAAGCAGAACTATAGGATAGGAACTCTCCTGGTTTGACTCTGAGTCCTCAACTGATCCTACTTTGGACACCAGCATCTCTTTTGACTTTTTGACCAGCATTTCATTTTCTTCCATATGCTTGAGATGACTTGTTGTTTATATAAACGGAAGATCTTCCAGTCTGTCCAGAGTGAGGGAGTTTAAATTTGTACATAAACTTGTCCCATGATTACTTCCAACTGTATGTGAAACTAATATTGGCATATCCTAAGTTTCAATGTTAAAATACGTGTGTGAATACATGTAAAATTTTCCCTGTTCATCTTATGTACTTTTCTTTTTTTTTTTGGTGTAGATAAATTCACAAAGGTCATGACATCTTTACACTCATTGCATTATTTCCTGACACAATGATAGTGATAGAAGGTTTCCATGAGGAGCCACTGTGGATGGAGCTGCAGCATTTTGTCATTCTCCAGGTGAATGTGAAGGCTGTGGAAGTATGGCAAGATTCAGAGACCTCTTATTCCATTATGAACTCTGGAAGAGCCTACACTTCTTTGCCATTTCTTCCCATGCTCAACTTCCTTGACTTTATGCTTTTGCCCCTCCAAGCTGTTGCATCTATTTTCCTTAAGTGCCTGTTCAGACCTTTCTCAGGAAGGCCTCAGTTTCCTTACCTACCCAGTTCTTTTCTGATAACTTCTGGATTATCTTATCCAAACCGGTTTCCTTCACTAAGACTTTCCTAGTTATTCCAGGAAACTGTAGCTCTTTTGCCTTCTCCGGTCTTCCCTGTGACTTACAGTTTCCTCTTCACCTCTGCATTCCCTCTCAATTTCTCTCTTTCCCTCTTTTTCCAGGCTCTCTTTTGACCCCCTCTAAGCATTTTCTCATCTGCTACCTCCTAGAGATCTGGCACTTCTGCTTTCTGAATTCAAATCTACCATTTCCTCTTCAGCTAAAGGTCTGGAGGGATGAACAGCCCTCAATAACACCTACCTTTCAGCATCAACTACAGAGGTAACTGGGGCTCCTAAATTAAATGGATACATGCAGAAAGCACAAAGGATGAAAAATTGCCTGTTCTAATTTCAAGCCCAGCACAACCCACCAGCTGAAAATACAGGAAAAGACCTCTTCACCCTCCTATTGCAGTCAACAGAACAAATGGAGTCTGAATCTTTGTATTACACTGTCACTTGTACTATAACTATTACTTTAAGATCACAAGGATGTACAGCAATGTGCAGCTTTCCTGAGATGTTGGAAGGGTGTCTGAGATGAAAACAGCTCCCAGGTGGAAAAGTCATTCTGAAGTGACCAAGACCCTATGCTTTCCTAGAGAATACACACTTGTGTGCACCCACTGCAGCCAGACAATCTCTTGTATTTGTTCCATAAGCTTATTAAAGTTGGCTTGGCTAAACAGTTAACTAGAACCATGAGTAGTCTTTCCTTTTGCTGTTGAAGCCCTGGACAGTTTGTATATCCTTGCTTATTTACTTTACAGCCTCCATCCTCATGTCTGGCCTTCAAAAGACAGCCCATGGTATAGGTGATTTTCTAACATGGACAGAAACAGACAAAAATATTAAGAAACAGAAGTTTTTAAAGTTATAAGACCAGATCTAAAGTTTATTACATTCATAAATTCTAGGATGGATTTAGAAAATTGACCATTAAGGAAACTGAACATATTTGCAACACCAGTAACAAATAATGCAGGTAGAGATATCATCTATCAGACAGCAAAGAACTGATAGATTTGTAGATACATAGACAGACAGAGAGTGAAATAAGCAGAGACAGAGAGAGCGAGAGAGGTAATTCAAAATATAAAAAAAAAAAATCTTTAAGGATACTATGAAATTCTAACAGAAAGCCAATGAGAAACTTTTTTGTACATTTGGCTGTAGAGTACCCTCCTTCTCTGTCTACAGTATTTCCATACACGTGTATGTGTGGATGCACACATACTTCTGTGCACACACCCCCTGCAGCCCCCCGCTGCTGTCAACACTTGGTCATCTGCCATGCATCTGCATTAGAATGAGGTACGTGAAATCAGCAGCGTTGATGCTGGACCCTGACTGACATTCCCTCCGGCTACTTCGAGAATAAAATAGAAGCAAGAGTGGGTTTTGTAAAACAAGTATTCATTCAGGCAAACAAATCCAATATTGAGACTGTGCCTACAACATACATCGTTCAAAGTGAGACTGGGTGTAGCTTCAGAAGTAAAACATGCCATGGGATATCAGGGTGTTTGAATCTGAGCACTGACTTTGTCATTGTTTCCCCTGAGGCTCTAAAGCTCCCCTTGGAAAATGACCACTGACTTGTGATGCTAACGTCACACACATAATCTCCACACTTGGTTTTCTCTAAAGTTCAGCAAGCAGCTGGGTGCCCAAATATGAATTAGCTGCTTAAAGTCCTTTTCAGAGTTAGGCCTGATTTTCAGGAATGTGAGCTGACTGTGACTACAGTTCTGTGAGGATAACACTCCCCAAAAGCTAGCTTAAAATCCATCTTTAACATAAATTGTGCTAAAGTCTCCAAATCCCAAACTGGAGATACAAAAAAAAAAAAAAAAAGAGTTATTTTTTTTCCTTACAGCTCTTTGCTTCACATTCATCATCTTAATTAGTACATATAATTGTAAGCACACATATGCACACACATATATGCAAGCACACATACACACACACACACACACACACACAAACATGCACACAACCCTAATTAAAAGGAAATTATTCTGGTTGCAAAGACAAGCACTTAAATATTAAGAGCCCCCAGAATTGAGGTTACGTGCACAACCTGGATTTTCCTTTGTTGTACAGATGCATTCTAATTCAGCCTTTAATTACATGATCACTCACAGAGTAGATGGCACGTGCAGTGCCGTTTGTTGACTGCAGAGGACTGGGGGATTCTGTCTCCCATTTCAAGCACATAGGAGAGTGGGCTTTGGGGGGCAAATATTCTCCTCCAGGCAAGACCTTTAGTTCTTTTAACTCATCCCTGTCTCAGATCTATCCCTTCTGACTTCGTATTCCCCCTCCCGGTTCCAGTCCCGTATCCAGTTTCACTTTTTGGCTCTTTCTCAGTCTGTCTCCTTTTCCTGTCTTAGTGTTCCAGCACCCCGTCCCTGAGGTTACCAGTCCCATGAGCTCTCAGACCCTCTACGCTTTCCCACAGTTTATTCTTCAATGCTTCCTTTACATTGCATTCTGTATATTAATCCCTCCCTTTTCCCTGTTATTCTACCACAGACGGTTCCCCCTTATATTTATCTCCCCTCCCATTTCTCTCCATTTTCCCAGCTTCTTCCTACTGAGAAGCAGACCGCTGTGTCTCAGCACAACCTTTCCTCCCAAGCTCTCAGTGGCTAACTGGGTCAATGCAAATAAATAACTGGAGAATTCTTTAATCCTGGGTCCAAATGTCATGGCACCACACACCCATATAGCTAAACTCACTTTTTCCAAAAAGCACATCATCCCTCCTTGTCCGGAGTGCCTACTGGAAACACCTTACTGGTCTGTGATGACCTCCAAACTGCACCCAGAAGGTGCCTGGGAGGCTGGTATGGGCCAAACCCATGACACAGGCTGTGCTAAGTTTAAGGCAGTCAATAATTTCTCAAGGCTATGCTCTGGACCTGGTCCATTTGCTAGTACAGATACTGCCTTTGCGTCTGAACCCCGCTCTGTTCCCCATTTGTGTCTCTTCTCAATCCATCCCAGTGTACTCCAACCTCCTTTGTCTTCCCAGCTTTCCTGAACTCCGCCTGGCTGTCTCTTTTTCAGTTTCTCCTCTAACCTCACTGTTGGATCTCCCTGTCAGTCCCCAAAAGCACAGGGAAGGCAAGACTCCCTGCTTTTGTCTCAGGTGTCCAGACTCCAATTCTTCCTGGCCTGTCCCAGGCCAGAGCTGCAATGACAGGAATAACTCTTGTCTCTGCTGGAGCGTACCCAGTGAGAGCGAGTCACTGGGGAATCTGGCTTTGGAAATCTGCATCTCTAGTGATCGTGTGAGGACTGCCATTTTCCCAAAGCTTTTAATTGGCCACTTTGGGGCAGGTTTTCCCCGAGATAGCAAAAAGACTTGAGAAAGAGCTTCACCTCCTGTCAGCTCTTAGTATCATGCTGTAAAGCATGGGGACAGGAGAGCTTTACAAAGCATCTCATTTGACTTAGTTCAAACCAGCCCATTTCTCCTCTGGGCTGTTCTCAGGGACAGACAAATAGCTCTGGCTGAAATTTTCCAGAAATAATTAAAGAATCTGAACAGAACACAGGCACCTATCTTAGAGTTTCAGCCAAAATACGTGAAGTTTATCAAATCTGAACAGGATTTTATTATAGGAAGTCTCAGGCCACCTTTGTAATTGGTGATGCTACCAGATGTTATTAAACTGAAATGTCCCTTCCTCACAGGGGCGCTCTGAGCATTAATTTGTTAATGACTGTGCAATGATTTGATGATGAAAAGGACCATATTAACAAGAAGCATTATTGTCCCTACAATACAAGCTTGCCTGCTTTCATTACTCATTATGTACAGGGACATACATATTATGGAAAAGGGATGGGGAGATAATAAACACGATATTCTTTTCAAAGGACTGATACAACACATTTACAGTGTTCGCAGCATGGTAATAGGAATATTCTGGAGAGCTCTGTTTAAATAGCAGAATCCATTGGGTGGAACATAATGGTGTGTATATATGTGTCTGCACCAATCCTGTGTCTAAACACACATATGAACACATGCATACATGGTCTTTTCTATTTTGCCATCCTCTGTTAACCCCCAGGTTCTATGCATCCTTCACTTTAACACCTGAAACTCACCAGTGCTACTTTAATAACAAAAGGCCTCCATAAACAAAGCTCCCTTTTTATTACAGTGGTACCTTTTGTTGCCTACATTGACTACAATCCTGTACTAAGCTCCTTTGGATACAAATAGTTTTTCATTTTTCTCCTCAATCAACCTTCTTGATTCTAACTAAGGAAGAGGAAAACAAAAAAAAAAAGACAAAAAAAACCACAACCCAACCCACACGGATTCACGCATTAATTCAGGGGCCAATCTTGCAAATGTTCACATGAGTAATCCTTCCTCAGATGAATAATCCCTCTGACCACAGCAGACTGATTAACAACAATGCAGATTAAGGTTTTCAGGATCAGGCCCATCCCCTGATGCTTGGGTTCTCATCCGAAGTTTAGCGGATGATGGTTCTTCTCCTTTTGTTAGATGTCTTAGAGGCCCACATGCAGCTCTCAATTATTTCATTTGATTACGTAGCTAATAGGCCCTGATCCTGTCAGCACACCCTAGAAAGCCTAACAAACTGAAGTAAACAATCCCAGATGAGGTAGAAGACTTGGCAGGATTGGGCCCTTTAATAGTAGCTGAGAGCTGTATCCTTTGAGTTGTGATCAGAACATCTATCTTCACTACTAACGGTCTCATATATTGTTTGGGAAAATCTCAATAAAATAAGCTAGCAGAGAATCTGGGAGTATATGGGCTGAGATAGCTACTTAGATCTAAAGAAGAAAAAATTACTATTTAAAACCAAAATTGACGTATATTGTTTATTTATTTGGAACAAAACTATTTTCTGTCATTCAGTGAATAATGGTCCTGTGTGCTATGGATCCAGGATTTTGAAGTTCGTCAGAAGAATCCCCCTGCAGCAACCTTTCAGCCTATTCCTGCCTTTCTATCCTGGTTTCAGCTGGGATAGAGTTAATTTTCTTTCTAGTAGCTGGTACGGTGCTATGTTTTGGATTTAGTATGAGAAGAATGTTGATAACACACTGACGTTTTCAGTTGTTGCTAAGTAGTTCTTATCCCAAGTCAAGGATTTTTCAGCTTCTCCTGCCCAGCCAGCGAGAAGGCTGGAGGGGCACAAGGAGCTGGGAGGGGACACA
>JANZLQ010000079.1:74672145-74699387 GCA_026212715.1 Elanus axillaris | reverse complement strand
CCGAAACAAAAAAAATTCTCAGAGCCCACGCAGAGCGTTGTTTTGTTACTGTCCGGATTACTGTTATCGTTATTTGGGGGACAGGGGGGAGTTGTGTCCTTAATCCGAGGCTCCCTGCCCTCCCCACCCCCAGATGCTGTGAAAGGAGAGCTGATTTCATTTCCACCATACAGTACACTTTGTCTAGAGAGCATTGTTCGGACAAGCAACTCCCGATCCCTGATGACTACAAAATACGATTTATGTTTCCATCAGAGAGAGACAGAATATCCTGATGGCTTGAAAGTCGGGCAAGAAAATCTTATCTAATCAATCCCTTTCCAATACACACACACACACACACACACACGCACGCACACACCACACGCAGCTAGTACAGGAGATAACGCCCGCACTGATTGTACGTAAAATAAATATCGGCAGCATGAAAATTAACAATAGTCATCTCGGTATTTTTCGTCTACCTCCAAAGAGCTACAATAATACAGCTTGCGCCTTTCCTAGTTTGATGTCATCAGCAGCAGCATAATTAAAAAAAAAAAAGAGCTTAAAGAGCATGCATTTTTTTAGATGCAACAAGAACAGATATAGTAAAGAGAGCTTGTAACATCACAACCACAACAACAACAGCAAAAGCAACCTCTGAGCCCGAGGATTCGTCCGTATCTGAACTGCTTTTATTATCAATTGCGAAATCATAATAAGAGTAAATAATGAATAAGAGACATCATCATAATAGGAAGAAGTCAGAACACCTTGGGATTGTTTTTTTCCCCCTCTCAAACAAAAAGGCAGATTTCCCGATGATCACTGAAATTATAACGACAGCGATTGATCGGAGGGCTCGCAAAGGAAAAGGAAGAAAGAAAAATTAAAAAAAAATATCATCATCATTGGTCCTAAAAACGCAACCGTTCCCCTTTGCTCACTTGGCACAATAGAAATTGACTGTCTCTCAAAGAGCCATGCGCCTAGTGCTATTTATAGCCGGGGGCTGTGTTGGGAGATACCATTAGGCCTCTCCCGGGCAGACAGACGGGGGGTGGTTGGATGGGAGGAGGGGGTTTCGGCAGAGTAGAGGCAAAAGCAGTCCCCCACCCCCAGCCTCCCTTCCCCGCACACACACACATCCCCACACTCACACCCCACCCCCTCGTCTGGCTGGGAATTTGAACCGATCCAGCCTGTTTAAACGGAAAGGACACAGATCTTCAATGTAAAAAAAAAACCAGATCAGACCCAGAGAGAGAGAGAGAGACGGAGAGGGAGGAGTGTGTGTGTGTGTGAGTGTGTGTGTGAGAGAGAGAGAGGGAGAGGGAGCGAGGGAGCGAGAGAGAGGGAGAGAGAGAGCGGGAGAGAGGGAGGGAGAGAGAAAAGAAGAGGGGGGAAAAAAGGAAAGAAGATTTTCTCTATGTATATAAAGATGGCCACGTTAGCAAACGGACAACCAGACAATACCAGCCTGAGTAGCAATCACAGCAACCCCAGCACCAACGGGCATATGAACGGATTAAACCATAGTCCCGGAAACCCATCCACCATCCCAATGAAGGACCACGATGCCATTAAGCTCTTTATTGGGCAGATCCCCCGTAACCTGGACGAGAAAGACCTCAAACCGCTCTTCGAGGAGTTCGGGAAGATCTATGAACTGACGGTGCTGAAGGACAGGTTCACTGGCATGCACAAAGGTGAGTTACCTCCTGAACTTTCCCGGGAGAGATCGGGAGAGGAAGGCAGGCTCCCGCTCCCTCTCTGGCTCTCTCTTTCTCTCTTTCCTTTCGATTTCATTTCATTTTATTCCATCTCTGGTTGGCTCGGGGGCAGAGGCGGCAGGCTGGGGGGGCAGGGAAAGAAATAATAGACCCTCCTGGAGAGAGAAGAGAGAGAGGCAGGCAAAGGAGTCAGCTCCGTCTGGTTGATTCAGGAGTATTTCTATTTCTTTCTCCCCCTTTTTCTTCTTTTTTGGGGGGCAGAAGCCGGGGCGGCGGGGCGGGCAGGCAGCTGTCCGCACGGCCGTGGTGCTGAAGCGGAGGACCGGGGTTTCTTTATTTATCTTTGGGAGCCGCACATTTCCCACCCGGGGGGGTGCGTGTCCGTCTGTCCGTCCGTGTCTTTGCGCCGAGCTGGGAAGCCCCTATTTTACAACTGTTGTGTATCTGGCACGGCGCCTTTTCGGTTCCTTTCTTTTTTTTTTTTTCTCTTTCTTTTTTTTTTTTTTTTTTTTAATTTTTACTGCTGTTACAGTTATTATTTGCAGTCCACTCCGAAGCCAGAGGCGGAGGAGAGTGAGTTTCTCCGGGGGGGTGGTATTTCATTTTGGTTTTGTTCAGCGTGGGAACAGGGATATAAACAACAATAAAAAAAGCCTACCTCAAGTGGGGCGGGTGTGTGTGTACAAAATCACGATGTCTGTGTGTGTGTGTGTTTGTGCTGGAGAGGGCGAGCCAGGAGGGACGGGTGGCCGTTCAGTTCCAGAGGGGAGAAGTCTCTGAGCAGGCACATTCCGAGCAGTACTTTAATGTGCCCAAAGTCCATCCCAGGAACTTTTTAGGTTTTCTTTAAAGGCAGTGGAGATGTACTCCCCATGCGACGCCTCGCTCACTCCATCTCCGCCTGCTCCTTTCCCTGCTCAGCTTAGGCTCTCCGGAGGTGCATTTCAGATTAGATGATGCTACGTTTTGGGGGTGGGGGAGGGTGTGTGTAGTGGGGGAGAGATTCTAGGATCCTCGGGTAGGAAAGTAGGACTTGCAGGGAGGAAGTTGAAGATAATTTGCATGGTAGCCCCGCTTTGGAGCAGGAGAGACCCAGGAGCGAAGCGAGCCACTTTATTAACTCAGGTTCTGTATATATATGTGTTCGTGTGTGCTTATTTCACTAGATACATAGTTATAAAAGAAAAAAAGAAAAGGAAAGAAAAAGACCAGATCAGAAGTGATTGGGGTGTGACTCCAGATTTGGTGCAGGAGGAGAAAGGGTCTTGCAGGGGGCCACGGGGGGAGTGGAAGTTGCATCTGTTACAGGAGAGGTTCAGTAGCAGTGTCTACTCCAGCTTGGTGGACTCCTGGCAGGGAGAGTCACTGGTAATGGCATTACTGCCTTCCCAGCTTTCCAGATGCCTTGGCGAGTTGTAAATCTTGAACTTAACGGCATGTTTAGCAGGCATCTCTTTCCCCTTCCCACTCACTCCCCTCCTCTCTTCCACCTTCAGGAAATGCGAATGAAAATATATCCTGACAGTGCAAAGTACCAGTTTTGCACACGCTAGAGAAAATGTTCGGGGCTCAGGGACCGGGGACTCAGTCCAAGTTATAGGATATTTCTTCCTTTCTTGCCGGTCGCTCCAAACACCCTTCTCGTATTTACAATGATCAGTGTAGCCCTTTCGAACCTTGCTTTCTTTTCAGACTAGCTTGCTAGAAGCCACATCAAGGTCTGTTGGGCATCATTTAAACATGGCATCCATACTATAATAATTATTAATAATAACAATAAAAATAATAGTAAGAAGCACAGGGAAAGAAAGGTCCTGGGAGGTTTTGTCTGATAGATGAGGCATAGTGAGAGTAGCCACTGAGCTCATGCGTGCACGCGTGTGTTTGCAAAAATTATCTAAGGTTTCTGTAAAATAAAAATAACAACAGTAAAAGCTACACTGATGAGAATCACTCAGTATAGTGTAGAGGAAATCTTTGAGCTAACACTTAAAAAGGATTCTTATGGTGGGAGGGAGGTTATTTTCATTTGTTGATGAGATTTTATTCTTTTGTTATGTTCTTTCTTAAACCTGTAATTAATCAATCTATGCGCTAACTTTAATTTCTATTTTGTAGATGTGAATTCTTCCTCTTTCAGTTCAGTTTTGCTTTTACTGTATGCCTGTATTCACAGCGACAAACTCAGGAAGGGGGGGAGGGAGGCAGAGAGAGAGAGAGGGATCATTTATCTTGCTTGGATGTGTTTAACACATATTCCTGAATTAAGCAAGATACTAACTTCATTTCCCTTCATTTCATTTCTGTTCTAAAGCTGCAACCTAGGAAAAAAGCCAGGTGGGAAATCTTGTCACCTCATCAAACCAAATTGCATGAGTTCATCTTGAAAGAAACAGTCATTTTTACCTCCTAGAAGTTTTGGACTTTGGAAGGAAAAATAATGATGATGATTGTTATTTCACAGGTTAGGGTTTGAATGAAGCTTCAGTAGACACCGAGTTGCCAGCGTTTCAGAGATCGGTTTTATTTAGTACATCCGAGAAGAGTTTGAACTCCTTTCTAGCGATGCCGCTGATTTATTAGCTAATCCTGATAAAAATGTGCCTCTGGCTACCTGGAAAAAAATTACTTTCTTGCCAGTAGTGATTAATTACTATTAAGTCAAAAAGCATGATAGGGCTTTGAAGGATGAGGATTGTGTTTGGCTTTTTTTTTTTATTATTTTATGTCATTTTCTTTCATTTTTAATTTATTTTTTTCTTTTCCCTTCTCTAAATGCAGTCATGTGAAGCATAGTATTCACTCAGATCTCCTTATTTTGGCTCTGCTTTGCAGACATAGGTGAAGAATTGCATAAAGATAGCCCAACTTGGCTCTCAGGGGTAGGTTGGCAATATGAAACCCCAAGATGCTTTCCATAAGTGATGCATAATGCTTATACATTAATTGATCCATCACTCTCAGTTGATTTCATTCCTAATCCAGGGGATGAGCCTGTGGCAGTAGTACACTCTGAAGGGTTAATAGTGGGCTGTAGTTTATTTAAGTGTACGGAGAGCAAACCTTGGGTGTGGAGGGGGAGAAGGTGGGTTTGTGTTGGGAGGAGGGAAGAGACAGGAATTAGCTTAAAGTAAAAACATAGCAACCAGAGTAATTTCAGGTGTAAATCCATTGAAACGAGAGCACAGGATGTGTATTCTTGAAAATATTATGAAGAGATCCTATTGTGGTGCTCCAGTATAGCAGGAGGAAATAGAAAATTAAGAACCTGAAGATAAAGTACAGGACTATGCCCCTCTCCCCAAAAAACTATCACAAAAGGAGAGTGAAGTCCCAGGTTCTCTCAGCAGCAGCCCTGGCTGATACCAGGCCAGATACCAGGGAAGAGACAGGGGAGCACAATTCTCTTGCAGACATGCAAAGAGAGAAAAGGGTACGGGGGAAGCAGCGTGTGAGGGAAGGCGGGAAAGGCTTGCCAGATCCCCAAGAAAACAAGCCTTCATGGCACAAGCGTGGCTGCTGCTTATTTCCCCCGTCCTCGCTTCTCTCCACACGGGGCAGGAACAGGCTCCTGCTGTGGTACTTAGCTCTAGGGCTGGGAAGAGGCTGTGTGCTGAGATCCCCGGGTCGAAATCTACGGGGGCTGAGCTGACCCACCCATGCGCTCACACATACACATGCACATGCACACGCACAGAGTTAACTAATCACACTTGAACAATTTAGCAAGCCATTCATTCATAACTTCCCCCCTTCTTATCTAGCAGTGGAGTATGCTTAAAGGCTGAGTTACTGGGAGACATAAAGGTTAGTGCTCTCAGGACAGCCATATTATAATGCATTATCTTTGAAGTCATTTAAGGCCAATTTAAGTGGTATTTAGTATAATATTTATGAATTAATGTAATCTAAATATAGGACTGTCCCCATAGGTTTAAACAGCCTTTTCTATCGAAGCTTGCTTGTACCCAAGGCCTGGAATCTGTTTTAATTTAAAACACACAGGTCTCCATAATATTCTATTTAAGAAGTCAGAAGAAATCAGCATTCCACACTTAACTGAGATTTACTGAAATACACGCGGGTGAGTGCACTTAAAGAGTGGAGATAGCATGCAGTGGGAAAGCAAGAGTCTACCATAGACCTGAGAGCTACAACATTCCTTCAGCCCTTATTTAGGAGGGGGGCAGAAAGCACAAAGCCCCCAAAACCTCCTTGAAATCCACCATTGCAGTCCTGTGGTTAGGACGGTGTTCCTACCTGACCCGAACCTCACTCGATAAGCATTCAATGCAGCTAGAAAAATGCAGTATGAAAAGAATAGTTCAGTTCTTTTGCGGCTTTACTTTCTCAAAAGTAGGGATAATTTTGAAATTTAAGATACCTTGGGGGTAGGTAAACAAAGCTTCCATTCATTATATTCTGTTCTGTTTGATTACAAAGATAGATGATAGAAAAATCAAAACCTTGTTAAGTCTAAGGATGTTTATGAAGGCTTTGGATATCTGAGAAATTCAAAGGTGCAATGAAAAAGAGCATTCAGTTAAGATGATGTATTTGTATATATGTATAAATGTATAGATTTGTGTCTGTGTATACATACAGAAAAAAGAGAAGTATACACATTCATGCATATAGCCTTTGGGAAATGGAAATTTAGTTGAAAAGAAGCACAACGCAATACAGGTGCTGAATAAACTCCTCCATAATTGAAACATAAGGCTTGCCTGGCTGAAAGCAACACATACAGCATTTAGTATGGTAGTAAACCAAACAAGTTTTAGGGAGGTAAATGCACAAATAAACTGGAATAAAACAGAGGAGGCTTTATGCCTTAGGTCTAAAGAACAACCCCTTAAAACAATCAAAATGCAATTGGATAGCTTGATGGAAGAGAGAGGAAAAAAGCAACCCCCTGTACATTATAATCTCCCGTACAGATGAGCATGTATGTGTTCTGATAATGTCAAACAGATAGCCTAGATTGCTTCATAAATTAGAAGGCTATATGTTAACTCTTTTTTTCAGGGGTCTGGACATGGATTCTAGTTTATAAAAGCAGCTGCAGCCAGTTATGATGCTGTTGTTACGGTTGTGTCAGCATTTCCAATACAAACTCCAATTTTCTGGGATCTCTCGCTTGGCTGTTAAGTTTTGCACTGAAAGCTGTTCTTCAGCTAGCCCCACTACCATATCAACTAATCATCCTTACAAGAATGGATTTGTTTTAAAGTTACATAATGCAGAGGAAAGAAAGAAATTAAAGTTTGTGTTTCTAGAGCTTTTGTTTCTTCTCTTACCTTTCTCCAGGTTAGACTTAGATCTCCTTCATTTTTATGGATTACTATTGCCTTTGTCCCTCAATATCTACATATACTGGTGCCTTTGGGCTTTTTAGGGAAGGAAAAAAGGTACTTCTTTCTTTCTTTAAAAAAAAAAATAGCAACAACGACAAAATTTCATAGTATTTACTTGGCCAAACCAAGGTTTTAATTAAAGGGTGAATCAGGAACTTACTACTCTCTGAAGTGTAACAGAAGAAACAAGGGACAGTGTTTTTTTGTTTAATTTTATTTTTTTCCTGTATTCAGCCAGAAGAGATTGGGAATGTCAGCAGTGAAGTAGGGGGAAAAATTGAGGATCCTTGTCACCTTGGATGAAAAGCGTGGTTCATCTGGTCCTGTATCCTGCATCGGCCAGTGGCCAGTGCCACAGACAGGGCTTTCTTTAGCAGAGGATTCAAATTGCATGGTATAATAAAAGCCAGGCAGCTGATGGAATAGTCTTTTGAAGGAAGTTGTCAGAGAGTATCTGGAAATTTTGCCTGGGTAAAGAGTGAGTGAGATTGCAGAAAGTGTCTTGTGCTCAACCGAAAAGTGGATTGTACCTGTCAAGGAGGGCGGACAGAGGACTTTTTGTGCATGGTGGTCAAGAGCAAGGGACAGAAGGGGCTGGATGATCGAGGGGGACCTCCCCTAGCTTTAAGAGCTGGAAATATGCAGCCACATTTTTCAGCAAGACGTCAGGGTGTTTTTTATCATGCATACCCTGTGCGCATGCATACCAGCCGCACTGACCCGACAGACCATAACGACACTAAAGGAGCTGTTACCGTCCCTCCCGTCAATCAAGTGTGAACTGAGGCGGGTTTA
This sequence comes from Elanus axillaris, assembly GCA_026212715.1. NCBI lineage: Eukaryota > Metazoa > Chordata > Aves > Accipitriformes > Accipitridae > Elanus > Elanus axillaris. Next base: position 74,691,520 of record JANZLQ010000079.1, on the reverse strand, counting down.
TGCGACAGGCAGTAATGGTTCCAAGGGAGAAAAAGTGGGGGAGATGATCTAGGTTGTTGGGCCGCTTACGTGCATTTAAAATAGAGAAAAAGCATCAGATGCCCAAAGACTCAGGTAGGTGTTGGCTAGAGCCTTAAAATAATATTCCATAAAAGCAGGAGGCTGCAGAGCTCAACATGACCTGTCCATCAAGTGCTGTCTGGTTTCTGCCCCGTAAGAGTTTGCACTAAGCAGGTGAGGTGTTCAGTGAGCGAAGTTGAATCCCGTCCTTAACAACTAGTCTGGTGTTTCAGATATCCCAGCATCATCTTTACTTAGGGAGTGAAGGCCTGTTGCCTGCTTGCTGGGCAGAAGTCAGTGAGATTTTTGCCATCACGTCGGTGGGTTCCTGTTTGGAAATCCTGGTGCAGGCGTGCACTTACTCAGTGTTTCACATTCCCTTTCAAATTCTGGATTGTGGATTTACACAGCACACCACAATACTTTGAGTTAATGCTACCGGCTTCTGCGCTTACTGGCTTGTCCCTTAACTTAGCTTTCCTTCGGTAAGTGAAACCAAAACTAAAACAAAGCTGAGGAACTGACAAAAGCCTGACCTCTGCCACATTTCTCACTCACTTAACTGCTCCACCGATGCCCGTATGACTGTTGCTGGGGTTTGTCATGGCGGACTGACCCTTATGTATTAAAATCTGCAGCGGAAAAAGGGAAAAAAAATAACCATGGCGAGTTAAACTTATGGCTTTTCTTCCACCGTCGCTTCCCTGACTGAGCTGGGGTATATATTATCGGGGCCTCTCTCTCTCTGTAACTCCTCGAGATGCACCGTCGCATTTTGGGGATCGCAGGATCTATTGAATCACTTTGTCTGTGCTGCATCGCTTGGTGTGGGTTGGAGTCAGGATGTCACCACAGATATTGCATTTGTTTGCTTTTGTCACCGTGAGCCACAGCCTGAATGCACACACAGGTGAATGCAGCTTTTAATGTGCATTCATTATATCCAACTGACATCCCCTCGAAGGAAGAGAGGGCTTATTATTGTCGCTCCTTAAAATAAAGATGGATGAGAGCTCTAAACCTCTCAAATAAAGTGCCTGACCATACGTAGTAGCTAAAAATAAATCATATACGGCCATCTATTCCATGTAAATGAATGGCAAGACATATAGATATAGACATTGTGTTAAGTTTGTCAAGCAGAAGCAGCCAAAAATATTGATCAAGGCAAGGGGGGGAAATTGATAATGAACTGGACTCCAAGAAGACTTTAATTGACAGTGACTTCTGTGAACCAGCTTTGGACAGTATATATAAACTGACCACGATGTAACTTTATTGCAATGCACTCTCCTTTAATTAATTGTCACCTTTGTTAAGACTGGCTACAGATCAAAGGTTTAGAGATACTTAACAGGTTCTTAGTAACAAACCCTTCAGATGCATTAGAAATATCCGACAGTTCAGCCAATGAGGCATGCAGATTTCGATCTACCTCACCCTTATCTGTTTATTTCTCCCTCCTTTGTTGAACATGAAGAATCATTGTTCAACATTAACTATTTCATAGATGGCTTTGTTGGCAACGTTGATGACTCCGGGGATGTATCGTTGCAGGTGACAGGGACCTTCACTGTTAGGTGACTCAAAGTATTTTGCTGCCACAAAGTTGCTTACGGTTTGATAGACCAAGATGCAGTGCAGACACAGTTTGTAACGCAGCCTGTTCTTTCCCCTTTACATGGCTGAGGTCTGTAATTTCCTTATTTAAATCTGGAAAACATAAAAACACAGGGTTTGCCTGACAGGTGCAGCCGAGAATGAACTTCTGTGTGAAGTACATATGCAGAGAGATAGAAGTGTGCCTGCCATGTTTGTATATCACACACACATGCAACCATTTATTATATGTGCCTGTTAATGAAAACATGCATTCAGTACAGACAGGCTGATACAGATCTCTAGATAATTCCTTTTGAAAAGACAGTACAGAGATCATACTCTTGCGTGAAAGTGGCAGGTGACTTAACAGGCTATTCCTGGAATTATATGCAGTTTAATAGGATACATAGCTGTTGGTTCATTATACTAATTTAATGATACAGTCACACTTAATTAATCCATCTCTGGTTTATTTGTACATTGTGTCTGAGTCTCCAAAATATTTTAGAGGCAACCCGGCTGACTTCTTAGAGCGCTGGGGCAGATAACTCTGGACATGAAGCTTCTTCAAACAGAATAAAAATGGAGCTTTGCAGATAGAGTTGGTCTGATGAGATCTGACTGCATATTTGGCCTGTTTCTAATTCAAATGCCTGTGTATATAATACAGAGAGACTGTGCATGCACGCATGTATCGGAAGGGCAGACTTACATTTGCACATAGTTCCTCTCCTTTTCAGTCCCTAAGGATAGATTCGCATCACATAATATGCATCACTCACTGCAAATGTACACAAATATCTTTGTCGGATTCGGTAGCTTCTTGCAGGTAGATGTATAAAGCAGCATCAGCCTAATAATATCCCTATAAAACAGTGCTTCTTTCCTAGGATCCAGAGGGATGAAGGTTGTCAGAAGATCAAAAGATATATCACAGTGTGCTTGTAGAAATCCCCTGATTATGTTTCCTCTCTATAATGCTCTAATTCACTATTTGATCAATTGTAAAAGGGCCAATGCTTTAGGAGGGGAAAAAAAAAAGTATTTGGTTACTAGATGCTTGAGGGTGAGTGAAAATCACACCTAAAATTATATGTAGCAATACAGTAATGAGCTTATCAATACTTCTTTAAGGAATCTGACAGCCCTATAGAAGAGATTCAGTTCTGTGAGCAAAGGTCACAATATAGATATTGCTTATTAAGACTATCGATAGCCTGGTTGACCAATCTAACCAGAGACTGTATAATGTACCTGTTGTTAACAGGCAGGGAGGAGAACTACGAAGAATTTACAGAATTGCCCACATGTAATATTAATAATATTGATTGATTCTAATAATATAATAAGGTAAAGAAGCACTTCTTTGAAATGGTGCATGAGGAGGGGGTGGAGAGAGGGAGATATCTTTGCTGAATAGATTGAACTGGCTTGCACCTCTTTGAACGCTAACCCAGAGAAAACTCAGTTTTCTTGCCTCTTACAGGCAGGGCTCTGTTTCTGGCCCATTATTTCACCCGACCCAGACAGGAACGGAATACCTCTTTCTCTGGGATCGGGTCTTTGCCTGGCAGCTGTGGAGAAGCCTGGAACCTGAGAAACTCAGGGCAGCCAAGACCATTTTGGTCAACCACTTCAGTCCCTGTCAGAACAGGATTAATCCCAGAAAGCTCTTTTTCAACACAGCAGTGCAATGGAAGTTCTTGATTTATTTTATTTTTTCACACCTTTAGCAGCATTTAAGAAATGGGGGTGGGTGGGGGTAATGAGGGTGGAAGTAATGTATATTCTACAATATGCATGATCTATAATTGACAGGAAAGGACTTTACAGAGCAGCTACAGACCTGCTCCAAAGCCTGCTGAAGTCTTCAGGAAAACTGTCCCTTGCCTGCAGCAGTGTTTGGATTGGGCCCTAAGTTACGGGCAGTTCTGCAAGATACCGCTTGTCAAAGCAGGAATGACCGATAATACGCAATGTGACTGCCTTAAGGTTGTTACTCATCTAAATCCAGATATACAGACCTGCTTGCTTCTGAATTTCCTAACTACTCCCTCTTCAGCAATAGGCTGCCTTATCTAGGTATGTTAGTTCACTCCTTCCGCTATACGATTCAGCTTGAAGTGTCTCGTTCCAGTTTCTGTGTGGTAGTTTCGAGATGGTTTGCATTTCATTATGCCTTCTCTCAGTTTACAGGGTGAGTGTTTTTCTTTTGTGAGCATTTAATTGCTTTTAAAAGCGATTTATTTGATCGTATTCCATCTTCAATAATACATGGATGAGGATGCAATTTTTCACCCTCTTTTATAAAGATATATTGTTATTCAGTTATGCTATTTTGCGGGTTTTGTTCTGTTTTGTGCATTTGGAGGGAGTCTGGTCATTTTTTTGCTTTGTTTTCCTTCTTCCTATCTTTTTTTTATTATGGATTTTTTTTTTTTTCTTTTAAGAAAAAGAAATCTCATTCAAGATACTGGCAATAAAAGAGAAAAGTAGGAGTGGAAGTGAGGAATGGGCAAGACAACCAACAAAAATCCTTTGGCAAAGTCTTTAAAAGCATACCATTGCTGCATTTTTATTTGCAAGAGTCGGGATCCAGCCAATTTTGATACCAAAGAAAAGAGTATCTTACAAATGATTTAGCTCCAAGTTTAGTCATTGACAGAGAAGGGGAAAAAAAACCACGAGCTAACCCATAGAAAGACTGGAAGGAACTGCACATAAAGATCTTGCAGGAGATAAGGGTGATAAAGGGGTGCTAGGTTTTACATTCTGCTATTGGGTTAGTAAAAGTTAACACCAAATTAAACAAACAAATAAATAAAAAGAAAAGCAAGCACTGCCATTCCTTCCAGATTATTTGCTAGTGGCTAATACACCTCCAAGCTGCCCCTTTTAAATTGCTGCCTGTGCCTGCAGCTTCATTCAGAGGAAGGGCATTATCCGGTGGGTGAGGGCGGGCAGTGAGGACGCCTGGGCTCTAATCACGGTGTGGGTAATTACTCACCAACAGTCTCTGATGGAGTCACTTAAGCTCGGTGCCTTCAGGCCTGATCTGAAACCTGTTGAATCAATGGAAAGATTCCCATTGGCTCCAGTGAGCTTTTGATCTTTCATTTCCCCATATTCAATATCAGGCCAGTTGGATTTTTTTTTTCTTTTTTTTTTTTTTTTTTAGAAAGGAGAAGTTAATGGCATAAATTTGACATTTCTTTTTTCTCAGTAAAGGTTTTGGTGCGTCTCTGATGACAAATGTGTTACATCAGAGCCCCTTTCAGCACAGATCAGGAAAACATGCTTTCAAAAAACATGCAGTGGGGAGGTGGAAAATTAGCTTTGCTCATTTCACTTGTAAATACATATTTGTTCCTGCTTTGCCAAGAAAGGGTCAATGGCAATTTTGCCAGTTTTCTTTGTGTGAGTAGGATTCAGCTTTTGTAAATTCTCTGTCTACAGGAATATCATCATTCACTGATTCAGGATCTTGATTTTTTTTTTCTTCTTTTAGTGAATCACATATATACTCTTCATTGTTATGGCAACTGAGGGAGCTGCAAAGCTCAAGGATTTGACGAAGGGCTGCATCCCACCTTTCTTCTCTAAGGGCCTGATCCAAACCTATTGTTTGCAATATGATTTGGATCAAGCTGAAGGTATCTGCTTTCACCGGGTCAGTAAAAAGAGCAAGTTCCCTCTAGACAAGTGTACTCCTGCCCTCAGTATGGGCAGATGGAATTGGCAGTCGTTGTCCATTTGCTGTGGACCGACCCAACACTCTCTGAAGTCAATAGTTAGACTCTGACCCAGACTCACAAACAACAGACAGACACCATGTGAATCCTTAAGCAGCAATGTGAACGTCCCTGACTTTGGCAGAGCAAGGTAGCCCAGAAGGGAGTTTTCACTGCTGCTACCCAAGAAGTAGCTTACTGTGGGAAATAAACAAGATTCCAGTAATCTTGATTATCTAGCCACAGCAAAATTAATTTAGAAACCTTCTCATATAAAAGGGGGGTTTCAGGTGATCTCCCGCAGCAAAGATCTGATAAGCAAATGAAGCAAGTTCCCTGTTTTGTTTATTTTATTATTTCAGTTGCAGTTTTAGTTAGTTCATCAATAGCAACGCACTTGGGGTGTGTGTGTGTGTGCTGTGTGCTGTGTGGCCATCCCATCTGTGCTTATGACTTTTATGAAATAAACGGAGGAGCTGGAGTATGCATGTGTGTACGTGTGTGTGTAGAGTCGATTATCTAACCCCTAGTCTATTTGAAATCATCACAGTGCACTCAAGTCAATGATATTCTGTCAAAGGTGGAGAGGAAGCGTGCGTGCAGTGTGAGTGTGTGAACGTGATGCTGTTTGATTGCCTGAAATCCAACTAAGTCTCAGTTTCAAAGGCCTGGGGGCGGCAGGGAAAGTATTTGTTTGTTTAATTATTTATATATTTACTCAGCTTTACTGACAGTGTTTGCAGATGGGGAAAAAAAAAAATTGAAGAAGGAATGTTGGGTTCTTGTTTGGAGGGGAACGTGTGTTGTATTAGCCTCAATCTGTTCTCCCATATAACGGCTGCTTTGTGCTGTTAAATGATCATTTGTTACTGACCGGCTCATTGAAAAAGGCCAGAGAGGTGCTGGTAGAATTAGATTTTACGAGTTTATTTATAAAAGGAGTTGCACAATAGGTGTGTCATTCCCCTGTCTTCTCCCCGACGCTGATCCAGGGACAGGACTTTTGGCAGCAGCTTCCTAATCGAAAAAGAAATAGCCGAGCCACCAGCAAGCCCAGTGACCGCGCTCCGTGCGACCCGGCAAAAGGCGTCGGTCCGATAGCCGGGTGAGCGGCTTGCTCCCCAGGCTCAGTTCTCCATCCCTGGCCCCTGCTTTTGCTTCCCAAGTGCTGCGCCTGGGCTCTTGCTGGCTGGGTTTGCATCCAAGACCAGCTCCTCATCCTCCCTTCCCGAGCTTCCTTCCCTGATTGCAGGAGCAAACATGAGTGTGTGGACCACAAGCTCAGCCCTCTCCCTACGGTCAGGTCCCATCCCCAGGTGCCGCTCCAGGCTGACTGTCCCTTTCCCACGATGTCCTTCTCAGCCTACCTGTGCTAATGAGTCGTTTTATTTTCCATAGCCAACCTCTGCTGCTACAGACCTATTTCCCTGGCTCTCACCATCGCTGTTCACACTCCTCTTCCCCCGGTTCAGCTCTGCACCGCCGTTTTGCCCTCGTGCTGTCGCTGGCTGTCACCCCTGTAGAGAGCACTTCACCGGTTCATATCGCGAGTCACCACTCTGATTCTCTCAGACCACGTTAACTATCTCTCCTCTTCTTTCTCAGCCCTTCCCTGAACAGGGTTTGGGAAAAGGGAGCCATACTGCCCCAGCATTTTCAAAAAGAAAATAGCCATGAGTGGTAGCAGAAAGACTCACACCCGCGAAGTATACACGCACACACAGATACACAAACATATGTATCCCCGTGTGTGAACTACTGAGAAGGTGGCTTTTTTTCTTTTGAGGTTCAAAGCTTGATGTCCTTTTTCAAAGACTAAAAAAATAAAAGAGTGCAGTAAGTCTATAATTTCACCAAGGCAATTGCACCTTTTTTTTTTAACTTTTATTGTTTCATTAAATCAGCAGCAGATTTCTCACACCTGAACAAAAATCCTGCATACATTTTCCTTTGAATTCTTAAAATCGTGATCTTATTCTTAACTATTCCTGGCAGCCCCTTCTGGGACTACAGTTCAGCTTCTTGCAGAAATATTTTCCCCTGCTGTTTTGAAACATAACTACCCCTTAGCTCCAAGACCCTTCTCTAGCAACCCCAAATTAAAGCAAGAAGGCAAAATAAGCCTTTGATGTAGTGCTGCACCAGAGTCTTCATCATTCATAGACAGGTAGGAAGGGATTAGGAACCTATTTCTAGCCCAGCCCTCTTACTAACCTTCTGTGTCCTGCCAGATCCCGTTCCTGGACCTTGCTCTTCCTCAGTTTGCTGTGTGTAAAGAGGAATTTATGATAGCCAGCTTTGCAAAGAGCTTTGTGTGTATTTAAGGTAGAAGTCGTGCTGTAGCTTTAGCAGTGATGGTCTAAGGTTATAAATGAGACGACATTTGTAAGGAGAGGTAATATCTTTTATTAGTCCAGCTGATATAGCTGGGAAAAAAAACGACAGACTTCCTTGTGTGCCTGAAAGCTTGTCTATTTTTTCCAACTATATCAGTTGGTCTAATAAAAGATATTACCTCTCCCGGCAAGCCTTGTCTCATTTGAGGTGTAAAGCATGTAGACTGATTATTTAGGCCTGGTTTTTGTCTGTGTTGAGGTATTAGACGTTTCCTCACCTTGGTGGCCAGGAGAAAAGCAGCCTGCCTTGGTGTCCCCTTCTCTCACCTTCTGTCATCAGCAGCAGTGGCCATCTCAAAAGCAGTAAGAGGCACAGAGAAACTCTGACAGCCCCTATTTTCTGATCCTGGAGATGTCCGTCCTTTTTTGCTGTTCTGCTCCCTTACGAAGCACCACATGCCCTCTCCTCACCTCTGTGACTGTGATTTATTTATAAAATTGCTGTGTGTTTGTGTGTGTGCATGTGTGTGTGGGCAAGCACACAAACATCCCCAAGCTGCCGAGCAAGCTGATGAGCATTTTCTAATGTATTTAGCCAGTAATAATGCAAACCACGGGCGAAAAGTACAGCTAGAAGAACAGGTAAAATACTTAAGCCAGGGAAGACTTAGGAAGGACGGGATTTTTCCCTCAGGTACAAATAAATTGCAGCCCCCTCCATGTCTGGGAGAAGCATTTGAGGGTTTTTCATTTAATTTCATAAAGCCCAGCTGAAAATACCAAGCAGCTGAAAAGATTTCCAGAAGCAGGTAACAGGTTTTCAGACGTGGCAAAATCCTACTTGTATGCATAAGACAGCAGTAGTCAGAGGACAGCTATTACTTATGCTTGGCTTTACTACCAGGGAAAGCATCGGATCATCTATTCAGATCAGGATAGTCAGCTATGCCAAAGGTTTAATCAAATATTAAACATGGTCAGTAAACTTAAACCAACGTTGGTTGTGCAGAAGTTCTGCTGCTTTTCAAGCAAGCACTCTCAAGAAGGGAAAGTTTTCTCCCGTCTCTCTCTGATTGGGGTTTTTAGTGGCTGGAGGGATCCTTTTTTCAGACAGGGACCCACACTGGTGTACGTCTAGGTAAATACATGTGCATGTGGATGTTTGCATGGGTGTCTCCTACCCTGTCAATTAGAGACCGAGTTGGTTTTTTCCCTGCAAGTTCACATCTTTCTCTCTCAGATAATTTCCCGTAGCTTCTAATTGTTCACCCCATACACTTTTCTGTGCCCATCTGTCCCTCTCCAAATACAATGATTTCTCTCTCTTGGTCCCTCTCATATTGATTCAACAGACCTAGAAAAGTGCGTGCATGTAGATGTGTATGTATTTGTAAACCCATGCAGGTAGATGCGCATATCTGGTTGCTTATTCATAAATAATATAGCTACAAAGCCACATCTGCCTCCTTCCTATGTACATTTGGGCTGTATTTACACTCTCCAGCCCTTATTTTTTCTGACCGGGGGCACTCAGAGGTAGAACATTTTGCAGGGAGTTATGGTTTACGATGTTACCTCTCCCTTCTATTATTCATTCTCTCTGATTTTTATCTAATCTCCCTTTGATTGTCCTGGTGCAGCTTAAGAGACAAAGTGAATTTTTATTACATCATCAATATAATCTCCAGCTAATCAGCATCTGTGTGCATTACCATGCCCCCTTTGGCTTTTCATCTGTGTCCATAAATAATAAGAATAATAATCGGGGCTGGTTTTGTGTGCGTGTGTTGGGGTGTGTGTGTGTTGGTATCAGGCAGAGAGTCACAGCTGCACTTCTTCATTTCAGCCAGCTTGTTTTAGCAACATTGGACCCAGCTTTGTGCAGATTGTCTTGACTATTGCCCAGATTAATTTCCTGGTGCCCAACGCTTAAATCATGGAAACAATTAAAGCGGACGAATCCATACACATCTTCTCACAGCAATTGAACTTTGCTGTTAACTTGTACACACATTTCCATGGCGTTACAGGCAACATGCCCAGTGCCAGCGGAGTGTGGAGCAGTTAACATACCTCCCTATACGGGTGTTTAACCTCTAAATTTTTAGCATGCACTTGCTACTCTTTCTTGGTTAGGATGGTAGTACATCGCATGTCTTTGAATGGGAAGCTCGGAGACCAGTTTTCTGGCTTTTGATTGCTGATGTTTTTCCACAGCTTGCTGTGTAGCACTTAGCCTGCCACTCAGGTCCACAAATTTTGCAGACTTGAGCTCCTATACATTTTTTTCTCCTCACTTTCCAGCTCTGGAAGAACAATGACAATAATACTTCCCCATAAAGTAAGACTTGTGCTGTACTTTGAAATTCTCATCCTCTCTACAGATGTCTTGTGCATTTTAAACAGATTTGCTCTGCTTTCTTTTTAAAATACTCTGATTTGGCAGAGTAAGGCAATAGCAAAGGCTCTCTGTTAAGCAGGCAGACTTCAGATTGCCTTCCCAGTGGCTTAGGGTGAGACTCACATCGGATAAACAACCTGTAACGCTCAGGTCCCGTCCTGCAGTGCCAGGATTAGTCCCTTCCGAGTTGTCCAAGACTGATCACAAACACTGTGCCAGAGTTCAATCAGATATGACAAAGTCTTCAATAAAAAAGTCACATACACTCACGGACAAATTTTAGACCTATGTACTAAACAGCAGCAAACCCCTTGGGAAAGGACCTGTATCTCTTCCAGATGAAATGTAGTTATGGTATAGAGCCGTCCATCCAGCAAAGTGTGCACTTAATTCATATTGTGGAAAGCCTCCCAGAACGCAATAGATTCTTAAAGTTGAGCAGGTGCTTAAATGCTTTGCTGGATCTGTGGAAATCTGCAGTTCAGATGAAATAATTAAGCGTAGGGGTGTTACAGAAGCCAAGTGAAAAGCATAATTCTGTGACTCAGAAATAACATTCTATAGCTATGGCAGAACACTGAAATCATGAAAGAAACACCATGTACCTTGAACACCTTGCAGCGTGGATCAGGCGGAGACCCTTCCTATATTTCAAAATATTTCCTTCCTGATTTTTTTTATGGATAGATTCTGATTAGATTTGGCCTGGGAATGGGATTTGCTCCAAGCAAAGAGAAACACAGAATATTTTCAGTTCTCACCTTCAGTTTTCTTTTTTTATACCAAACCCTTTACCCTGGCCCCTCCAGCTCCACTCCCTGTTTTGACAAACCAGCTCCTTTATCAGATGGGAAAAGAGGAAGGGGTGAACAGGAATATTTTTGGTTGCTTCTGTTTTGCATGATATAATCCCCCTCTCTGCTTAGCACCTCCGTAAATAGGAGCTCCGATCTGAAATTGGTCACAGTTTATCGCACTCAGGACTAGACCAGATTGGGTCCTGAGTCTCTGTCAACCATGTAATAAAGAGACCAGAGTTTTACACTTTAGACAGATAAAGTTGATGCTTTGTAAAACATCTCTTGATCTTCCTGGATCTATTATCGCTTTGCCTTTTAATTTTGGAGTTTTATTAGCATGTGTATTGGTAGGCCTCTCTTTATTGTTTCACTGTTTATTTGCACCCTCTTGCCTGTCCTTACACCCCTTCTTGCCCAGCTTCCCCAAACCCAGCAGCTAAATGCCGTGGGCAAGTATGAAACCAACATCATTCCCGGATAAAAATCTACCTTGAAGGATGAAGAGCATCCCCCGTTTGTAACTGGAAGGCATGAAAAAGAACACATCACTTATCTGAATTTGCTGTTCATCCAAGCACTGTTTATGGAGATTTACAGTACCTTGCCTGTGCAAAGAGCTCTATTGCATGGTGACTGCTGGAGGATTTTAGGTGGCAGTATTAGCTGCGGTATTAAAAATGCATCGGAAGGCACGGGGTGGGAGATTAGTTGGATAGAAAGACCCATGAATGAAGGGTTAATTACATTCAAAGAGGCCATCGTATGGAGCAGAAGAGGCAATAGGTTTCTTTTCTTCAAAATTTACTAAATAGCTGGAAACACGGTTTAATGAATTTTAATGGGATCTTTCTGAATCCTATGCATATTGCATCTGCTGACTGTAGGAAGTCAAAGTATTGTTGAAAGGGAGGGTATTGCCCTACTTTAGGTTTCACAGTTCAGTATTTAAAAAAATATTCTGCAACAAGCACTTTATTCAATATATATTTTTCAGCTTATTTAATTCCCCCCCTTGCAAGCGGAAAAGACTTTCAGGATCTGTGAGCCCTCAATACCATAGATTATTCTACTGTTATATAACACGTGCTTTACATTTATTGAGCCATCTTGTGCCGTCAAGATAAAGGAGGCCTTAGTATTTTTCCCTGCTTAGGAGCCATCTATGAAGACGTGGTGATGAATTGTGCTCTCAGTTATACCCATGTAAATCTAGAGGAACTGACTCCTGCGAATTTCTTCCAGGATTACTGTGATATAAATGAGATCAAGATTTGGCCCAGTCTGGTGGGAGAAAGAAAGGAGAGAAAGAGACGTAGTTCTCTTTTTTCCTTTGTAGTATGCATGGGCTGGGCTGGGATCGTGTGGGCTCCAGCAGGGGCAGCAGAAAAGACAATCTATTTGACTCCGACGCAACACAGATGAGATATTCTCACTTTAGAGGGAGCGGGTTGTTTAGCAGCACATCAGAAATCTTGACTGCAACATCTTCATCATGCTGATTTGCAGTGAGCCAACATCATCTTCTGCCTCAAAATCAAAAGGAAACTGAGGCAGGGCATGTAGCAAGCCTGTCTCAGAGCAGCTGTGCCTGGCTCCTGCCCATATTTTTATGTCTACCTTCACTGTGTTGAGGTTGCCCATTGCCTTGGTAACTTGAATTTTCTCTGTCGCTCTTTCTCAAAATGCCAGGCACCCTCTCAGACAGCTGATAGTATAAGGCTGCCCTACTTTTCATTAACCTGGGGCCCAGTTCTCCTCCGGGGTACAGGCAGAGTTGCTGAGACCCTCTCAAAAGAGGCTTTGAGGTTCCCTTGAAGCCAGCAGGAGCTGACAGGGCTTAACACTTTGCAGGACTGTGTTTAGGTCTGCTGAAGGAGAAAAACTGCACTGTTTTAACTGCAGCAGCATGATCAGGATGGCAAAACTTCTCTATATCAGGGGCATTACGATACCTGTGTAGAAATGGTTATGCTGACATGTAAATACACACATGCACACACAAATAGCAGAAGGGAAGCAAAAACATGCTGGCATCAGGCATTTTTACACCAGTACAGCTGTGCCCACCCTCCAGGGTCTACTGGGATAATGTTTGCCATGATAAGATAGTGTTAGGCTGCCTCAGGGCTGCGGACCTGGAGAGTATCCCAGCACAGGAGTCAGAGCTTCCTAAGAGCAGGGACAACCTCAGATCTGGATTTGGAGTGAGACTTTCCAGACTGAGAACAGCAGGAGGACTTTGCACCCAGACTTTTGTAAAGAAGACAGACAGGTATTTAAATGCACTTCTGCAGGACTCGAGACTGCACCTTTCCTCGGCGTGGAGTTGGTGTTGCTTTCCCCCCTTGTCTCCCCATCACTCCTCATGCATTTCAGATCTTTCTCTCTGTACAAGCAGACAATGTGATGCCTGCTTGAATGGCACAGATAAGTTAGCCATGCAGCTCAGAGCACCAGCCCTAAACCACCTAGCCTCCCTTTGATCTGAAATCAAAACAAAAGACTTCGGCATCAAAACGATCCTTTCCCAGGTAACGGTTACTTTGTACCCATTGCCTTAATTCAGCTGCAAGGAGCTCTCATCCCTCTGTATCATGCCCAGATCTGTGCTCGTCTTAATACTTTATCAATGTGCCAGCAGGCTGCTTCTATCGTGGATACAGCTGTGCAGAAGCTGTCAGCATTTTTAAGTTAAGCGTTAAACAATACTTCAGGTGACAGCAAATTGTTATTTCCTTAACCCCCCCCTCCAATTCTTCCCTCTTCCCCTCCTTCACCAAGCCCAGATGCTGAAGCCCTTATTTTTATGTCAGCTTCGTGCTCAAATTATACAACCCAAATGCATTTTCCCTTCTTTTTTTTCTTTCTCTCCTGATGGAAGCCATTCTCTCTCTAAGGGGTGGAGAAAGAAAGGCACAGAAATCCTTCCGAGGAGCTGCAGACAAAATGAACCTGACGATCAAGCCACCAATCTCAGTGGCTCATTCCCTCTCTGTTTCAGGTGAGCTGCTGGGGTGAGCCCCGAAAAGCCACCCACCTCGCCTGGGTCCTGCCACGAGGACAGGCTTTGATTCACAGCCCTCTCTAGGCTTTTAACACACTGTTACGGTGCTGTTGAGAGCTGGGAGTTAGGAGAGATGGCTTTTTTTTTTTTTCCTAGCTCAGCTGTTGGTTTACTCTGTAGACGCTGAGCAAGTAATTTCTAGCAAAAAAATTAAAACTGGCTGTCACTTTTTTTAGTGCCTACTTGTTTTGTATGCTTGTTGTGTACATGCTTTGGGGAGGGGGAGGGTCCCTACTGCAATGGGAGTTTCAAGCTGGACACTGTGAATTAGGGATTAATTTTAAAAACTCGAGATATTTAACTTGTCGGCATTGTGTTTCTGATCCTAGCTCCACAAAAGTGGATAAATAAAACTTACTTACGAAGAACTTTGAGATCTTTCAGAAAGTTAACAAATTGACATTCACTTGAAGTATCAGGGATCAGACCTTGTTGGACTTGCACATCCTGTGTTAACAGATACTTCCTAACAGGCAGAGCTTTGCCAGATTCTTTCTCAAGGGAATCCAGCCTGTTTTGGTGAATAATAATCAAGCCACCCCAATTTCTTGCTTCTTTTTCCTCTTCTCCGGAGAGGGGCAGTTACTGAGGCACTGGTACCTGAGAACAAACTTTACTCCTCCTATATCTCCTTCAGCACTGACCCTCTCCTAATAAATCAGCTTGGATTTGATATAGGCAGGACCAAGGTCAGCCTAGCTTGACTCTCGCTGTCTCTTCAACACACCAGATACAATGCTGCCACATTGTGGCTCGTTCCTATCTGTTCTGCCGCACACGCTCGCCCGACGCTCGGATCTTGCAGGAGAGCATCCTGGCTTTCTCTCCAGGGAGGGCTCATGGCATTCCCAACTCGCACGCTGTGCGGTCGGGGATGCCACCCAGCCCCACCTGCCTCCCCAGTAGGCAGAGACCAAAAAAAGACCCCCCTGCCAGTGGTCATAAATTATAGCCCCTTGCGCGTTCCCGTAGGTTGTCTCATGTGGCTTGCTGGTGCTTCGTACAAAGATGCTCCGAGTTGGAAGGGAGGGTGTTGGAATGCCAAACTTCATTTCTCGGATAGACACCGCCTGCTTTATGTTTTACCCCCCCTCGTCGGATCCTTAGAGAGGTGGCTGATCCTTTTGGTGCAAGGAAAATATACTTGTGAAAATGCGGGCAGGATCAGGCTGCTCTTTCCCTAAACATCCCTTCTCTTTATTGGCTGTCAAGTTCTTGATTCTCTTTATTTTTTCTCCTACTGCTTTTTTCTTTATTTCCTTCCTTCTTTTGGGGAAAAGAAAAACACACACACACAAAACCACAGCAGGGCAGGAAGTTAAACCTTTCCACAAAGATGCTTTGGTAAGATGCTGGCTTTTCACTTGTTTATCTTGCACTGATTATTTTTTATAGGGGAGAAAGGAAGGAGTGAGAGAGAGGGATGTGACAGAGAGGGCAACTGAGCAAAGAAAAGAAAGTCCTTTAATTTATTTGGAGAGCTCTGCCATTGGTTGTTGTTGCTTTTTCCCCCCACACACGAGAAAACCAGAAGAGCTTTAAAACCATCAGCAACACTCACATGAATTAAACGCCAGGTGGAACTGCTCCCATTTTCCTGGATACGATAAGGATAATGGCTTCCTCCCCATTTCCTCCTGGTTATGCAAGTCTTAGGTGTACTGCAACACCACTAGGCATTCCAAGGCTCCTTTTAATTCAGGAAATCAATTAATCACTTTATACCGAAAGGTTGTTTCAAAATAAGGCCATAACATCCCCCTCAAATCCCTCTTGCTCTTTTAGGGTGATATGAATTATTACAGCCAGGAAGCACTGGATGTCTCTGGTTCCCTGTTCATCCTCAGTGCTCCCCAGACTGCGTGGTTTGCCTCCGTGCAGTGAAGCCTCAGAGAGGAGCTGGCCCTTGGGAATGCTGACATCCAAAGAGCAGGAGGGCAGTGCCACAAGTTTAGGAACTTGCACTTTGAAATAATGCAGGAATATCAAGGATAGTTGCTGTTCCTGGGGAAAATATGCTCCAGACAACCAGAATCCAATGCTCGTCAATGGAAATGTCTTCTTCCTTCCTGGAAACGGGCTTAGATTTTGAGGCTGGCTTTTCATGTTCAGCTGTGGTAACACACAGCTATGCCTAAGTCCCTGCAAACCCCAGCTGTCTGCGTCCCTGCGAACCCCAACCAGCGATGGCAGGCAGGGAATTTCCCCACATCTCCTGCACAGCATGGGGTAGCCCAAGAATTTCCCCACATCTCCTGCACAGCATGGGGTAGCCCAAGGGAATGAGATCGGAGAAAACTCTCCCTCATCTCTCCATCTCTCCCTGGTGGCTATTAGCAAAGGATACACCTGCAGTCATCGTGCTGTGCAAACACTGCCAGAAACCTCATGGTGTATCTGGTACAAGGTTTAAATAGTTTCTTTTTCAGAAAGACTCCACAACCCTGAAAACAGCATGTTCTTCGTGTTGGCTTGGTTTTGTGTTCCTATTGGCATCAAATCACAAGAAGGACTACACGTTGCCTGCTCTTACTGAGGGAGAGGGACAACCTTAGAGTGAAGGATGCTGTTATTAGAAGAACAAACCTAGTGATGAGCAGGAGAAAGTGGCATAAAAGAGTGTTTAGTAACTAGAGGAGTGGAACTGGGACTCCCATCCCCAGATACCCGGTTAAAGTCGGGATACTTGTAACTCTGATTAAAACGAGATGACTGTGGGTCTGTTCCAGGGCAGCATTAACTGGGATGTTTTGCTGTTTCAAGACCTAATTGCTTATTTACGTACCTTTTGTTTGGGTCAAAGTTCTGTGACTCAGTTTCCTGAACCGCAAAGTAAGCAAGGTAATAAACCCATGTCTGCAAGGGTAGGATGCAAAGTGTAATTCACATTTATAAAATAATTGAGATGTTTTGAGGAAGGGTCGCTAGAAGGGCTGAATAATTTAAAAGTCCACAGGAGATCAATGCACAGCAAAAGACATGGGGTTTGCTAATAATTTTTAAAGCACAAGAGAACATTAAAAAACAGACTGTATTTTCAAGGTCCTTAGATTATTTTCTTGCAGTTTAGCTCTCAATGCCCTTTTTGTTGTTGTTGTTGTTGTTTGTAATTGTGATAATACACTGTATTATATTTTTCCAGCAATACCTGCAATCAGGACCCCACTGTGCTAGATGCTGTACAGGCACACACAGACCTACTATATTCCAAATGGACACAAACAAGCACGCATCCAGTAGGAGGAAAGAAGTGCCAGACTGTGATCTAACAGGTTTGCTTCCTAACCCTGAGTTGCACTGAGATTAAGACTCAGATCCTTAAAGGCACTTAGAGCCCAACTCCCATTGAAATCAATGGGTGTTAGATATCTAAATAGCTTTATGGATCTGAGCATAAGTGACATATCCAAGGGCAGAGCGGCAATCTACAGCTGGGTTGGGAATTAAACACAGATTATACAAGTCCCAGTCTGATTTCTTAATCACAAAATCATCTTTCCTCTCCATATTTTGTGCAATAAATCCCTGGCATTCACATCACAACATGGATACCTAATGCCTATCCCATAAAATCACTGGAAACCTGCAGTGACAAAAATGGTTTTCCTCAAACCATGTCTAGCTACAGACATACCAGTACACTTTGTCTGCATTGGGGGTTGGCTTCTGCTCTCCCTTACACCATGGAAACTGCTATGGCCTTCACAGTTCCCTCTCTAGGTTTACACCCAGGTGACAGAGCAGAATCCAACCCAGAGCTACAAGTTCAAACATTTTTCACCTGGCTCTAGGGAGGGGATGGATTAGACAAACTGAACTTTCTGAAAAGATCAATATGGAACATCTCTTTCAATTACTCTCCAAGGTACTAAGCCTGTGAAGTCGGTTATGGTGCATTTATAAATCTTTCCAGGAGGGGCTGTCTGACATCCTGCTCTTCCACCTTTACTCCTCGCAAGCAATCCCTTATTGCCTGGGGTGGGCTGGCAGGGAAATCTTACTCACAGTGACTGGCAAGGAAGGATCAGGCCCGAATCTCTCAGAATCAGGACAGATGAGGACCTTTTTGATCTCCCTTCCCCAGACACTAACATTCACGTAATCAGAGACGCAGCTACAGAACAACAACAGGGGCTAGATCCAAATCTTGTGAAAGACACTGCAAAGTCACCAGGGCCAGAACACATGCCAGAAGCTGAACATGTGCGTTATACACTCCAAAACGATCACAGATTACGAGTTTAGATGCTGTTATATAGGGGGATGTGGTGGGGGAGCCCTTATGCCGATACAGCTCCATTGATTCATGGAACAGGTTTAAAGCCTACCCAAAAAATTATGCTGAAGATGTTAAGTTCAGTCATCTCCCACAAGCCTACTGGCTCCTCTCTGATACTGCGGGGTTGAAGTGAGAATTTGGAGCATGCAGGGAGAGTTTTCTATAGGACCATGAGTCACTATACCGTAGCTATGTTTTTCTGTGCATTTACCTGCCATGACAATCGGAAACCTGCCAGTTAAAAGAGCATCAGGGCCACTTGTGGTGTAATCTGTGCCCCTAACTCTCCCTTTCCGAACACATCTGCTTAAGATCAGGCTGTGTAAAGTTTTGGTTTGTTTTCTGTCTTGGTGTCTGGTTAGGACCTTCTCTAGAAGCATTAGCTGAAAGGCAGTAACAGGCTGGGGCAGCAAATGCTGTGAGTGTTTAATACATATAAGCTATTTTAGACGTTGCTTCAACAAGGCTGCAGGATTAATGCATGTTAATTCCCATCTTCCAAATCCTACTGTGGACCAACCCAAAAGACACCACTGCCGGGGGAACTGGCTTCATTCCTGTGAGGCTGTTTCTTTCCCGTAGGGTGCAGCGAGCCAGCTTTTGGGGTGCACCCCAATGACCAGGGGGAGCCTGCGGCTCCTCTTGGGGTGAAAGAAAATCCACACAATGGTGCAAAGAGAGCAAACAGAGGCAGGGCAGTTCAGCCTCCTCTGCGTTAAATGCACCCTCCTGCATCATGCCGGGTGGTCCCATCATGGGATTGCCTTGGCTTTGGGCTAGAGCTGCCCCCCAAGACACCCCCATTGGGGCCAGGAGCCCCCCCCTATGCTGGGTGCTGCACAGATGGGGGACAAAAAGGTGCCTCCTGCCTCAAGGCACTGGGACACTGAGCAGGGGACGAGAGACAGCAGATGGATACCGGCAGACGAGGGAAGTGTGAGGAGACACTGAGACGTTATTCGGCAATGTGGCTGGCAGCCATCTCAGCGGCCCAACTGCTCCAGGTGCCCAGGCAAGAGCCAGGGGTGAGGAGGGGCTCAGCGGCAGCGGGGGGGGGGGGAGGGGGTGGCTTGCGGTCTTGGCTAATTAACCCGGCAAACGT
>JANZLQ010000079.1:74613619-74665020 GCA_026212715.1 Elanus axillaris | reverse complement strand
GGGGGAATGGTCTGGGGGGGCGTTTGCTCCTCTTCTCCTCCTCCTTCTCCTTTTCCCCCTCCTCCTCTTCCTCCTCTTTCCCAGCCAGCTCCTCAGGGCTGTTCTCCAGCTCGCCGTTCCTCGAAGGGCGCCTTCGGGCCGGCCAAAAGGGGAAGGGCTGCCTTCCCCCCCTCCCCCGGCCTGGGGGGGGGGCCGCGGGGGTCGGGAGGAGGGGTACCCCGGGTGGGAGGAGGGGTACCGGCTCCCAGAGCCCTCCACCCTGTCTCTCTGTCTGCCGAGAAGCTGGTCGCTGCTTGCACAGCCGGCTTGGATTGCTCAGAGAAAGACTTTGATTTAAAAGGCATAAATCTGCTGCCGAGGAGCGGAGCTCAGAGCAGCGCAAATTCTGTGACCTGCTGTTGCGTCCTCCTTCTGCATTCTTGTGTCCCTGTGGCAAGCGAGCCTGTCCCGAATGAGAGAGATCAGTTTCTGCAAGAAACGCAGTTTGTTTTCTTTATTCAACCTGGGACAATCCAGATCTGTATCGGTATTTAGGCTCCTAAGCCCTTTGGTGCTGGAAATGAGACACTTGAGTATCTTTTGTGGATTCAACAATTCTCTTTTCCTGTTATCCTTCATCCAGCAGACCCTGTGCCTCCCACATTTCTACTTGGAGGATTAACTTTTGCACATCTCTCTCAGCCATCCTCCTTGCTGTGCTAGTTGGCTGTCTGAAATCGCATGATATCATTCTTACCACAAGAAAGAAAGAAAAAAAAAAACCCAAAGAAAAAAAGAGTGGGAGATTTCCTTCCCTCTGCCTTCATGCATCATGAACCTCTACACTGCCCTTGGGGGTGTTTGCGTGGCTGGGGTAGGAAAGCTGGACTTGATGCTGGCACCAGAGCGGCAGGTAACAGTGCGCACTGGGGAGG
Organism: Elanus axillaris; assembly: GCA_026212715.1. NCBI lineage: Eukaryota > Metazoa > Chordata > Aves > Accipitriformes > Accipitridae > Elanus > Elanus axillaris. The sequence goes on along the minus strand of JANZLQ010000079.1, from coordinate 74,664,106 downwards.
AGGGATGGCTTCTAGGTCTCAGAAGATCTTTGCTGTGCTTTGCCTTGCCACCTGAAAGGATTGGTGCTGGCCTGTGAAGCAGATTTTGTTTCTCGAGTGAAAATAGATAACGCTGGGTGAGTTGATACACAGCTGGGAAGAGAGCTCCTTGCACATACCTGCTTCATCACAGCTTGTAGGACTTAATGGAGCAGGGTCACCACTGCTCTAAGAGTTTTTGGTCCGTTGACTTCAGGGGGTCCCTCTTGCTTTATTTGGTTGACAGAGGGATTGCCTTGTTGCTACATATTTCCAGGGCTCCACGTGGATGTGTGGAAGGTATGTGGAAGATACGCTTCTGCAATTCCCCTTTGGCTCCAGTACCTGTAGCCAAGGTGCTCCATGGGATGGTGCCCTTGGGAACTTCAGTTTGGTCACTGATGCTTGGGACATGCCCAGGGCAAATGGATCCCCAGGGAAACCCTCCTCTCCATCGCCAGTGTGAGAGAGCATGTCCCAGGCTGGGAAAACTCTTGCTCCTGAGAGTTTCCTGTTCTCAGGGATGGGGAAAAAGGGAAGATGCATGATGGTTGGGGGGATTTAAGTGTGCTTCAAGGATGAAGATGACATCTTCCCTCGACTTCCTACTGTATATGCTCCTAACTCCTTTATGCACCACTGCCTTCTGCCTCCTGCATAGCTAAGGCCGTGCGTGGGTGGGCACTCAAGAGCCTGCTGGACCGATTTGTACATAAAACGGCCTCTGATGTATCTGAGTCCCATTTGTAACACTACCAAATCATCTGGAGGACCATACCTAGACTCATGTGCTCCCACACCTACTCGTGCCTTTTACCCTCTGCTCCTCCATCATTCCTCAGACTTTCTCTTTCTTTTTATCCTCCCAGCCCTGGAGAATGCCCCTCTCCGAGCCTGCAGCCTCTCGGAGCAGGAGGAGGAGGAAGACAGCATCTGGGAGAAGATTGAGAGTGCACGGCACCAGCTGACCCGCTCCCTGAACCCTGCGAAGCTCACCCCATACCTGCGCCAGTGCCGTGTCATAGACGAGCAGGATGAGGAGGAGGTGCTGAATTCATGCCGATTCCCTTGCAAAAGCAACCAGACAGGTGGGAGAAAGCACAAGCTTGCACTTAGGTGGGTCTGGTTTGTGGGGAGAAAGCACAAGCTTGCACTGAGGTGGGTCTGGTTTGTGGGGAGCAACCTGGTTTTGACACGTAGTGAATGCTACCCAGCACATGGTGGTGTGGCTTCGTGGCTGCTCTCACTGGAGTGCTGTCCTGGCTTTGTTGTTCTCTGGGATGCTCTGCAGCCAGATCTCTCTCTCATCCTCTGTGGGCTTCCCCCCTGGGTGCACAGAAAAGGGCAGTGTTCCCACCCCATTCCCTCCTCTGGCCATTCCCGTTCTTGTGGATGGAAGCAGAACTGGTGGAGATGCTATTTCATATCACAAAGCTGGTCTATGCTGTTTTCTCTCTGGTTTGTAGGGAGTTCATCCTAGCTCTTTATCCCTTCTTCCAGGTTATCTGATGGACATCCTCCGGCGGCGTGGGAAGCGAGGCTACGAAGCCTTCCTGGAATCTTTAGAGTTTTACTACCCAGAGCACTACACCCGGCTAACAGGGAGGGAGCCAGCCCAGCGCTGCTCTATGATCCTGGGTAGGGGCCGATGCTTCATCCACCCTTCAGCTGCTGCTTGTGCGGGAAGGGCCAGAAATCTGTGCATAAATCCATGTATAAAGCCCTGGTTCACGTTACCTGTGTGTGAGGAACCCTGACAGCTCTGTGCTCTGGATCTGGAAGGGAAGTGGCCGTATGTACGTGTGTGATGGACCGTCGTGCCGTAAGCCTGGGACAAGAAGGGCTGCAAACCCACAGGAGAGCTTGGCACGCCTAGTTGGAAAACAGAGCGTTGGGTTGCTTGCTTTTTTGGGGGGTTACCCTTGTCTCAGCAGCTAGGACGTGATACTCCTTTGTCTCCCGCACAGATGAGGAAGGCCCTGAGGGACTAACTCAGTTCCTGATGATGGAGGTGAAGAAGGTGAGGGCTCAGCGGAAGGAGCACCTGCTGAAGGAGCATCAGCTCCAGGTGAAAAACCAGGCGTTGGAGCAAGAGCAGGCCCGGCTGGAACAGCAGCTACAGGAGCTCCTGAAGGTGCAGGAGCGTTGCCAGCGGCTGAGAGAGGAGTGGGACACAAACAGCGTGGAGCTGCTGAGGCTGAAGGACGAGAACTATATGATGGCCATGCGCTATGCGCAGCTCTGCGAGGAGAAGAACATGGCCGTGCTGCGGAGCCGGGACCTGCAGCTGGTGGTACGGCCCCGGGGGGTTGGCGGTGGGAGGTGGTGGGGGTCTGACAGCCGAGAGGGATGCATGTGGGGGTCCGTGTGTGGTGGCCCATGAGCGTGAAGGAGCTGATGGCAGGTGGGACAAGTGTTGGGGTGCGTGCCTCCGCTCTTGATGGGGAGCGTGCCCTGAGCAGGGCAGAGCATCCAAGTCATGAGCTTGGCATGGGAGACTCGCCGCTGCCCTGGGGCAGCTGGAGAGACATCACCAGCTCCTGCTGCAGCTGGAGATATGTCACCTAGAGGAGCTTGCCCAGCATCTCTCGGCTCTCTCAGCCTGGACATTGGTACCAGGAGATGCCCTGTCTGCTCCTGCATGCGCTTGCCGCCCTGCGCGGCCTGCTCTGCTGATGGGCACCGGGCAGCACAGGCATACAGAAGGCAGCTGATTGTGTCAAGCTGCCTGCTTCTATCCACCGCTTCCCCGGGAAAGAGCTTGCATTTTCCTCTTTCTAGTGAGGATGGTGGCTGTGCACCCACCCCCACACGGGGTGCTGGGTGCGTGTGTGTTGTCTGGAGCTGCCCAGCCCGCCTTGCCACTCACAGGAGCATTTTAGCCCAGAGTCCATCCCCGCCCCGCCGCTCCCCACCACCTCCTTGTCTCTCTCATGACGTTTGGGAGACTCATGCCCCACATACCTGAAGGAATTCGTGACACTGCGCTCCAGCTGCCAAGCTCTCACCTCCAGCAAACACGCGCCCATTTCTTGCCTGGGCAAGGAGAGCCCTACCTGGAACTTATTAATAACCCAGTTTCCTTGGTGCTCTGCTGCCTTCTGGCATTCCCCCCACCAGTCTGGGCCTGGATGTCTCACGCAGCCCTGTGGTAACCTTTCATTCCTCATCCTGCTCTGACAGCCCTGGGATCCTCCCCTACCTTTTATCCAGTATTCCTGCCAATGCCAGCTCCCCTGGGCCTCTTCCGAGCAGGGAGGCAAACTGCTTGCAGGTGGCTGTGGGGTGGAGAAATCCCCCTGGAAGCAGGGTGGGCCACCAGGTCCCAGCCTGCCATTGCCTCCTGGCTTCAGGGTCTGGAAGTGACCGGTCCCTGATAGTCATTCTAGGTCTTTTGGGCAGATTTGCAGAAGCCATCCAGTTCCTGACTCCCTCCTTGGCAATTTTGGCAGTGCTGCTAAGTGCTCAGTGGCTTTGATAGGTTTCCCCTGCCCTGTTTTGCTCTCAAAGCCTTACCTGGCTGGGAAACTCTGCTTCTCTGATCAACCTCATCAGTCGTTACAGGTCTGTGAGGACCTCCCTTACTTCCGAAAGTAGTAACTGACCTCCCCTGTCTCCGGGGACATGCTGGTGGAGGAGTGTGAGAGCAGGCCAGGGTTGATGATGCATCTGTGGTACCCTGCAGCCTCCAGCAGCTTGAGCCTCAAACGCTTCCCAGGCCAGAGGTGACCTCCCCACACTGGATAGCCCCCAGTGGATTTTTTCTGCTGCAAATTTCTTTCTCAGCTGTTTTAGAAGCCAGGAAGCCTTTGAGAGACTCACAGCTGCTGGCCTTGGCAGCACACCAGAGGTCCCTGGTCCACCCAGGCTCGAGGCCAGCTGTACCAGGGATGGATGCCCCAAGGTAGCAAGAAAGTTGTTGCACCGAGAGAGGATCCTGAGACTGAATGCGCTTACGCAAATGCATTTTCCTCCTTTGCCCTGCAGGGCAAAGCTTTTATGTGCAGCTGTGCTAACCGTAGCCCAACGGTAGGATCCTCCTTCGCGTGGTTGCCCAGCCCTCACTTTCCTCACCTCCAGACCCTTTTTCTGCCCAGCGTCCTCTCTGCTTCGCTCTCCTGCTAAGGCAGAGGTGCAGGGCCCTGTGTGTCAGACTATCTTTCTTCTCTGGGTTGCAGGTGGACCAGCTGAAATGCAAAGTGACCAGCCTAGAAGAGGAGTGCAGCCTGCTGCGGAAACAGGCGTCTGCGCTGCCCCAGCGAGAGACGGAGGAGCGGGGCCACCCCGACGCCATGTCTGAGCTGTGGGCTGAGAACCAGCGGCTCACAGCATCTCTGCAGGAGCTGCAGGGCATGTTGCAGGTACCTGGTGGGGCAGGAAGGACTCCGGGTCACCCCCTTTCCTGGGGCACCCCCAGTGCTGGTGACACGGGCACTGGGGAGATTGGGGGAAATCGCTGTCCTAGGCTGGCCTGTCCCTTCCTCTGAGGATATCGCTTGGCTGTGGGGCTGCCATTGCTTCGGGGTAGTGATGGGTCCTTGTTTCCAGCTCTGTGACTCTTGGATGTGCTTACAAGCCTGACTTTGTGCCTTGGAGCGTACAGTAGATTAAAGCAGGAGTGATGATGGCAGTCGTGCCAGTCTGCCTGTCGCTGCCCTGGTCCGGTGCTCCCTCGGTGCCTGTGGTGCAGTGATGGTACCCTTTTGCCTCCTAGAAGCCCGGCGAGGGCCCGGTGCCAGGCTCGGAGCAGATCCTGCTGGACATCCTGGAGCACGACTGGAAGGAAGCCCAAGATGACCGGCAGGATCTCTGCCAGAAACTCAACTCCCTGCAGAATGAGCTGCAGTGGGCCGAAGAGCTGAGGGATAAGGTTAGAGCATCCATCATCGCCCCTGCCCCTGCAGACCGAGCAGCGCCTGGAAGAGAGGGGAGGGAGGGGGCTGGAAAGCCACAGCAGTTGCTTCCAGGAGGGCTAATGCTTGCCGCTTGCTGTTGCCAGTACCTCCAGGAGGTGGAAGATCTGCAGCTGAAATACCGGACGCTGCAGAAGGACTGTGATCTCTACAAGCATCGGATGAACACAGTGCTGCTGCAGCTGGAGGAGATCGAAAAAGAGCGGGACCAGGTAAATTGCTCTTCCCACCTCCCCGCAGGACCAGGGCTTTTGTTTCTGCTCTAGATACCCCCTCCTTCCCCAGTGGATATTCTCCATCCATGCCCGGGTGGGAGGTAGGCATTAGTAGTGGAGTTCTCTGCCTTTTCTCACTCTCAGCCTGGCTCCTTGCAGGCAATCCAGAGTCGTGATGGGGTGCAGCTACAATACTCCCAGGGCCTGATCGAGAAGGACCAGTACCGCAAACGTGTGCGGGCCCTGGAGGAGGAGCGGGATGAGCTCCTAAGCAAGCTGAGCCAGGCAGAAGGGCTGAACAGCACGCTGGAGGCACAGCTGCAGCGGTGCCAAGGCAGCCGCAGCCTGGGCAAGGTGAGGGTGGCTAGAAAGAAGAGGGAACAGAGAAGGCAGAGGGCTGAGGACTGATTTCTGGGGGACACAGTGGGATGATGGAGTCCCTTCTCTCCCAGATGTGCAGCTCTTCCTACTCCCTCTGCTCCAACCTCAGCAGCACCTGGAGCCTTGTAGACAACCCCACCAGCTTTACGACTGGGCTTGTGGATGCGCTGGGGGTTCCTGTTATCCCGTTCCCAGGAGATTCGGCCATTCAGAGCATGGTGAGTGCTTGACCATGAGCTGAGGGCAGCAGGGATCCCCGCTGCTTGAGAAGGGCACGGAGGCATTGGAGCGGGTTCACTGTGGGACTGTGACTTGGTGGGAAACTGGGTATGGAGCGGTGTGTAAGGTGGGAGCAGATCCCAGATGCGAAGCTTAGTTCTCTCAGTCTCTGACAAACCAGTCAATGCTGCACCAAAGTGTGCAGCACTTAGCTGGGTGGGCAAGAGGGGGAATTGAAACTCTCTTCATCCCATATGACGCCCTAGAAATCAACAGCCTCATGTAAGATGTTATCCTCCCCTAAAAGCTGTTTAATCTACACATGCTGGGGGAGAAATCCGAGCTGTTTTGAATCCTGTAGCAGCATCCTATTGTTTTTAAGGGAATCAGGTTCTTTCCTTTAACTCTTCAACCTCTCATCCTAGAGCACTCTAAAATGGGCAGTCCCACAGGTTACTCACACCTTTGTGTGTGTGTGGTGACTAAAAGTGAGATATAAGGACAAGATTGGAAATTCCCTTCATCTGCTGCTACTCCCACAGCTTGTACATTGCAAAAAGATGGGGATGCGGTGTCACGCGTCTCCGTCCATGCTCTCTTCTTGGGAAAACAAGGTGCCCCTGGGATGTGGATAGTCCCTGAAGAGGCACGTGGTACCCAAGGAGCTGTTTGCAACCTGAAGGGAGTGGTGGTGCTGGGTGTTGGTGTTAGCAGGCATCTCTTTCACTCTGCCCAAGGAGGTGGCTCTTGACAGTGAGAAGGATATCAACCGCCTTTCCACTTTCCCCTTCCCACCTTGCATCGGCTCCATCCTTCGTCGGCAGCGGGAAGATAGGTGCAAGCCCTACAAAAGGTGATTACTGGGGTGCTGCTTGGGTCTGTGGGTCCTCTGTGGGGCTTGTGAGGGCCAGGGAGAGCAGTCTGGCAGCGGAGGAAGGAACCTGAAGTGGGAACTGGGAATGGGAAGGCTGGCTGGGGGGGTGCTTCTGAGGGGTGGCAGAAGGCTGCGGCGACAGGGTTGAGAATGGATGGAAACAGGCTTTGGAAAAGCTGCTGCCTCACAGCTCCACTTTGTGCCTCTTTTGTAGCTTGTCCTGTGGCTCCTTTAGCAGCATTGAAGATGCAACAGGTACCAGGGTGGGGGCTTTCCCCAAAGGGCTTAGCTAAAAGAAGTGGTGGCTGTGGGGAGAGGGGTTGGACAACTGACCCTCCCTCATGGATTTAGTCTGTGCAGCTCACTGTGAGGGCTCTGCACCTGTAGGATGGTGCTACGGACCCACACCTTTCCCCCCGTGCCTTGCCAGGCACAGCAGCTGGAAAAGCTGGCTTTTCCTCTACAGAGCAGGCAGCTCTTCACCTCACCTCTGTTTAATTCATGGAGAGCTGCGTTGTTGGAGAACTTGATGTGGAGCTGGGGGAGTAGGTAACAGATGAGAGAAATGCCTTTGCCCTAGGGTGTTATTGGATATTCCCTTCATCTGCTGCTACCTGGGTGATGGGTTGTAAATCTCCTGGAGTGGACCTCTGGTGCTGGCAGGTCCTGTGGTGGGTCTCTGGGCACATCCAGGTGACCCTGGATGCTACTGCCTTCTGACCAAAATGCTGATGAAGAGAGCAAAGATTTGCTTGTTCTCAGGAGACATGGGAAAACCTTTCCAGGGTTGTGACCGTTCAAAGCCTCCCTGCAGCCTCGGTTTCCCAGTCAGATGCTAGAAAATACCCAGGAGGGGGTGACAGACTCTTTCCACCCCAAGAACGTGAGCTCCCTGCAGTGCTCGGAGAGGTGATGTGCCCTGTCTCCCTCTTGCTCTCTTTCCTAGGCAGTGATTTTGCTAGCACCTCTCTTGGGGCCTTCTCCTCTTCTTCCAGTAGGACCTATGCCAGGGTGAAGTCGGAGATCTGCTTGTCGACACTTCCCAGCCGTGAGGAGGTCACCAGGAGGTGATTGCTGCTCTCTGAGCTAGGCATTCCGAGCCGGCGGCTTGGGGGGAGATTTCATGGTGCTGGGGGACCACGCTTGGGAGGCCCTTCCTTTCTGCCTTCCCCCTTGCAGGCTTTCCTGCTAGTGGGAGAGGAGAGGAATGAAAATCCTATAGTCCTTGCTTCCTAGTAGGACTCCAGTTTTTTGCACCGTACCATTTTTTATGGCAGGGGTGGGGATGTTGCGCTAGGCTGGACACACATCTGTCTAGGTAGGGACAGGACCGTGGGAGCCCAGCTTGATTTCGAGGTTGGGGCTGGTGGGATAGAAGGGTCTGGGGGGGGGTTCAAAAGAACTGTGTGTGTGCCCTGGTGATGGCTTTGCATGATGAGCTCTGTACTGCAGTGCTCAGTATGATAAACACCTTGTAGCTGGATACAAGGCATAGGGGACCGGTTCTTAGAAAAGGCAGCAAACTTGAGTTGCTGGACTTGGTGTTTCTCCTTGTCAGGTCACTGGTGGTACAGCTCACTAGTATGGGTCACCCCAGCAACCCCTCACCCCAGGAGAAGAGCCTCGGAGCAGACATTTCCATCCTTGGAGGGAACAGGACAGGGATTTATGTCCAGTGGGTCAAGCCAGGCTCACAGGTCGAGGATGCAGGACTCAGGGAAGGGTGCCGGCTCATTGAGGTGAGTCTGGGAATGGGCTCACTTTGTGGGTTCGCAAGGCACCTGGGATGATGCAGGGAGTGTGGAGTGATCCCCTGTGCACGCTGACCTCTACCCAGCTTGAAATCCACCTCCATTTCTCTTGTTTCCCAGGGCTGCTCCCTGCCTAGTGCTTTATGCAGCACAAACACCCATCCGGGTCTCATGACATTCAAGTGTACCTGTGCATGTAAAAATGCCAAGAACTTCTCAAATGCTTCCTTCAGCTGTGGGAGGGGAGAAACAAAAAGCAGTCACACAGTTAAGATGGCAATGTAGCGATATGTCCCTGGAGTTGACTGTCACCTTGTAGTTCAGAGCGCTTTGAATCCTGCATCCCGCACATGCCTGTTGCAAAGCAATCAGTTCTGGAGCAAGATTTCTCAGGCCTTCGTGACCCTCCCGAGCTATAAAGAATAATTGCTCTGAAGAAAGCTCCTGGAGGGAGGGAGGGGCATTTGTTTTGGCAAGAATGGCACCACTTGAAATACAGCTACACTACTTGAATTAATATCCCACTTGTAACAAAAAAACCCAGCTCTCCCATCCCCACTCCCACATGTGTTCATTCACACGCTTGCTTTCACAGCAGCCCAGCATCTGGACTGGGTGGTGGCTGGCAGCAGGTATTTCAGAGGCAGGGGAGGGAACCAGAGACAGACTGAGGATGCCTCATCCTCAGGAAGAGCTTTCCCCAGGCCTGCCTTGCTCTGTAATGTCTCTTGTGTAACCCTGATGGGTGAGGGAGATGGGGGAGACCCTGCTCTTCCAGCCCTTAGGTCTAATGGCATGGGGTCCTTGCTAGCTGAGGGTGCCGTCGCTGAAGGAAGAGGTGCTTTCCCTGGAGAACTGCACGCGGGAGGTCGCCTACCTGAGCCTGCTGCATTGGGATGAGCCCTCTAGTCTCATCTTTCAGCTGGACCTGGAAGGTAAGGCCCTGGCAACTGGGTCTCCTTTGAGCGTGAGTTCTCTGCCTCCCTTTCCAGACCCTCTGCCCAGCCCTGGAGGTAAATCTCAGTTATTCTCTCTCCTCTCCTGTTTGGTCCTAGGCCACCATGTCTGACACAGGGGTTGGCCGTAGCTCCGGTAGCTTTCCCTGTCTGGTGTGGCTTGTGCATCCTCTGAGTTACAGGATGGAGGTACAGACCTTCTGTCTGTTTGCCTCCTCTGCACCCCCAACCCCAATCCGTAGCATCACAGCTGTGCTGGAGACTTGGCTATCTTATCGGTGACGGTCGTGTCCTGTGTCCCTGCCTATGGTGACCTAAATCTCCTGCTCCAGGGTACCAGCCTCTGCGGGAAGCCCTGGAAGAAGGGAGGAAGTTTTCTGGAGACTCGTTCTACGTACGCACCAACCTGTCCCTCCTGGAGCCATCAGACCCTTACGCGCTCTGTGTCAAGTGTCGGGAGATCCTCCATGTCACAGACACCATGCACAAAGGGCGGCTGGAGTGGTACTGCTCCCGCGTCGATCCCTTGACCATGCGGGACCTGGACAAGGGGACAGTGCCCAACTACAGCAGGTAACCAGGGTGAGGAGGAAGGCAGGGGATACCTGCACCGTTTATCCATGGTGAGCATCCCCTAGGAGTCCTGAGGGGTACAGACTGGTCTCTCGATAGTGTGGGCTGCCCAAGCCTTGTATGGGGACCGGTGCGATAGTGGTTGGGTGCCCTTGAGAGGCTGGGATGTTGAGTGAGGGCTTTGATATACCTATGCTCCAGCAGGTCTGAGGTTTGGCAAAGAGCATCACAACAGGCTACGGACCCTGGGGGCTCTAGAATTGCTTGAGTGCAAGCTCTCTGTCTTTTCAGGGCTCACCAGCTTTTGAAGATCCAGGAGAAGGGCCAGACGCCTGGGCAGCAGAGGGGCCACAGAAATAACGTAAGCCAAAGAAGCCAGCAATGAGAGCCGTGTGTGTGTGCCTATGGCCACCCCACCACCTTGGCACGCAATCTGCCCCACTCTGTTGGTAAACCAGCTCGTATAGAAGTGGCAGCTGAGTTAGCAAGCAGAGCAGGGGCTTATAGCTGTGGCTGCTTTCCTGCCTGTTTCCTACCTCCCAGACTGAACCTGACGGGCGGCAGACCTGGTCCCATGCTTTTTGTATGTGTGCTCCATCCCCTTTGCCAGCGGGTGTTCTGCAGCCAGCTCTGTGCCTGTGTGAAATGGTCTATGCTTTTGGCCTTATTGCTCTTACTTTCTCCTCAGCTAAAGAAACGGGCCTTGGACCAACTGCGCCTGGTGAAATCCAAACCGCAGAGGAGCCCAGAGCAGCCCGCTCAGCAGCTGTGGCTGGACCCCTGCTCAGGTGGGTCGTTACTCCCATGCCTGCCCCGTCACCCGTGGAGACCCTGTTGTCCCCTGTGGGCACTGAAGGGACATTGGCAACTGGGGTGCCTCAGTCTCTCTGCCCAGGATCCCTCTTATAACTCTGCTAATGGGATTTTGGGAAGCCCGTGCGTATTTAAAGCCCCTGCTCCTTTTCCCTGGTTTTCTGGGGCTTTCCATTGTTTCTGTGGTTCTAACTCTTTGTGGAGAATAAACTGGTGTGTAACTCAAGGGAGTCCCAGAAAATGGGCAAGGGGGACTACAGCCAGAGTATCTGCAAGCCAGTGAGTGTTGTAACCAGGGTAGGATCTCACCTGGGAAATAGAAGGGTTGGTAGGTGCCTCCATAAGTCAGGATGAAGGGATGGTACAGGAAGAATGGGATGGTCTGTGGGCCAGTGACAGGCTGGTCTTTCAGGTTCTCACCTTTGGCTTTCTCTTCTTCATTCCTGACTTCCAGACCCGGACATGAGCCTGAAGCCTTACAGCCTGGTGCGCCCTGTGGTGGTCAAGAAACCCCGTCCTGTGGTGCTGTCACCTAACTGCATTGCACCACGGCTCATCAGGAACCTGCTGGACTTGCCCACCTCTCGCCTGGACTTCCACGTGTGCCCAGCAGGTAGGCAGCAATGAGCGGCTGATACATCCAGGGCTGTTTTAGGAGCCTGTGGCTGAGTGCCGTAAAGCATGCAAACCCCCTACTTCCAAGGGCTGCTTTCCCCTTTTTCCTCCTGCCACTTCTTAGCCATACAGCGGCAAGCAAAGATGTTGCTCGAAGAGGTCACTTCTGTGGAGGTCTTGGTCAGCCCAATGCAGGGAAGAGGTGCTCTTAGTCTTGGAAGTAGGAGATATGGTGTGATGGGACTCTTGGAAAGCACGTGAGGTGTCCCTTCAGCGGCTAAGTGAGGGGGTCTCCCAGTCACCCAGACAATTCCTGTTGACAGGTCATCTTTTTGGGCTGAGTGTCTGCAAGACATTCCCTCCTATTTTTAACTGTGTCCTATCCCTTTTGGCCCACAGGGAAGCCATCCCTCCCTTCTGGTCTCCTGGGGCATGGGATCATCTCTCTTTCCTTGAGTGGGTGGTGGTGGCTGTTGCCTTGCTGCTCTGGGTGGCTCTTCCCGGGGATGAAGCCCCTGGCTGAGGTGGGATCTGCAGGTTGACTTCATACCGGCTCTTCCTCCGCAGGAATGAGAGGATCCAGCCTTCGTGCTGTTTTCCTCTTCCTTCTGCCAGCAGCGTGAGGCTGACACACCGCTCCAGAGGCTGCTGGGGAAAGGGCTTTTCTCCTATAGGGAATTTTCTTAGAGGACAACTCCTTCTTTCCTCCTTCTTCCTCCCTTCTCCATCTCTCTCCTTTCCCTGTGTTTAGAGTTCTCCCTTTGCCAACTGCAGGGCTGAAAAATGAGTCGGTCTATTTTTTTGGAGGGTGGTGATAGAGGTAGTGAAAAATCTCTGGTTTGCTCAAGAGGGATGGCTTTGCAAATTTTGCCTGCTGGGCTTCTTACCTGATTGACTTGGCCATATATCCTGTCCTACTGAGCCCTCTGCAGGGTCCCTCTCACATTGCATGGAGATGGGCTTCAAAGCCATTACTGGAGCTGGGAATTTACATCGAGGGCAAAACCTCCCTTCTCTGTCAGTTTTGCCTGCTGCGAGGGAAGGAAGATGATCCGGGAGCCCCGAGCCATTTCTCTTTTCTTTGCTCCTGTATTTTCCTTTGGAGCACTCCGCAGCCAGTGCAGAGTTAGCATAAGCCAACTAATCTTCCACAGGAGCCTGCTGCCACCAAAGGGAATGGATGGCTTTGCAGGCTCTAGCTCTACCTGGGAAGTACCTGTGCCACCAGGCAGAGGTAGCAGAGGATGCCCAGCCAGCCTGGGGCTTGGGAGAGCTGTAATATGCTCTGGACCCAGTTCGAAACGTGCTGTCTCCTAAATACATTGCTTTATTTCTATCTCCGCTGGGCTGCAGAGCCTGTGGCTCTCCGGGGAGGTCTCTGTATGCATGTGTTGTATCATCTTCTGTTGGGAGTTACCTAGGGCACCTGGCAGTCATTTCTTTGACCATGTCGGACCTCACTGTCCTGCCAGCTCTGCCCCCATTTCTCTGTCTCAACGTCACCTCTGCTGCTCTCCTGCCTGGCCGTGGCTCGGCTGCTGGGTGCTGCCCTTCTACCTCCGAGCAGGGGCAGGTGGCTCAAGTTGCCATCAACAAAAGAAGGTTCAACTTGCCGCCCATTTTCCTTCCACTCTCCCACGCCAAGACACACACTCCTCTTGCTTCCCCAGCCCTGCCACTCACTGGAGCCATCTACAAGCCTGTGCAGCTCACAAACCCTGCAGAAAACCTACCTGGCAAAATAAAGTGATTATTTTTCTGCCATACTCTCTTACAGAGGGAGCGGGACAGTGTGGCCGCGGGGGAGGGGGGATAATGGCTGTGAGCTGGCTTAGGCTGCTGCGGTACTGCAACACAAGTGCTGCTCTTGCCCTGCAAGGTGTCTTCAGCTGTGATATCTTGCTTGTTCTGTACGTGGAATGCTGCAGGAGATCCATGCCAATGTGTAATATTGTATAATTAGACTCACTCTCCAGAATCCATAAACACTGAACTCGATAAGCATCAGCGCAGCAGCAAATGTGCGCGATCTGACGTAGAAAGTACATGCAAGAGGGAGAAGGGGCTGACGTTTCCCTTTTCATATCTCCTCTTGGCTTGCAGAGAAGCTGGCAGAAGGGGATCCCAGCGCAACCCACGCTCAGGAGCACCCCGCGTCTAGACCTGCCCCCCAGGACCAGAGGGAGAGCGGGCGAATCCGCATGATCCGAGAGGCGATGGAGAAGGTGCTGGGCTGTTTGGTGTGGGAAGAGAGGGTCAGGACGGGGCACCCCATTCAGACTGGAGGAGAGGAAGGGAAACCTGAGTGGAGGAAGAGGGAAGGTGGGGTGGGGTGGTGATAGAGAAGGAGCTGCTTGCTTGGGGGCTGTGTAATTTGGAGGATGTTTTAGGTCCAAGTGCGGTGGGGTTGTGGAGCAGTAGATATGGACTTTTCCCTGAGTCTCTGTTGAGCTCAGGTGAAAGAAATGGCAACTGGGGATTTGTGGGGGGAAGCGGTGGGAAATACCATGTGCAGACGTGACCTCCCTGCTCTCACATTCCTCATCTTCGCCAAAGCGGCAACAGCTCTGCTCAGGGCAGATGGAGGAATGTGGGGCTGTGGGTGACAGTGATGACAAAGGTGATGTGAAGATGGGCTGTGGCTGAGCAAGGGGTCCAGTGGGCTCTTGGGTTGGTAGTGATGGAGTGGATGACCCTGCTTTTTTAATTCTGCCCTTCCTTCTTGGCGCTCTCCGTAAATTCCACATTTAATGGAATTACTATTGGAAAAACAATGATATTTCACAGTATGGGATTTGATTTAACATAACTGTCAGGGACTGGGGTTATTTTTTCTCTATTTAAATCAGTAAATCTATTCAATTCCCCTTCCAGAATAAACACTGCCTGCTAGAGCTGGGAGTTCAGAGTGTGAGGGATCTAATTAAAAGTGAAATATACCCCATCGTTATCCATGTCGAGGTCACCGAGAAGAACGTTAGAGGACTCAGGTGAGAAAAGACGGAGTGGCATGGATGAAAGGTATCGTGAGAGGAGAGAGAAGCCCTTGTCTCTGTTCAGAGGGAGAGACAAGGATCAGGGTGGGACCACCTACTGTGTGCCTGTTGGAGTTGGCTGATGTGAGAGGAAAAAGGGCAGGAAAATCAGCTTTGTGGATGTGTGAGGGAGTTCCTGGCTGGTTTTGCCACCCCATCTCTCTATGCCAAAGGTAACGCTCATCCCTGTGTTTTCTCCAGGAGCTTGCTGGGGAAGGTGGGCCAGCGAGACTCAGAGATGCTGAAGGTGTGCCGCGGTGCGGAGCAGGCTCTCCACACTCTGCCGTGCTCCTGGGCCCGCGTGGAACCCCACGCCTGGAGCCACGCTGAGGACCTGCCCAAGGTGGTTCGGGGATGCATCTTCCAGGAGCAAACCCGCCCGCTCTGGATCGAGGAGGGCGACGACTGAGCTGGGGGTAGCAGAGCAGGCACTGTCCGCTACCATCCCCAAGAGATGTTTGCAGAGGTCCCTGCCTCCCCAGGCTCCTCCAGGTAGCGTGTCCTTCCTCCCCGAGGGGATGCCGGCAGCAAAGGCCCCCAGGGGTGGCCTTTCTGGTCCCCTTGAGGCCACCAAGAGCTGGGGAGTAACACGTGCTGCCTCCCCCATCTGAGCTCTCTGTATTTTATCGGAGAGACGTCTTCCACCGTCATGGTGGAAACCACCCTGGCGGGCTGTTCCCCATCACCCTGGGGCGCCCTTGTCTCTGCTACGTGGTCAGGTTGCCAGATGGGGAACGTAGGGGAACTGTGTGGGATCAGGCTGTGTAGGAGCGTATGTCAGACACATTTGAAGCCCTTCTCCCATCACCTCCATCTCCCCTGCCCTGCGGCACTGTGTGCTCTGGGTCCCCTCTTCCCCCATCTACCTCGCCTCCGGCCCCACGGCACGGGGAGCACGGCTCGTGTGCCAGCACCCTGCCACGGCTGGAGTGACACTAAGCTCACAACAAACCCTCGTTTTACAAGAGCTGTACTCTTTATTGCTTGTAAATTATTAATGGAGCCTTTTATTGGCAAACTGCATCTAAAGGAGAATTAAATACCATCCATAAAGGGAATGGGTGGCAGGCTATGGGCTCGTGTGTTACTGGGAAGGTTTAGGTGATGCATGACGGGGTATTTTTCTCCTCCTTTAGCTGAGACCCAACTGCCCAACCCTCCAGGGGAAGGAGGGAGCACTGCTTTTGGCTGTTGTAGGGCCGCAAGAGCTGTGGGGAGAGGACAGGCCAAGCGTGCCACAGACCAAGCCCCCTCCTAGTTTTATTTACCTCCAGTTTTTCAGTCCCTTGCCTCTCCCCAGCGCTGATGTTGGCCAGGTTGCTTTAGGAAAGCCAGGGACAAGCTCACTTGATGTGTCTGGCTGAGGTCCCTAGAGCTTCGCATCCCTCCATGCCCTGCTTATAGTGAAGTGACAAGCCAGCTACGTCATCCTCCTCGGGGACAACAGCAAGACTGAGCCCAGCCACGCTGCCGGGAGGCTGGGGGCTGTGCCCCTCCACTGGGGGCTGTTCTCACCCTGACGTGGGGCCGAGTGTGTGTTCAGACTCTGGCAGAGGGAAGATGGAGGGTTTGGGTAGCAGCAGCCATGCTCACTCACCACTCTAGCACCATCCTGACTCCTAATCAATCGCTGTTATCAGCCCTGCTGTGGGAAAGGGGTGCCAGGATCCCCACGGCATGGAGAGGTGGTGATTGTGGTGGTAGATGGTCTTTCCTGGGGCACGCAAGAGGAAAATGGAGTCTGTGGCTCTGGGAGGCTCCGTAGGGCATGAGGCCAGGCAGAGGGCTGAGCCCACCGATCCTGGGGTCAGTGGGAGAAGATGGGCAACAAGCACCAGAGTCAAGTCCTCTCCGTGTTCTCCTTGCCCCTGTGATTAGGGCACTGCTAGTGCCATGCACTTTTGAAGCTCTGAGCAAAGATTAACTTGCTGATCTTCACAGGTCCCCCGTGAGGTGTTATTTCAGGCTCTAAACCAGTTGCCTGTGTCTTTTATGAGGACGAGAGTGAAGGGGGGAGGAAAGAAAAGATTTTAACCTGCCGTCAGGAAAATGTAGAGCAAAGTCCCAGCTCTGCCCTGGAGCAATGCAGCTCTCCTCCCAGGGAAGGGGGGACTGGTGTAACACACAGCTCCAGATGAAAGCTCCCAAATGCCAGGCACTCCAGGGGATGCAGCCGAAGCATCCTGGCACAGCCAGCCCCTGGGGAGGGTGCTTGCCCTGCAGGCAAACAAAGTGGGACTCTTGTTGAGCTGATGAGAAGACAAGTCCCAAAGCAAACTCCCATCCACTCTGGCATGGATTTGGAGATTAGAGTTTGCATCTTCGCAGGGGAAAAAAAAGTAGCGCTTGAGTACCCAGGGAAAAAACTCTGTGTGAAGCGCTCTGATTCGGGGCTTCACAACTCCTCCTGCCACTTGGCACTGGCAACCCCCCAGCCCTATGGCCAAAGCTGAGTGTAGGTAAGAGCAGGTAAGTCAGGCTGTGCTCCCAGCTTGGCGCCTGCTAGCCCCCCCCAATAAACAGATGTCCCCCCCAGCACCTCCCTGGGCCGTTGGTGTTGTCAGCCGGAGGGAAGGGAAGGCAAAAGCCAGTTGCTGGGAAGCAGGTTGGCACTGCCCAGCTCTCCAAGCAGCGGGCAGCACTGCCTCGCCTGCTCGCAGGCTGCTTCCAGGCCCTCTCTTTATCCATCTTGTCTCCCCCTGAGGCTTTCAAAATCCAGCTTCAACTCGTTCTGGACACGGGTGAGAAGCAGGGCAGAGGGCTCCAAGGCAAAACATAAATGCCCCCCCTGCTGCCCCGCGCACCCCAGCCCACCTTCTTTTTACCTCTGGGGGGGTGGCTGCCTGCTTGGAGGAATGAGTCACGAGTTGGGTAACAGGCAGAATGCAATTAGCAGCCCTGGGCATCAATTGCCAGCTATAACAGCCTTGTGCAAACCTCTGGAACGAGTCACCCAGAGCAAGATTTCTCCCTCCAGGGAGGGAATGGGCAGGGCAGAGAGTGTGTCAGCCTGGGAAGTCACTGGCCCTTTCCACGCCGCCCCAGCAGAGCTGCAGCAACATGGGGGGATCTCTGTCCTACACACCCCCCCCGGATGATGGGTCGGTCAGCCCCATCCTGGGGCAGGTTTTGGCACAGAATGGCCCCTCCATCGCTGGCACCCCAGAAGCAAGAGGTGTCTCAGCACAAGCAGCGGGCTGTGCTCGCCGCTGTTCGGCATCTGTTCTGGTTTGTACGTGGATGGGTCTGACCTGTTCCGCTTCCCAGCACTGTGCCCTGTACGAGGTAGCTTTGAATCATATTTTTGTGTTTTGGGGGGAGATCACTAAGGATCCTCTCTGCCTGTGCCTCCCTTTCCATCCCAGGTAATCTCCTAGGCCAGGGTTGGGAGGTGCTGCAGGATGCCTGGGACCCATGGAAGCCGCCTTTACAGCTGCCTGGGGCTGCTGGTGTGCAGCTGAAGCACTCGGAGAGGTTAATTTCTGGTTCAGGAGCAGTGGCTAGCCATGGGAGCAATCCCAGTATTTAGCACAGAGGCAGTGAATCAGTCATACCAGCTTCACACCCCTGCAGCAATGTAAGGTCTGAAGGTGAGCAACTCCCCCCCTGCCCCACATCAGTGTAAGAAAGCACTGCTATTCAAAGGGATCTAAAAATAAAACCTGCAGGGACCCTCCAAAGGGATATGGGAGATGCTCTGGAGATGTTCTTGCTTCAGGGGAAGGCTAGGAGTCTTGGAGACTCAGAGAAATATATGGGAGGGGGGAGAAGTGAATTCAGTGGTTTCTTCCTTACAAAAGCAAAAAGTTGTAGTAGCCAGAGACGGGGCTGGGGTGAAAGTCTGTGTGCGAGGCCTGGGGAAAGTGGGCACATGGTTTTAGCCCTGTGTCACGTCCCAGTTTCTCAGGACGATGACTCAGGTTTGCTGACTCCCGGGTCAGGATTAAGTTGAAACGACTCCAGGGATCCTTTAACTCACAAAACTCAATTTTTATTTGCTCACAAGAATTGGCATGCTCACCACCAAAACTGGTATGCTCACAACAAAAATTGGCATGAAACCGTGTCAGTAAACTGTGTAACACGTGCTAACCATACATCACCAAACATATACTCCAGGCTTTACTTATTTGGGAATCAGTTCAGGGAAGACAAGAAGGAGATCCCTCCCGTTGGGTCAGGGGGTTCAGAGCCGAGGGGTGGCTGCGTCCGCTCCTGGTCCCAGACTTGGACAACGGTTTATGTCTAAAGGGATGAGGTGTAGGGATTATGGAAAAGGAAAAAGAGAGAAACAAGAAAGAGAAGAGAAAGATTTCCCCAGTCCTTGGTCCACTCAGTCCCAGTGGGCTTGGGCACATGGGGCTTCAGTTTGGGTCCTTGTATCATTCCTGCCTCTCCTTCGGGCAGGCACTTAAACTCATTAGGCTAATTAGGCAGCCTTTGGGCAGTGGGCCTGGGGGGGTCGTTTGGGGACTAGCTTCCCCTTCCCTGCAGATGAGATCTTTGGCCATGCAGTGAGTTGCCCTGCTCAGCACATCAGACCAGCATTATCAGAGCAGGGAGCTGTGCCCCCTCCTGCACCCCCCCCCCCTCCTGGTGCTGATGGGCGCTGATGGGTTTCTTTTCACCGGGGGTTCCTTGCTAGGCAGAATTCTTGTTATGCAGAGTCAGTCGTTAAGCAGAACTTGCCTCACCACAAAGGTTGAGACATTAACTCCTTCAGCCTCTCACCCTGCAGGGAGGTCTTCCCTGTGTGCCCAGAAAGGGTCTGTGTCCGGACACACGGTGGGAGTGTGGAACAAAGAGACCCCCGGTCCCTGCCCTGACCCCCTTTTCTAAGGTCCCATGGCCTGATATGTGCATGGGGGGGGCTTTGCCACATGGCACCATGTGTCATCTCCATCCCCCCCCCCCAGTTTCTGCCAGGTCCACATCTTATTCTTATCTTTTTTTTTTTTTTTTGGTATGCTGAGATTGGATGCCCACAGCTTGCAGCTCCCTGAGGAGACGCTCTGATTTCGGCAGCTTATGTAGAGCACTGCCATCCTGCTGCACAGGGAAGCTGGGCTGGGGGGCTGGGGGTATCACCCCCCTCCTGGGCTGGTTGCCTCTCTGTACCCCCCCAACTGCTCTATAAAGTGGCCTAGAGGTAGCATGAAGGGGACCTTCATGGTCATCCACCCTGTAGCCAACTAAACCAGCATCAGCTCGCTGCGATCCGTGGCGCTGACCCCCAAATTTCCCACCTGCGGTGGTCTTTGTCTTAGGAGGGGCTCTCACACCTTTTGAGGGTCTCTGGTATCCCTATCCCTAGAAAGCCTTCTCCATGCAGGACTTGCTCAGCTACACTCAGCATGTTTCTGTGTCACGGCCCCAGATTGCCCTCCTGGCCTCGCTGGCACCCAAAGGGCTGGGGTGAGGATGGCACAGGGGAGATGTACAGCCATGCCCAAGGGTGGTGGTGGGGGGAAAGGAGCTGGAGGTGCCAGTTTGCTGCAGTGCCTGCAGGAATTTCTGGGTTTCTCCATAGAGGGAGATGACATCCCTCTTCCTTGCCTGGGGAAGGGGAAAAGGAAGCATCATCTTGGACAGCACAAGGGACAAGTGGCTGAGCTCAGCCCTACTGCAGGGGCTGAGGACGCGGGTGGGATGAAAACTCAGCGGTGACACTGAGCCACGGACATTGAGAGGGAGGTGGCAGGTCCTTCCTCGCACTCTCTGCTGCTGGTGTACATGTTCCCGTGAGCGACACTGGCTCTGCAGCCGTCTGGGCAGCAGGTTCTCCTTGGGCAACCCTAGTGGGGATGTGAGATGGGGGCTGGGGGGGGGGGGCACAGGGCTGGAGGCAGAGGGAAAGGGACCTTCAAGAGTAGAGAGGGTCTGGGTCCTGGTTTGGGCAGGTGGCTGTCAGAAGTGGGGGTCAGACCCCAGTTTGAGACTCTGGGGCATATGGGGGGGGGGGCAGCAGGGAACACACAGTCCCAGTTTGGAGAGGCAAGATGGGGTTAAAGGGCAGGGGCAGCAATTCAGAACAGTGCCCACAGGAAAAGTCTGGGGCTGGGGGAATTCCTGGGGAAACATCGTTCTTCCCAAGAACAATATAGGTTCCTGCACCTCAACTTCACCAGAGCCCCACATCCCTGCCACCCTCCCCTCCTCCCCCAAAAGCGCAGGGCTGAGCAGGGCTGCAGAGATCCGGCTGGAAAACACTCAAGCAACAGATTTATCCTCCCAGATCAGCTGTTTGTCGCTTCAGAGGTGTCCCAGCCTGGCGATGGCAAACCCACTGTCAAAGCCAGGGCTCCCCCCCCCCCCCTTCATCCTGCTAGCCCCTTTCCTTAGGGAAGCCTCCAGCATATACAGCTGTTATAAGTGAGGGACCTTCCCCCCACCCCCGGCAAGACCTTAGCAAATGGTCCATTCTGTTTATGCTACATTTGGATGATTAATGATATTGTATATTGTAACTAAATTGTACTGCTATTATCATCAGGTCACTGCTGACAATTAGATATATCATCTCTGGGGTTCATATACAGATAACAATTTTAACTATGTGGATAAGTAAAGGCTTGATGGTGTCCTAATGTTAATGTAAATATTACCGCATATTGGAAGTCGGTAATGCACCATATACAGGGATTGCATTACACAACAGCAGCCATCGGGTAGCTGAAGCTGGGGTGATTGTTGCAATGGTGGTTTTCTACTTTATCCTCCTTGTTAATTTTTTTTTCCTCCCTAAGGATTTGGAATATTCCATCTGTAAAATATGACAACCATTTAGGCTCAAAGGGACCCAACAGCTTTCAAGCAAAAGTGTAATCAAACTGATTTGGGATGTCTTGGGTGTTGGGAGGAGGGAGTTCAGTTGCCTCAGTGCTCTCCTGGCTCCCTGCTCAATGCGGTGCTTTGAGCTCCAGCACTAAAGCAGAGTCACTGGAAGAAAAGTTCTTGTTAGAGCGTGGCCAGCTTAGCCACGCTAAGCTGAGAAAACCAGGTCCTAAAATTGTCTTCATGTTTTGTCTCGAGAGCAGATCAACGTTCCTAATCCTGACAGCTACAGGTAACCATTTGAGAGAGAGATCATATTGAGTCAAGATGAAAAATTTGAGAAAGGACTTATTGTAGAAATGCAACATTACTGCTCTTGGCTAAAGTTGAGAGTATGTTGAAAAGGTTTGGAGGAGCAAGAATTTAAATTGAGCGAAGCCTCTGCCCCTCTTACTATTCATCCATCAATAACTGGCACATGTCATGTTAGGGCTCAGACTAGAAATTAATTATGCTCGCTAATATTGAGGAACGTTATTGCACCAACCCTTATCTTCATAAATCCCGATATATACTGGGAGCAAAGAACACCAAGTCAGTGCAATAATACCAGCAGAAAACTGGAGTGTGATAAGAATCAGCTTTACAGGCCCTGCATTTCCATGAGTCTAATTCCCATTTCATAGGGAGGAAAACATAGCAATCTGCACTCAAAAAGAGACGAGAATAGCTGGATCAGAGCCCCCAACTGATTTATACTCACAATTTCCTTCTGAGATAGCAGCAGCAGATGTGAAAAGCAAAGTCTACCAATAATCCTGTTCTTCCACCAGCATGAGAAGGGAAAGATTTTCCTAAACCCAAGAAATTACTAGAGTCAGATTTCATTGGACAGGCATTATTCTTAAGTGGTCTGAGCTCCCCACTTCCATCATTTCAGGTGGGCGATGTTTCCTATTTTCCACAGAGTAATGTATTAAAAAGGAGAAAGTTTTTGCACAGAAATAAAAGTACAAGCCTGAGTTCCCAGCTCAGTGATTATAGCACACCTTCTCTGCTAATTAAAAGATATTTTTAAAAAAAAAAAAAACCCAAACCAAGAAACAATAAAAAATGCAAGGCATTGAAGGTTCATCTTAGAGAGCCAAGTTCATGATGCAGGAGCAGATTTCTTGTTGGCAGATTTTTACAGATACCCAGAACCTGAACAAAAACCCAAAGCAGATCCCAAAGTACCCAAGACTGTGCTATCTGAACAGAGAGGTCGTGGCAAATGGAGCCTTGTGATATTAGCTCACTACTAATCATTACAGATCAGAGCATCATTTCACTCGACAGCCTGCGCCTTCTGGGCAAGGGATTCATCTTCAAGACACCATTTGGGTCTCTGAGCTGGAGCACCCAATATCTGTGGGCCTCAGAGCAAAAAAGGAGAATTGCTCCCATTGCTCCAAACACACCTCTGCTGTAAAATCAGCCCATTCAACAATTTAAGAGACATAAAATAGGGACTGAGCTGTATCAATTCATTTTTATTCCACTGATGTTCCCTTGCCCACTGTTTGCACTTATTGATCTGCAGCTAAGGGAGAAGGCCAGAAACAGGAAAGAATAAAGGTAAGCCCGAAAAGTGCTGCTGTTCTAGAGCAACATAAAACACAACTTGAAGCTGGAGGGCAGAGGAGGGACAAGGAAGCAGAGCAGCAAGAGAAAAGGAGAATAGAGAAAGGAAGAGAGAATTAGAGACAGAGCAAACAAGATTAAGTTTCATCTGACTTATTGGATGTACACTCAGAAAGCAAAAAGCAGGGAGAGGAAGGGCAGAAGGAGAGAACATGAACTGCAGCAAGTTCTGTCCTCAGGCTCCATGCAATGGTTTTGTCAGAGACTCTCTGAGCTGGTGCCACTTCGTATGATGTGTAGCTTTAATGAAAGAAGGAGGGGGGCAGGAGCAAAGGGAAAAAGAAAAAGCGACTGAGACTCTCTGTCTCTTCCTCAGTCTCCGTTTGCAGAGACCTATTGGCCATAACTCTTGCAGGGCAAATAACAAGCGTT
This sequence comes from Elanus axillaris, assembly GCA_026212715.1. Taxonomy (NCBI): domain Eukaryota; kingdom Metazoa; phylum Chordata; class Aves; order Accipitriformes; family Accipitridae; genus Elanus; species Elanus axillaris. The sequence continues at coordinate 74,640,914 of JANZLQ010000079.1, read as the reverse complement.
CCCCATCCAAATGTAAGCACATTGGCACTTAATCCTATTTTATAAAGGTTATAGTTTTACATAAATCACTCGCTCTAAATGCACTTTAGTCATCCTCCTCGTGTTAAGTTTCCCTTTAAGCCTAACTAGGCAAGGAGGATTTCTCCCACTGGCCCTCTGGACATGACGCCACCAAGATTGAACTATGCTCTCCATCTTTAATATCCCTGGAGGGATTCGTTTATAATGATGTCAGGGGCTAAGCCTATTCCCTTGCCAGGGTGGGGGAATTAAATCCGTCCTTCCCCTGTCTCACTCAGGTCCAGCAGAGCTAAAAACAAGGTGTTCGGAGAGCACAGAAAACTGGTGATGCTTCACTTTTGATGTCTTTCTCTCCACGCAGATTCCCTAATGTCTACTAAAGGGTGAGCTTAGTAGCCTTTTCTTCAGTGATTTCACTATCAGTCATCCCGCTAATGAAGTTTATAATAGTCTCCAAGACCTCTCCTCTCTATCATATTGTGCTTAATTTGCCCAGTGAGTTTCGGGGTGACACAGGAAGGACAGACTGACAGACAGAGCCACCCCTAGGTAGCAAGACAGCATAGGTGCTTGAAAAAGAACACATTTCCTTAAGAAAACAGCTTAAAAAGTACCCACTGGTATAATTGATGCAAGTCATCTTTTGTGCATTTTCATGCAGATGCATCCCTGAAGAGGAAGGCAAATTCCAGCTCCCGTGCAGAGTTCAGTGTTTGTTTCCTAGCAGGGTATGTGAAGTGTTGAACTACCAAGCATCCCGGGAACTTCACGAGCTTGGACCAAGTTAGATACAATGATTTTAGGAAACTCAGAGCGGAGGTACACTGCTCCAGCTTCTGCCTTTGTTTTTTTAGAGAGACCAGCAGGAGGAACTACCCTGCCACAGGCACTGGAGCTTCATGTAGTAATTTGGAGTCAGAAGAAGAATTTAAAACAATAGTCATGAGAGAGTGAAGGAAATAAAAGCAGAGCTTGTGCTAGGCAGGAGGTAACAGTGAAACATTTATACACTCAGGAGGAGAATGTAGGCCATAGGGTGCTTTTTTGTTTCTGTAGATGAAATCCATGCTAGTATCTCCAAGCTCACACCCAGCCTCATCTGGCCACCGGCCCAGCTGTTCCCAGAAATGTCTAAGTTAAGAGTGAAGCCATGACTCTTGCTGCGCTAGGAGGCACTTGAAACAGAAGGAGTTGAAGCACTGTAAGAGCACACAGCACACCATCATGTAGGCAATCCTACCCGTGCCTGGTCTGACCTATAAAGGGTATGAAGCTGACCCCTAAGTATGCAGTATGGACAACCAGGGGCCCAGGAGAAAGCGGGGCTGGTTGCACTGACTTGTCACTGGAGTCACCCAAGAGCACCAAACTGGCTCCTTTCTTATTCCTCGGTGCTCTTGGTATGAAATGCCTCACTAAGAGCATTCCTTCAACAAATGCCATCTGAGACAGCTAAATGTGCTGGGAAACACAGAAAACCTGAAAGGTTTTTCCACCAATAGAACTTGAGTTCTTTCAACTAATATGGTTAAGCCATGCCTGTGGTTTCTGTCTAGGGCACCTTTAATTTAAATATATTTTCTCTACCCAGACACCCATTTTCATAAAATTTCTTCCAGTTTAGTCACTCAGATTTTTGACTTAGTCACATTATCTGAGGTTGGATAATAGGTTGAGAAGTCATCGGAGTGGAGAAGTGGAGAGTCAGAGGCAGTGACACTACCATCACATAGGCCTTGTCTTCTGAAAACTAAGGTAAAAATACACCCTCTTTCCATGGAGAGAAGGTGAGTAACACCAGCTGGTAGGCAGGTTGCCCCACTCAAGCTGTCTTGATCCCTCTCTACAGAACAATTTCTGGTAGTCTGCAAGGATATACAGTACCTTGAATTTCCTGTGAGCAATCCAGAAATCTTTTTCAGTTTTGCACTAGCACAGAGTTAATCTAGCCTTTGGGTTTAGGATACGACTAGTGAGGTCTGGGTCTAAATGAGTGCCTCTGTCTGGCATTAGAAGAGAAGCTGATATGCAAAGGGAAACAGGTCTTTTGGCCTTTCTGGCACTACAGCAGGCAGGAAACAGTATGTGACTTCCAGTCAACCAATGCAAAACCAAAAGTCATTGAACTAAATTCCGTGTCTGATTCAGGATACTACAGTAAATAGATGATGCTTCACTGAAATCAGTGTTGTTTAACTCTTTACACCAACTCTGATCCTAGCTCCAAACTCCAGATGACTTGAAGAGACTCCAACATCCCCAGGACATACCCCATCTTAAAGGAAAGCTAAGAGCAGATAGGAGATGAAAAACTTGAACTCCTCTGTAGAAAGCAATTGCACACCTATGCAATCTGTAAGCCCTCTACGTCAGCCTCAGCTTAAATAGCTATATAAGCCTAAACAGAGAGGAATGAATTTCACCCACAAACAAGCATGAAGGAAAATTCTACTTGCCAGTCAGTGACGATTCATGCATTAGCAAATTCACAGAAGTTCAAAGCTCCCTAGTTCTGTCACCAGCTTTGCACAGCTGGGAGAAACTCCATTTCCTTGCAATAGTAATGACATTCTACTACAAGAGTAAGAATAAATTTGTTTTCTATCAGACAACCAATAGAAATAATTCATAAGTTTGCCTTATGCGATATGGTTGTGTTTGGAAAGCTCAGCTGCAATCGGTGCCCCACAGTGCAAGGTGCTGTTCATGCTTCAACAAAAAAGCAAGCCAAAAGAAACAGAAGAGAGGAAGTCATGCACTCAAGACCATGCAGCAACTCAGCAGCCAAGGGAAAAAAATGAACTTGTTGACCACCAGCCCAGTGTTGCTTATGCTGCACCGTGCACTGTGCCATCAGTGAGGTCAGCAAGAGTTTTATATACTTATACACTTTCCATCTTCATCATGCAAGAGCACCTTGCAACCTATATTCTTATCTTGCCCCTAGAAAGTAAAACCTGCTTCTGTTCCCAGTTATCTAAGAGGAGTTGAGATATAGGGAAAAGCTGGAGCTACAGCCACAAATAAATAAATAAATAAAAATATCTAGACCAAAATTTGCGGTGCTTATGTCCTAACCTCAAATGCCCTGCTCAGTTTCTGCTCAACCCCAAAAGCACCTATTCCATCAGCATAAATATGCCTTCTCTAACAAATCCATATTTTGGAACAGGGCCCAGATCTGAGGTCTCCTCTGAGTCACATAAATGCCCTTACCAGAGCATCGTTCTCTCAAACTCTCTCTGGTCCAGAATTAAGATACAAGAAGCAGAAAAACATCTTTATCCCCTGCTAATGCAGCATCCAAAGCACCATCTTGATTCTTTTTGGTGCACATCGTTGGCTTTGGGAACAGTAGCAACTGTCACATCAAATCACTGCCATGTACTTGGTGGGGCACTCACTCACCTGTATCGGTCCAGAGAGCCATCTCCAGCACCAGCATCCCCTAGCTATGCTTAGCATATCCAGGTCAGCAGCCTGCCCTCCCTGTGCCTGAGATCCCTAACCAAAACCACTCCCTCTTCACAAACATCCATGAGACAAATGTTCACCTGAAACATTTAGGGCATTGGGGTTTTTGAGGATTTTCAGTTAAAATCTCCTTGGCACTAAAATCCAGGCTAGGTCATGGAAACACAAAGCTTGTAGTTTCTCTAACAGTTGACAGAAAAAAACATTGCTTCTTTTCAGAGAAAAACAGGCTGGGGTCAAGGACAGAGAAGCAAGGTGCTATTTTCCAGAACATTGATTTGAACCTGCCTTACACTTAAAGCAAAAAAGAAAGACAATAAATCCTATGAAGGAATCAGCAAAAAACACACCCATCATCTTAAAACTTTTTTTTTTACAATAAATCTAAACTGCTCACATTAAGGTCCTCCTGCTGAACCAGCCTAGGAGGACTTTTCTCCTTGAGGGGATGCCAGAGTCACCAAGGTAAGTTTATCACCCTGCTGCAAACATCTCTGGAAAGTGTCACAGCTGGAAGGTTGACTTAGATTTGAGACAAATACACACGCTGGACTGCTCATGCAAGAGACCCCACGCAGTTTTAGTGACATGTCACACCTGCTCCATCTTTGCATGTGTACATCCCAGACTGCATCTGAGCCACATGGAGCCTCTTCCATGTTCTGCTCCCCTCTTTGGCTGTACAGCTACAGCTCAGAGCCGCAAGGCAGGGCAGAGCAGTACATATGCTGTTTGGAAAACAAAGCAACAAAACCACAATGTCATCAGTGAAAAGCGAAACATTTTTCAACACTACTGAAAGGTGAGTGATAAGGGAGTCTTCTTCTTTTACCCTGTGCCAAAACAGCACTGGTGCCCTCCACTACCACCACAGCAACCCAAGAACAGGGAATACCAGTTTTACGCAGTCACAGAATAAACACCAGGTTTAGAAGGCATTGTCCACATGCTGTCAACAGATGCTTCATGTCCATGCTCCTTAACACCTGCATAGGCCTCTCCCATCAGATATCTCCTCCAAGCCAGATGTACCCAACACTTAGAGTCCTTTTTTTTTTTTTCACTTTTTATATTTCTTCTTCTCCTTTTTTTTTTTTTTTTAATAAAATCTCATGGTAACCTCATCTCACTTCTGGGAAGGTATCAAGGGATATCAGTCAGACAATTGCTGTCTTTGCTACCCAAGCACTTTCTACTGTTTCCCCTAAAACCCACTCAAGTTATTTCCTGAAAATTTTTCTTCTCCCTACCAAGATTACCTAAAGAAGGGTAGCAGTACAGGGTTCGGACAAAAGAGTTTTCTTGCACATAGTTAGGATAGGGGTTACACTTCCTTTGCTCAGAAATAAAAATGGGCCTTGCCAGGCTCCTTTACAAAGCTCTGCTCCTGTCCCTGAGAGGTCTCCAGGCTGAAGCAGGTCCACCTGGGGGCAGGAGCTAAAGATCAGACCTGGCTCCCACTCATTTCATTTGTCATGCAGGTTCCCAGCTGGTGTAAATTAGCATTACTTTACCAAAGTCAATAAAGCTACAGAGCTCTCATACAACTGATGTGTTGGTTATAAGGCTATTTTCTTTTTCCTTAGCTGTTTCTCTCTAGAGCTGTTCTACATTAATGGATGATCTACACACAGTGAGGGTGATGTACAGTTGTATCTCTAAAGTTATTTAGGTAGTAGACCTGTTACTAAAATCCCTTTGGAGATATGCACCTGACTCTGGTTTTAGATTTAGCTCTTAGTCACTAAGAAGCAAGGGCTTTCTGTTTCTTCATTTATAAATGTACGTTTATATACCAAATATGCTACCTAGAATGTAGTCTTTGAACTTTTTTCCTTCAGGAAGAATAGGAGCTTCCCGTGATAATTTAGAGCTATCAGGTAGTAATTATCTTAACTGTTATGGATTTCATAAGCTTTGAAATTAACTTTCAACAGAAGCAAACAAAACATCAGAAAAGTTAGCAAGTGAAAAAGTATTTGCTATTTTGCTGGCAGTACTGTTTAAAAAGCCTGGTTGCTAGAGTAGCTCATACTCGCTTTCAAGCCTTTAACTCTCTCTATGTAAGAAGTTAGCAGAAGTTCTAGAGAACTGTACCAAACAAGCTATCACAGTAAGCCCTGCTTATAAGCTTAACAGACTTTTTCATTCTTTGAGTCTTTCTTAGCTTTGTCACTACTAAAGTATCTATTTCTATTTCACTGAAAAAAAAAAAATTAGCAAAGCCTAATTAGGAAAAAAAATCTCAAATCCTCCCCTTCATTTATTTTATTAAAAATAATAGTAATCATAGCAAATGCATACTGAGAGCACGTAAAATAATATTTCCAATATTTATTAATTTTTTATATTCAATTTCTGCTAAAGACACTTGGAAAAACAATTTCCTTAAAAAGCAGGATCACACAAGTTCAGGATAACCCCAGTAGCATCACATAATAACAAGCCCCCAATGTCCTCTCTTTTTTTATAATTTCTTTCCCCTAAGCTGTACCTTGTTAAAGTTGCCCTTCAATGAAAGTATTTTCTAGGCTGCTTTTTGGGGGGATGACCCTTTAAAATAAGAGGCAGAAGCATGGCAAAGGCCCTGAAGGGTCCATTTTGCAGTAGGTAGTAGACTGCTAAATCTCTTTGTTCCAGATGGTGAGTATCCTTAATTCTTGTTTGTGAGCTTTGAGTTGGATTGTGTGTTCTCAAACAAAGCTAGTTAGGTCTTTTTTTTCCCCTTCTTTAAAGCTTAAAAGTTCTGTTTTTCTTTCCTCGCTGAATTTTTTCTCCTGAAAATCATTCCTACCCACCTCTCTAACAAATCATCTCTGAGCAGACTTCAAACATGGAGGTTTTTTGTTTTCTGAAAGCTATAGATAGACCTGCTCTTGCAGAGTGGCTTGAAAGTAATTCTCATTAATACAATATGTTAAATCCTGATCTTGAGAAGACTTTGATGTGTGGGCTTAGGAGCTCTTCAGGATGGGATCTATCCATTAAGAAGGGCTTGCTTGGGACAATGAGTTTGTGTATTAGGGCCTAGAGCTGTTAGTTTAAACACAAGTAATAAGATGAGGTTATTCCCATATGTAAGTCTATATATAGGACCACATTTTCAGGCATACGCTTTTACCTATGCAACTGTTTTACTCCTAAATCCCTATGCCCCATTCCTGCACGGTTCTGGGGCACTGTTTTATCCCTCCATGATGTTAATAAGCCTCACTGGCAAGGAACAGAGCATTAGTCTTTGATGGGTAGGTAGATTAAATATGCACGCTTAATAGTAAATATTTATTTAGGTACCTGAGCTATTCTGATTAATGGCTGCATTTTTCTTTTAAACGATTTGAGTACTTTTTAATGGCAATTAATTAGTATTTATGGCATGATTATATAATTTATTTCACTCTTCTGCTGCTAGTACTGTCAGAGAGGCTGGAAACTCTGGGTTTTTACAGTTTTCTCAGGTTGGTAAATATTAGAGTTTGCTTCTGTCTTCTGTGTGCCTGGGGATGCACAAACCAGCATGTCTCTGCCCTATTTCCTGGCACTTATTTACCAGCAGCAGAACTACCATCCAGGGAAATAGGACTCTGATCCTGCAAGCACTTCATGAAGTTTTTTAACTTTAAGTACACAAATAAACTTGTTGTGGTCAGCAGTGCCATAAGGATTACACGCATAAGTTTCCAGAATTGGGACCTCTAGGTCTCTCTAGTGACCTGCTTAGCTTGCAGTAATAACGGGGCAGCTCTCAATGGACCATGCATACAGATACCTAATGCCATAGTCTGGCTTTGTAGGACCTATGTAAATAGTGGCAATAGGATTTCTTTTTGCCCCCAGTTGTTCAAGTGCAAGGAAAATAAACAAGGCTTTCATGAAAAGGGAAACAAAAAAAGCCCCTCTGTATCATCTGTGGCAGGTATCTCCACTGCAGAGACTATGAGCAAAGAGGATATGTCAATATGTACCTCCTTTCTTTGGCCTGAAAGGGCAGCTGTGATGGCTGTGGGCATCCATCTCTTGGTCCTGCCATCATTGTGCAGGGACCTTGACTTGACTGTTGAGCCTGAAAAGAACCTCCAGTGTTGTTATCCTCACAAAAACCTTCTGAGTTAAAAAACTATTACCATTTCTACTTTGGGTGAGGATCTGGAAGACAGACGGGATTTGCTGTTGGTCACGTAAGCAGTTTGAGTTCTCCCTCGGCTTGTGGCATGCTTTGGCAGTTTGACTTTTTTTTTTTTTATTTTTTTGAGGCACGTGTGTTTGTAAATGAGACCAATACAGTAGGAAGACAAAAATTTGGAGACCCCAGTCCTGTTCCAGATTTTGCTGAGACAAGTTCAGAGATGTAGGGCTCCTGAGCTTAGCTGGTTACAGAAACTGCTAGCAGCTGTGGGAAAACTTTGCCTCCCTACAAACAGTAAGGAGGAGCTCAGGACCTTGCCTGGATCAGGCAGAATTGGAGGCTATCAACCGGGAATGAGTTGATGGGAGAGTTCTTAATGAAAGAGTGAGTAAGACAATTAGTGCCAAGGGATAAATCTTACACAGACAGATCTCTTATTCTCTCATCCCCTACACTCCACTCCCTCGACAGCCCCGAGTCAAAGCAAAGCAAACAGATGGGGAAAAATACGATTAGTTGCAGAGCCACCAGAAATCCAAACAATATTCCATCACGGGTTCTAGGCCAGCACACTAATTTATCGAGTGCGCAGTGCTATTGGAAGTGGCCCGGTGTGCTAACTCGGCAATAGATCATGATAAAAAATGTAAGTGATCCGTTATCGCCAGGTTAATGCGCTTTACTATGCAACTCTGCCAGCTCGACAAAAACATCATTACATAATGATAATGATGCTCTGCAAACAGAAGCCAGAGGAGGGGGAGGAGGGAATGAGACCTCAGGCTCTGGGATATTGCAGAAATTCCTGGGCAAAAAGGGCTGGGTTTTCAATCCATTGAAAAATAAAAATAGGAAACTGAAGCGAGTCAAGTCTCGAAAAGCAAAGATGTTAAGGAATCATTAGTTCAAAGTAATGAATGCTTTTTTTTTTCCAGTTCATCTGCCTGATTAGGAGTGTTGATAACCATGAAATTCACCAGATACTTGCTATTGTTTCATTTCTCAAGAGCTGACAGGGCTGTTCAGATCTGGATGCACTTTGCTGATAATGTGGATGAATCACAAAAAACCGTCTTCTCGCCTGGCACATGGGCTTTTGGAAGAGAGACTGATGTTGGCAGGCAGGAGGAAGGGAGAGGAAGCACAAATGGCACACAGCGCCTGGGACACGGACGCAGGGAGAACACATTGGCGTGTACAAGTGTGACGGGCAGAGTCAGGCGGGGTGTTGGACACCAAGACGGTGACACAAATGGGAAGAGAGGCGAAAATAGAGTATGGGAGCGTGGTACTGATGGAGCACGTGCAAGCTGAGGGTGAGGGAGTGCGTCCAGGCAGTGCCCTGGGTGAGATGACATGCCTCTGCACGCAGTCCCTGTGTGTCAGGAAGAATACATGCGTGACGGAAAGCAAGCCCACCACCTGCTCTGAGGGACTATGCAGGTGTGGGATAGCAAGTGACATGGGGTGATGCTCACATGTGAGGTGGCACAACCATGGTGCCAGGAGAAGGGAGTGTGAAAAATCATTACATGAGCAGAGGTCAGGAAGGAAGTTCTCCTGCCTCTTCCTTCTCCCTCCTTAGGCCCTGGGTGCAGTATAGCGACCCTGGTCTCTCATAAGCTGCATATCTTTACCCCCATCTTGCTTTGCATTTTCTGGGTGCGACACGTTTGTCTCTGGTACTGTAGAAAGCTCTTGCAGTTGATATGCTTGCCTGGGTATTTTTAGCAGGTGCTTTGCATTATAAATCCTGCCGGCTTTAACATTGCTGGGTAGACTTGGTATAATTTACCTTTGGTTTAGCAAGAAATAGGAGCTGACTCAGGGATTAAGGCGTGTCAAGTCAACACAAATAAAAAATAAAGCAGGGGAGGATTAGTCAGAGATGAATGCAACACAAGAGCTGAGTGTTAATTGTGAGAATGGTGCAGGGGAAGAAGAAATAAACCCTCCCTTATTTGCCCTGTCCTCCTCTGAAGACACAGCCTGCCTTGGTGTCAGCAATGGCAGCGTGTCCTATTGGTATGTGTCTCTAGTTTGTAGAGACTGCAGCCCTTCCTGCAGAGCTCACTTTCTTCATACCTCAGGTTTTGGAGTCACATCTTGTAGCTTAGGAAGTTCTTGCTTCGGTTCCTAGCTGGCAGGCAAGGTGGCAGCCCTCAACCGCGTCTTGTGGTTTGCAGCTGCTGTGTGGTGTGGCTGTGAGCAGAGCCTAGCTGCTGACAGGATGAATTGGGAGATGCCTTATTTGACACAGATTTCCTTCTCTGGCAGAAGGATTTCCCTTACAGGCTCAAAAAACCTTAGCCATACTGGCAAGTGGAGTTTCTGGAGTACCAAAACTCTCCATGCAAGCCTGTCGTGAGAGGGAGGATGCTGTTGAGTAAACACAGATACTTTTTAAATATAGGTTCCTGTGACTCTAGTGAAAGGTGAGTAGTGATGGCTGCAAGGCAATAGTGATGTGGCAGCACTGAAAAATGTCTGGAAAAAGGGGCTGGTCTTCCATGGCCAATCCCTACTCCTTTTTTGACAATAAAAGACACTGAAGGTTTCAATACCTGAACAAATTCTAAATCTTCTGTCTTCCCTGAGGATGAAGGGTGTTATTCTGTTCAAACTGCTGGTGTTTGTGCTTTTGCTATATAGTAAAGTCTCAGCGTTTAATCTTTCCGTGAGTGTAGGGTAAGCTGCCTTGAATTATTATCTCCTGTTCGGCACAACCATCCATATACATGTATGGACTCTATGGCAAAGCCCCTATCGCACACTTCAGGCTTTCGTGCTGCCCAGTTCATATCCCACATTTCATGGCCATTGTCAGGCTTTGGCCAGAAGAGAACAGAAGTGAAGATGGCTCAGTGTTTTTTGATCTTTTTTTCCTGTTCTACCTGTGCCCTGCCCTTGTCAGGAATAAAAGGGTAAAACAGACCTTGAAACAATAAATTTCATAGCCTCAGGTTGATTTCTTATGAATTATTGTCCTCATTGAAAATCTTTTTATATTTTCCTTCAATTCTTTTGCTACTGACAAGAAGATGAGAGAACTAATTTAGAAGGAGATAATGAGAGCAGTTGTATGTGCACATGGACATGTACACATTCTCTCTCAAGGTAGTGTAAAAATTGTGATTAGTTGTTTAGATTAGTCATGCTTCAAATTCCCAATCAAAATTAGATGTTTGTTGTGCTAGTCACAGCAATTTCACGTAACAAAACACTGTTCCTGCCACTGTTTTCTAGCGGCAGCCTCTGATAAGGAGAGTGGAGGTAGGAAAGGGCTGAGGGCTCCAAAATACATTAAAGTCAGTACAGGACAGTTGGCCTGGATCTCTTTGCTGTAAGTGTTGTGTTGTAGCCCAGGAGTGGCATGGCCTCACACTTCATGTGCAGAGTCCTAGAAAGCAACAGGGTGGAAATGAAGAAAGATCTTGGTGTCAGAATACAGAAGCATGAGATGCTGTATACCAGGTTATATGATGGAGTGGGTGTCTGTGGGTTGGAACTGTGTGACTGTTAGGCAGGAACAGGCAGGGTGCTGCTCAAAAATACTGCTTCTAAATTCTCTACGCTGTGTATTTGAGAGGGGTGGCACTGTACAGGTCTGAGGTTCCCTCACAGAGTTAAGGACAGATGGCATTCTGTCTATTAACTCATTTAATTCCTTTCCTGGGTTAATTCCAACCCTCCTGTGCTGAACCACCTCCTCTAGTAGTACATGTGAGACAAAGGGAAGGCATTGTTAAGATTCCTTCAGAGAATATGTTTGTTTTGTTTGTTGTTTTTTTTTTAATTCATTTTCTGTAAGAAGAGCAAAGAAAGTGTGAAAACACTTGATTTTTTTCCCCCACCATGGTGTCATGAAGAGGAGATGAGAGGGAGGGATGATGCTGGTGCCAATGGAATATGAAGCCCCTATCATTATGCTTGAAGACTAAACCAATGAAAATCTCAGTCATACAAAATGCTTTATATCTGATCTTTCACTGTAAATGTCATATAAAGAAAGGATCTCTCTGATATTTCAAGGAGCAGCAAAGTCTGTGATGACACGCTGGTATGAAGTTTTGCATATTTATTATAGATAAGCTGTCAAAATGTATGTTGTCAATTTCACCTTATACTCAGAATTTAATGATGCACATAAAGGACAGAAAATCTTTAATATTAATATTAATATGATTTTAGATTATAAGACTTCATTGTGGATATCAATCACCTAACCCTTAAGGACATGTCACTCAAGTTGATATAGTTTATAGAAAATTAATGTAATCCATTCTGTATGATCTATCGCAGGATTGGGGGGCTCGGGAGGTGGTACGGGGAATAAGCAGGGGGTTGGCCATTCTGAGGTACGTTAAGTTCTTTGAGTAGATTAACTCTCACTGACCTGGGGCTTGTTTGCTGTCTTTCATGTAACTGTTGAGGTGTTGTGCAACCTCTAACCTGAAGGAGAGTGTGCAGCTTGGCTGATGGCCCTGTGTTGTGTCAGTGTTTGAATAAGCAGATTGTATTTCATCAACAAGAGGTGCTCTTGGAGAAATCATTTTACTTCCACTTGCTATTTAATAGCTTTAAAGGGGATGGGCATTACAGCTTCCAAGTGTCTAAAGGGGAAGAGAATGCAAGAAAGTAGTAGAGAAGTATAAGCAACTCCTGTGATTGATATGGCTGGAGGTAGCTGCAGGGATGGGATCTGTAAAAAGAGGGCTGAGTCCATCAAGTTTCTTAATCATGATTATTGTTAAATTATGGAAAAATCACCCTGATATTTGCAGGAAAGCTTTAAAAAGCAGAAAAAGGCCTTGTCTTTTTCATATCTTCTTCCTCAAGTTGAAAAAGGCTCATTCATCCAAAGTGTTACCAAATCATCCTTCTTACACCTCCTTTGCAAGGGCAGAAGTTTCCAGATAGTATTCAGAAAGGACGATCAAGGTTTGGATCTTTTGCTAGTATGTGAGCTATTTGTTGCTGCAGTCTGTAACCTAAGGCAGTTGAAACCAGCAGTTCCAGTAGAGTTCACATGCAGGACCCTTAGGAAAAGACAAAACTTGGACCAGACTGCAAAAATTAAATCTGTTTTCCTTTGAGCAGGGGGACTGAACAAGAAAATTGCCAGCTTTCCCTTGTAACTTTTGTATGACTAGAAGAAATAATTTGTGGGTGAACAGATCTAGGACCAGTTTCAAGCTCTGTTACAGATTGGGTAAAAGTTTAATAGCCTAAAAATCGTGTTCTTTCTTGTGTGCAGCTCTGCTGTCCTGCCCTTTATTTGCAAGCCTTATGTTCAGACTGTAACTGTGCTGGGACATGGCTATCTTTCTTCACAAGTATTCACAACACCTAGGTGTAGCCACTTGATCTTATTTTAACTTGCTAGTGATTGTGTGGAATGTTTGATCATCTCCCCTGACATTGGTTCACAGGCAGGAGAGCCTTAAACCTGCTGATGAAACCATGTCTTCAACTTTTTTTAGTGTTGCTTGGTCAATTTTTCTATGGGCCAAGAAGAAGCTGTCCAACATTAGATATGATCTTTTCTTTGGATCCCTGTTTTGCATTAAGTAACTGATGCTACCTGTGTTTGGGACTTCAGGAAGCAAAACACCTGCCACCCACCTTTTACATTATCCTGTAAGATGCGGGTTCTCTAAGGGACACCTAAATTTGTAGAGGGCATCTGGGCTCTGACACCATGGCTGGATGGGGGAGAAGGAACCGGAAACTACCGTGTTAATATTCCCACAGGCAGAGAATCATAATGTGAAAATTCAAGCATGAAATTAAGACAATGTGAATCTCTTTCCTTTTTTCACTTCATAATACCTGCAGCAAACAGGTAGGGGAGCTCTTATATTTAGGACGTGAAAGTACCAGGAAACCCTGGCAATGGGGACTGGATTGATGTAGCTAGTTACTGCTGGAGTTTGTACACATACATACTCCTCTTATCTCTGAAAAAAAGAGAGCATGCACAGGCTCAATAAATAATAAAAAAAAAAAAAAGGCAGGTGGGAATGAGGAGGGAGGCAAGGATGGTCTGAAAGAAGTGTAGTGGCAGTGCTTTAAAAAAAACAACCCTCTCTTTCATCATGGCTTTTAAAGGCACTGAGTTTCTGCAGATCTTGTGTTAGCAGCTTGGTTTCTGTCTCATATAGAGGTGGGGATGGAGTGATTGCATTGAATCTTGTTTATATAATTTAGTTAATGGTGAACACCCTGAGCATGCTTCCTTCTTTTAAATAGTACTAAAGCTTCACTAGCACAACTTTCTCTGCACGTTGGCAAAATGCTGAATAGGGAGATCTTTCTCAACATGTTCATGTCTCTAGAACAACTATGAAAACAATAAATTCCAAATTCTGTCCTATTTTGACTGCTGTTTACCTCTTCTTTTTTCTCCCCTTCCGCCTCCCTACCACTTCCCTCCTGCTTGCGTATTTAGGACACTTACTCATCTGTATAACTGTTTCATCTATATCCTGCAGGCTACTGTCCTGGTTTTGGCTGGGATAGAGTTAATTTTCTTTCTAGTAGCTGATACAGTGTTATGTTTGGGATTTAGTAGGAGAATAATGTTGATAACACACTGACGTTTTCAGTCGTTGCTAAGCAGTGCTTATCCTAAGTCAAGGATTTTTCAGCTTCTCCTGCCCAGCCAGCGAGAAGGCTGGAGGGGCACAAGAAAGTGGCACAGGAGACATCCAGGGCAGCTGACCCAAAGTGGCCAAAGGGGTATTCCATACCATGGGACATCATGCCCTGTATATAAACTGGGGGGAGCTGGCCTGGGGGGCAGATTGCTGTTTGGGAACTAAATGGGACATCATGCCCTGTATATAAACTGGGGGGAGCTGGCCTGGGGGGCAGATTGCTGTTTGGGAACTAACTGGGCATCGGTCAGCGAGTGGGGAGCAATTGCATTGTGCATCACTTGTTTTGTATATTCCAATTCTTTTTTATTATTATTTTAATTAATTATTTTTATTATCATCATCATCATCATCATCATTACTTTCATCCTTTCTATCTTGTTAAACTGTTCTTATCTCAACCCACAAGTTTTACTTTTTTCCCCCGGTTGTCTTCCCCATCCTACTGGGGGAAGGGGGAAGTGAGTGAGCGGCTGCGTGGTGCTTAATTGCTGGCTGGGTTTAAACCACAACAGCCTCCTGCATAGCAGTATAAGCAATGAAATAACCTAATCAGCCAAACACGTGTGCTCTTTCTTGCCTTGTGCATTTTCTCCTAGTTGTATCTGTTTATCTCCTTGTCTCCAATATCTGCTTTTATCTATTAGTATGTCTTCTTTCCCATGTTTTATCCGTTAATACCTCTTGTTCAGCTGAGGATAAACTCAGTAATAATTGCACTATAAAATGAAGAGTACACTACATGTCTCTTATTGCTCAGGGGTCTGTTAATTGGAATTTATAAAGTTCAATAAACAGTAATCCAATAAGACCTAAACTCTTATTCATTTATCTTAGAGGTAATATCCAGGCTGCCAGCAGCAAGCTGGAAGTGGCTGAGCCACAAGCCTCGGTCACACATGCAGAATGGATTTGTCTTTTTACCTCTCTGTAGTAGGTATCTGCAACTGTGAGTCTCCCAGCAACCGTGTCACCTTGGTGGAGCCTGATGGTGGGAGATGTTTTTCTCTCTGTCTGGGAGGCTTTGGAGGAACACGGCAATAAGCAACTAATGCAAAGCAGAAGATGATGACTTTTTCCTTCATGTCTGGGCCTGGCTAGCAGATCCATGCGGAGGTTGTCAGTCCTGTGACTCCAGGCATTTTCCCTTTTTTCAGTTGGACACTGCTAACTTAGGGCTAATTTAAAACAGTTTCCACCACACCCTCACTTACCCCTTCCCCCAGTTCTGCCTTTTAAACATTAGCCATCTACTAGTGGTATCCACTTGCCTCTCACTCTGCTCTAAAAGCACTACCCATGAATCACAGTAGCCATCACTCTGATTTGCAACTCAGCCTGCACCTAGCAGAGGGTGAGGACATGGAGCAGCTCTGTGTTATTTTTTCAGTACCGTACTGTGAGCTCTGTGCGTACAAGCACTAGGTTTTCTGCAGTCCACTGCAACTGCAGCCGGTACCGGAGTCCAGAAGACACTGATCAGGTCCTGGCCCTAAAGCTGCCTGGGAAAGCAGTGCAGATGTGGGGTGAGATAGGGTCACGTTTCCAGGCCTCTTGTTGACTAGCATGGGGCAGATTGAATAGCCCTGCATTTTGGTAGCAAACAATTAAGTGTTCTGTAATACAATCCCTGCGGATGTTGTACCAAATATATCTCGGTGATAATGCAACTTAAATAGCAATGTATTGACTGGACAGGCTAAACAGATAACACGATACCTGATTATTGGATCAGTGTATCAGTTTGGGAGCAAAAAGCTGTAGGACCCGAAAGTGGCTTTTACATGGGATGCTGGGAATTGTAGGCAGCACACCAGAGGCATCTGGCTGACTTGCTACAAGCCTTTTGAAGAGTGGTACAACTCTGTATTTGCTGCTAGCTGAAAGACAGACTGTGGAAAAATGATTTGTAAAACAACTCTTTCTGAAAGTATTTGACGGGGTTTTTAACCTTATAATAACATTGGGCTTTTAAGCTGAGTTTATAACACTAACTATATAGCTTAGAAAATCCCTTTGAAAATAGCATTTCAATATCTCAAAGCGTTTCCCAGGAAGCCCCACAGAAACGTTTCCAGCATGCAGCAGTGTCTTTGCTCCTGATAAATAGTTGCTGTAGGTCTGACAGAAGATGCCTGGACTGGGGATTACACAGCTGAGCTGAGGGTCAAGAGTCTCATTGTCTCCTAACTCTTCTGCGACTTGAAGCAAGACACCCTGTCAGTCCCTCGCTAGCAAAATGAGACTAATGCTGATGGCTTCTCTTATTAGAAGTGCCTGTAGTGCTTCTGCATTGCTGGGTTACCTGGATGCTCAAAAAGTAGTTTGGTCTTGGTTCTGTGGCATTTCTGCCTCTGCTTCCAGAGGCTGGAGTTCCCCTGGATGTTTTTACTGATGCCTACTTGTATCTTGCCATGGGATAAGAGCATCCTCCTAAGATTCCAAAGCAGTGATTTCTACATCATTGCCTCTGCACTGTTGAGCTCTTTGCAGCATGATGGGATTGACAGAAGTTCCCCAACTCAAAGTGACTAGGCAAATGTTCAGACAACCCTACTCAAGGGGGTTTTTAGTCTAAGGTTGCTACCTTGGGGTCAGCAAGTCTTTGAGATGCAGATAGCAGAGGTTAAGAGAGTATACTAGGGAGATAGCACACATATTTGTCCTGTTCTTGTGCTTTTTCACTTAATAGCCATTACTGATCACTGCCAGAGATAGGATACTGGGATAAATGGACATTGGGCCTGACCCAGCAGGCTGTGGTTATAAACAGCCCTCCTGAGACCCCTCTCTCTGCATTCACTGGCTGCATAAATAACTTTGGCCATCACACTCTGTACTGAGAGCCTCAGCCATGTATCTAAAGTGAGGTGGGAGGAACCTCTGTCTCCAGATCTATTCTAGTCCAGTAAAAACTAAAACCATAATGGTGAATGGCAGATGCTCTCCAAAGCCCAGAAGAGATGTTGGGCAATGCGGTATATTTGGTGGTCTTTTTCTTTGGTTTTTCATTACCAAAAGGGGGCATTTACTGAAGAAAACCAGACTTGCATAAACCCTTAGTTCATCAGTGTGGCAACTGCAGCAGTATATTAATTACTTTCATACTTCAGTGTTGTAACGGCTTGATATTAGGTGTTAGAACAACGTATGTCCCTGATTTAAGAGTATTCACTTTTTTAAGGCTGTGGAAAAAATGCAGGCTCTGTGGTGAGGAGAGAAAAGGGACCTCAATTTTAGCAGCTTTAGTACAGAAATGGACAAAAACCCTCCCCTTGATTCAAAGCTTCAAAGGTGTAAAGTGAAGGCTCGTTATGACCTGTTCTGTCAAATGAAGCACAGTAGTTGTTCAGAGGTAATATCCTCATATATTATCATGCTTAAAAACAGGCAATGTCATAAACTTTTTGAAGCACCTAACATACTACAGAAGCTGTGCAGGCTGGTAAAGTCACTAGTTAACATCTCTAAATCATGTAAAGCTGCCAGTGCTATATTCTTATGTTTTCAAGGTGACCTGCCATTCTCAATATAAACTGATTTTTTTATTTTTTTTAGGAAGGGAAATGCATTTACTCTGGGGTGGTGCATAACAGCTTTTTAACCATGTTGGGGCACTGTTCCTTAGCTAGTAGCTGAGGATGTATGGCCTGACCAGAATAAAGGACTAAAGAATTTGTTGTTGACCATCATCTTAATATTGACACATTTTTCAGCAGTACAGGCGGCGCCTTTGTTTCCTCGTTCCTTCATAACCATGAAGCATTCATTCAGCCTAAACACAGGTGGGCCCATGGTATCTTCCCGCAGTTTTTAGAGCCACAGCAACACATTGAATGCTATACTTTTGAAGAGGGTGACAGCATTTGAAATGCCAGGGGCAATGCTGGCTCCCATGGGCTTCACTTCTTTTCTCAAAGATAGTACTTCCAGGAATAAAGGTTGAAATTTCTGTAACTTATTTTAAATAGGTGCCTAAAGTTAGATTTTTAATGCTATATATAGGCAGCTAAGTGTGTGGCCTAGCTCTCAGAGATACCAAATCCACAGCAGATCCCACTGAAATCAATGGGGGCATCTCTGTGCTCAGCAGTTCTGAAAAATCATGCTGCTGTTTTAGTGGGAGCATTGATTTCTAGTTCCCATAATGTGTCATGGTAAGATAGACCTAGGGCAGGGCTGCACAGAGCTCCATGTTTCGAACAGGAGCTTCTCTCCTGCTTGTTTTACTCTCAGCATGCTGTGGTTTGCACCAATCCATCCCC
Source organism: Elanus axillaris (assembly GCA_026212715.1). Lineage (NCBI taxonomy): Eukaryota > Metazoa > Chordata > Aves > Accipitriformes > Accipitridae > Elanus > Elanus axillaris. The sequence goes on along the minus strand of JANZLQ010000079.1, from coordinate 74,622,369 downwards.
CAAACCTCCCTCCCTCCTCTCTGAATCGCAGTACTGCTTCACTGACCATGTCAAAGGTTCACTTTGTTCCTGTAGAAGCAAGCCTTTTGCAGCTGGGTTAATGTCACTTAGCATTTGGCTACAGTGTTTGTTTTGAATCAGATTAATTAGGTTTTCCATGACTGGTGTTTTAAGAGCTTCTTGATACATGTGTTCTGAATATTGTCTCTGGATGTGTTTTGTGGACAGTCTTTAGAAATGTTTGTGCTGTGGTGGTGTTTGTTGCTAATTGCTGTGATTTGTTGAGGCATGGGACAGCTGACTGATTTCACTGGGAGCTAGGGCAGGCAGGAAAATAGTAAATTTTATTCTGAGGGGAAAAGAAAAAGTAGGAAACAAATGCCTTGCAAGTTCTAATGAGATTTTCTTTGTTAAATAACAAATAATTATTTTGAAAGGCAACTAAACAAAAGGAACTTTTTTAAAACCAAATAAAAATCATGACATATTTTAGAAATAATGAAAGAACTTGCCAAAGAAACATAGTTGTTCCCTGCAGCTACATTAAGGGTGAAGGGTGCCTCTATAAGGAACTTGGAGTGCTTAAACAGGGGTGTCCAATATTTGACAATGCTATTGTCTTCCACACTCCCTTAAAAAAAAATAAAAATCTTGTTGACAATTTATTTTTACTAACTACAACATCATTTCTAAAAACTCCAATGACTTCTAAAACTGTGTCGCTAAAAATGTAGATCATGGCAGCCCTGTTGCTCTTTCCTAAACTTAAATGAATCTGTAAGAAGTTGCCTATTCCCTCTCCTATTGAGAATGCCTTCCCTTAAAGATCCTGCATGTATTTAGTGATGACTTTTCCTTATACTGATCAGACTGTCAGAACTGTGCCTGAAGCTGAGTTTTATATCCAAAACTGTGTTCTTTTCCATCAGTGAAAGGAATCTGGTTCTCTGACATGATTTCTCTCCATGGATCTCCTTAATATCTGAAAGCTGATGGCTTCTGACTGAAGGTTTGGGATATAATCTGGATTGGAGTGCAGAGAAATTGGCGGGAAAAGTGCTATTTATGGAGCGTTGGGATAAAGAGTGAGGCTTTCTTCCAAATACTGAGGAAAGCAAACCTTGTATGTTCCAGCTGCTGATAGTCATAGAGATTATGTTCATAATATAATAGATACAGACGTGGAGTTGGATATCCGAAGAGTCCAGAATTTCAATTTGGCAGATTGCTCTGTATTAGTAGCTTTTTAATTTTGGTCATATTGTTGTCTGCTTGATGTATGTAAATTTGATAGCATGCATCTTTCACACTCTCTGCTATCTCAGGGCTGCTGCCAGCGTGGTCAGGGTGATATAGTGCAATGATGATCTGGGATAGACGCTATTCTGGAGTTGGTACTTTTTTAGCCTGTCAGCAATTCTTGGGGTTCCTGGTCTTGGCATCTTGCCTAGGCTCCATCTTTTGACTGCTGAAATACCAACTTTGTTCAGAGATGTGTTCGTATACCAGCCATTGTCTGGAGACTGTTCTGTCTGAATTGCATTGCATGAGCACTGCTCAATTTTGAGCAAGCTTAAACTGTTTTATGGGTGTCCCCCTTCACAATGTGAAAGGATTTTCTCTTCCCTTTGGTGGCAAGAACAAAAGATGTTTAATGGTAAGGGACTTTCACGCCAGCTAATACACATCAAGAGAAGGAATGGAAAGCAGGAATCCTGTCCTTTACATGCATAAGCTTTTTGCCATATTATAAAAGGTATGCTGGCTTGCAAATTTATTGCTTTCAGCAAAAATGTAACTGCTCTTCCTCTTCCTCTTCTACACGCTCCCTCTAGTGTTATCAGGTACATATGGCATATGCTGTCCGCTTCTCAGGTAAGGGTTGTTACACTAGAATAAGTAGTAAATGTCACCAAGGCTTTGTGGGGTTTTGTCTCTGGAAAAAAATCCAGGGGTAGGATTTGGAAGTGTGCTGGGAATACAGTGCCAGCCATCTTTCCTTTGCCTTTGCTGCACACCTGCATGAAACTTACCCTACCCATACCCAGATAATCTGCAACTCAAATCTCTTTTGTGTATCTGGAACAAATTGTGCTGGCCGTTTGCCATGCAGTGAAATCACACAGTTTTTCATTACACTCTCAGAAGCCTTAATTAGTGAATAAGGCAGCTGTATGCTCTCAAAAATACATCTATCAGTACAAACTGCTGCCTGATGGTCCAAAATAAAACATGCCAAAATTTCTTTCATGCTTTCCGTTCTCTTAGAGCTCATGGGCAGGTAACTGGGGGGAGGGGAAGCATTGAGGATTCAGTTATCTTTGTGATTTATGTTCATTTCCAATAAAGAAGAAAAGACAAAATCTTTAAATTGCCTGGTTAGAATGATCTGTCTCTGTATGAAATTACACTCCTTTCTGTCTCCTCTAGTTATTTACCTGGTATCTTGTAACTCCTGGTTTTGTGGGCCCTGCCTGTTTAGAGGAAAAGTTTTCTGATGTTCACCCATTAGTTCCACATTTCTGTTTGTCTGTGGAGTAGAAAAAGAATGCTTGTCCCAAGAAATCTCTAAAGAGAGTGAGGTTCTACGGTGGCCCTTATCTGTCTTGGGGAATCGACCGGAATGTACTGGTTTTCTAAAAAGGGACAAGAATTTAAAAAAAAAAAAGAAAAAAAAAAAAAGAAAAAAAAAAAAGTGCTAGTGTGTCTCTTCGTCTTTTTCTTGTTGAACAAATTGGCCCGGGGACACACACACAGGTGATGTTTCTTTGCCTGGAACTTTTTCTGGAATCTTTCCTTCTCTTTAACTGAAACCTTAGAAATGAGTACATAGAGGTTTTTTACTGCTTTGGGGGCAAAATAACCCCCCTTCCCCAGTTCCACAGTATTTCTAATAGAAAATTTCTATTAGCTTTGAATCTGAGCTGCTGAAACATCACTAGGCTTTTAGCCTCACAAATTCTATGTGGGCTAATAAAAAGCAATGCTTGTTTTACAAAGGAAAATAACATGCACCTGTCACCTAGGAAGCTTGTGGTGAATATGGGAATTGAACCCACATCTTCCACATCAGCAGGCAGCATGGTGTTGGTCTTCTTGTGCAGTGTTTGACTGGTACAGCTTCCAGGGTGAAGAGGGTTGGTTTAGGATGGCATCAAGGAGATGCAAATTCACATTGATTCCTCTCATGTGCCTTAGGAAGGAAACTACCTAATGATGTGAACTCACAGAAAGTGACAGAAAGCCCAAGGGAGAGGTCTAGAATCAGTAGAAATATTTCAAAATTTTATATAAAGAACTGGAAGGATGGGGAGACATCAGTCATATTGTGAGTATTTTGTCTTGTTCATAGTTTTCTACAGCAGAGTCTGAAACACCCTTCTTGAGACTCAGGGGGGAGAAAGTTTCTTCTGGAGACAGGGGATGATGTGTGGAGGAGTGATGGAGTCTGACCTTGCTGCCTGTTTGCATCTAACATGTGCTTGTTCACTGTCTTAGTCCCCTCTGCACCCTCAGAAGATCCATGTACCTCTGCTCCCTGGCTTATCCAGATCACTTCTGATCCATCTTCAACAAAGTTCTAGTACAAATCTTGGCCTCCTGTGACAGTCTCAATGTAAGATTCAGGAGTGAGGCAAAGATCCATCTGGTCACTGTCTGGATCGTCTGGAGAAGACACAAGGTTCAGCCTATGAGTCTTGCTATCCTGAGCTGGTGGTATGTCTCTTAGCTAGTTTACACCTTAGATTTCCTTTTCCTTTTGGAGATTTATAGTTGGAAAAATGTTCACTGAAAGAGTGGTAATAACAAAAGAAAGTTCAGCCTTTTTTCTTTCTTTCCACCTGTATTAAGTGTGTATGTCTAGCAACTTCTAATTCAGTTGCACATCCTGGGAAATCTAGTGTTCTTTTGTAGTACAGTGCAGATAGAAAGACATCAAGTATCTTCAGGTAAACAAAACATCCCAAAGAAGACTAGACCTTGACTTCCTCCCCCCCCCCCATTTTCTTATTTTTCTGCTTCTGGCTGGTACTCTGAGATTTTAGCTATGATTATACAATATGAACATAGAACTTTGGTAGTCAACAGGGCTGACAGAGGGCACTGAAAATTGTAAAGTTCTTACCATTGAATTAAATAGTAAATTCAGCTCATCTGAACTTCTCGATGTGAAAGAAAAACACCTTTCTGTTCTGGTTTTCTGTCCCTTGGCAGACTGGTAGCATCTTTCAGGTGTTATGTTCCTGCTCAGAGGTCTTCAGTGATGCTGGGAGGAGATATGCAAGTAGACTTCTCAGGCTTTTATTTTGTCTGCAAATTTGATCCTCCTCATGCCTGGAAAAAAAAGGCAACATGTAAAATCAGGGTTATTCATGGTAGCAGTAATACTATTAATCGCTGCCTTAATAGCCTACAGGAAATGAATGGGAGTATGTATCTTACTATTTATGGTGAGCAGAGGGACACCATGAAGAAGCCTTTGGCAGCTCCATTGGTTTCTGTGGTTTGTGTTGTCCATGGTGTTCATCTGACCTCAAAATGCACTTTGGCTGGGGTGAAAGCTGAAGGAAATATGTTATCTTCTGTGATGGAGGGAATGGGTGGGTGAGTTGGACAGACGACTGACCCCAAGGGAGGTAGATTGCATACACAGCTTTGCTATGGCTCTCTTGGTTGACCTTGGCCAAGTCACTTCACATTCCTCCAAGCCTCTGTCTTCTCACTGACAAGTGGAATAAAGATACTGACCTCCTTAAGTGCTTTGAGATTTACCCATGAAAAATCCTTTCCAAGAGCACAGTAGGATTAACGTGGTAGGTAGAGAGCTATGGCTTCCTGTACCCCTTTTCTGGATAAATAGGATGTCATTCTCTCAGGTTGTCAATCCAGTAGCTGCCACTTGTCAGAAGCACTAAATTCGGATGTGAAATGTATAATTGTAGAAAAAGTTAAATGTACCAGGGTCAAAAGAAGGGGGTGGTGGGAAAACGAGAGAAGTTGTTTATGTGGAGAAGTGTTTGGTGAACTTCATAGACCGCTTCTTCCCTATTTGTGAGGGATGGAATTGCTTTGCATGAAGATTTCTACTGCTAGCTTCTAGCAAAAAGCATTAGCTGCAAGAGAAGCAAAAACATATATTATGGAGCAGCACTTTCTGTAATTTTTTTTGAGGCACTCATTTGTAAACACATCTAAAATTAGAGTTCAGCATCAGAACAATGAGTACTAGCTCCTCATATTCTCTGCTCTCAGGGATTTTGATGTTTTTTCCCCTCTCTGGATCATAATATAAGTGTATGTGTGTATGTAATTTATTTATTTTTAAAAGGAACTTTCTATATTTCCATCTGTTCCAATTAAACTGAATGGAACAGCTTTTGTAAGTAAATGGAGGGAGGGGAGGAAGAGAAGGGAGTAAAGAGAAGAAAATGGCTTAAAACACAAACCTTGAATGGAAGAGGAGGAAACATTTGTTGCTTAGCACCAAGATGAAAAATATTATCTTCAGTGTACTAAAACCAGGAAGCAAAATTTTTGTTCCTTCCCCTCCACCTTCCTTTCTCCCTTAAAGCACTTCCAGCCATTAGCAAGGAATTTGGGTTAAAAGACTTGTGTACACAGTATCACTTAGGACCCGAACACAGCATTGCTTCTGTGGCAGACAGCATTTGCCTAAATGGACAATGTCTTTGGAGTTAGAGCAGACCCTACATAACCTCTCCATGTTTTGAATGAGCTGATGCAGACCAAAGAGAGGGAAAATCTTGGTCATCTTGGACAAGCTGACCTCCAGAGGTCCCTTCCAACCTCAACTATTCTGTGATTCTGTGAAGATGGTCATCAATGTGCACACTTCTTCAGTTTTGAGAGGGTTTAGTTTTCCTTCCTGTCTTGGTGACTTGCTGAATCACCTCTGCTCTGTGAAAAATCCTGGCCAGAAACTCTAATTTTATGGTGAAGCATCTAAAAATCAGTCAGTCCACTTGGCTTGTTAAGTGATGATGAGAGCAGGCCAGGAGTAATCTGAAAGGAAGTCTGTTTTTTCTCGCTTTTTGTTCTGTGGATATTTTTGGTGGTTTTTTTGTTTGTTTGTTGGTTAGGCTTTTTTCTTTAAATGGAATGCTTTTGAGTAGTTCTGATTAAAAACTTGTACTTCTTTGTCTCCACGTTTTTTGGCTGCTTTGTATCTCCACTTGTAGGTGAACTGAGGTTTCTAGAGCTGGTAGCAGCTTTTCTGCATTTGTCTCTTTTTACCCTTTGAGGGCCTCAGCAGAAAGCTGAGCAATAAGCCGGGGTGGAGACTGCTGTCATCCTGTTTCTCTCCTGGGGTCCTGCCTTGCAGTGTGGTACTCTGAAGATGCACCCATCTGAAGATGAACCCGTGCTACATCCCCTTTTCAGCCAAGGGAGAAGTCTGTCTGCGCTGTCCAAGCCCCCTTGTCACCCCAGGAGAGTGACTCAGGCCTCTTCAGTGGCTGGAAGTTGTATGTAGGTGGGAACCTGTGTGCTTTTTAGGTCCCATAACCCCCTCCTTCCCCACTCCCCCCCTTCCCATGTCAGTGTTTTGTTGCCATGGAGACAGTAATTACTCCAGGAGGTTTCTAGACTCTGCTGAAGCTCCCATCAGTCTCGCCTCCCACCTGGGGAGCTTCTGACATTGAGTTAAAGGTCAAGTCCTCATGTAAATGTTTTCCTTTCTGAAATGAAATATTTTACCTATTTTGGGTGACTGTGGCGGCAGCACAGAAAACAATTTGTCAAATCACTTACAAAGCCAGAGCTGGGACACTTAAATTCTATTCCCTTCAGGTACGTGGGAGTAGGGGTGGAAATGAACAGCCTTGTAAGTCATATTTTAGTCCAAGTTGAACGCTTGCTTTCCCCGCACTGAACATCACGCGTGTGCTTTGTCGTTCTCTTCCACCCCCCTCCCTCCAGCTTTTCAGAGCTTCTTGTTCTCATTAATTTGTTGTTTGCTCTCCTGCCTACACGTAAAAGCTGGGATGAAATCATTTTTATTGACGTTAGTCACAGGCTGACACAGTCCTAGAAAGGAACCCCTGGGTCACTGAGTCTGCCCCCCTGCTATTGCAGGCGACCACCTCATTTAATTCTTTTCATAAACTACCTGTTAAAAGCCAGAACAATCTCTTTTTAAGTGATTGCGAGGAAGGAGGGGGAGGGAAAAAACCCTCAACCCCTGATGTTTCTTACGCAGAGTGCAAAGAAATGGAAATGCGTTGTTAGAGCACTTAGAATAAGAAGCTGGAAGATATGGCTCTCTTGGTTTCCTTTCCTCGATTAACCCATGCAGTCACCTGCTTGGAGGTGTTACCCATGTATGTCAGACTAGGTAGGATCAAACAAAGGACATCTGGTGCAGAAATACCACTCCTTTCTCAAAAGGTGGCCAGTGTTATAATCTAAGATGGTACACTGAGATTAACATGATCAGGTTCTGCTTCTGGCTTTGTCCTGGACTCTTCCTAAGTAACCTTGGTCAAATCATCTTCTTGGCAAGGTCTACATTGTCAGTCCGTCCATGCTGCAGATTACCTGCTGCTTTTCAGGGAGAGCAAGGCAGACAGAAGCGAGTTTGTGATGACTCCTTCAGAAGGAAAAGCTTTGCCGAGCAGTTCTCCATCCAAGCTGCTGCCTGTGCTCTGCGCTGCTGGCACGAGTGACACTGAGGTCGACTGCACTCTCGTCAGAGGCAGACTGGAAAGCAGCAAGTGTAATTTATGAAGGCTTGGCATGCAGTTAAGTGTAAAGTGATGGAAAGTGTGGTGGATCACTGCACTGGTGCACTTGACTTGTGCATCAGGCACATATCTATGCAAGTTCATGTCCAGTTCAAAGCCGGTCCTGAAAGCATAAAAAATGGCAGCACTCCCAGCTACAGCATTGTCAGTGTCAGATGATGCCATGGGGTTCTGCTCTTGATACCTTTCAGAGCTTCTCAGCAAAGCACACAACTGTAATTAGTTGACAAGCTGGCCATGAGGAAACTGGGCTTTTATAATACTCTTGCGTTTCATTGGCACCTTTGATCCTGAAGTGCTTTACAAAACTGTGCATACGCACAGAGGAAACCTTTAGCCTTGGCACTGACATTCAGCCACTGCTGGGCTGCTGTGCAGTAGGTGGGTAAACAAACAGCAGTGCTGCCCAGCAGCTGCGGCAGGTGGTGGAGAAAAGCAGCAATGCACTGAACTGATAGAGGAATTTGGGGTAGGCAACTCAGGTGAGTTTGAGTAGCATGCCTGAGTGAATGCCTTTCACTCAGAAAAATCTGAAAGGGCTTTCAAAATATGTTAGTGCGTTGTTTCTTAACCAGTGTGTTGAGCTAGGAAGCTTACGATCAGGAAAGGTAATTCTGGAGGATCAAGTGTACTTTGCTAGTTTCTTTCAGACAGTGACTCAAAGAACAGAAGGGTTTTTTTAACAGCTAAAGCTCAGGATACAGTGTAAGCTCAGCCAGTGAAGTTAAGCTGCTGGAGAAAACAGGCTGCAAGCAGATCTAGGCTGGGCTGTATAGACAGTCAGCAACTTGAGCATTGGTTGAACATAAAATTTGTAGGACTAAACCCCTAAAATGGTAGCTGTTTCTTTGGGTTTTGGTGTCTCTTTTAGCATAAGGCCAAAACCGTGTTTTATAGGGTTGTGTAGTTATGTGTTGTGGTTTGGTTTTGGTTTTGTTTCTTTTATTTGGTTGTAGCTCACCTCTAAACAGAGCCTCCTCATGGGGG
>JANZLQ010000079.1:74589322-74613519 GCA_026212715.1 Elanus axillaris | reverse complement strand
GGTGTTGACCCTGGAACATAGCAGCTTCCAGAACAGTTGTGACCAGTTTAGACCCCTGTTCACATCTGCAGATCTGTATCTTGCATCCATTTGTTCTGGGCACAAATAGACATGCTACAATGCAATGTTAAAGAGAGTGCAAATGTCCATCTTGAAGTCAAGATGTGATCTGGCCTACAGATGACCTGCTGTCAAGAAGAGCTTATGTTGCCAGAGGTCAGGGTTTGCTGGTCCAGTCAAGCAGACTTCATGCTTAGCAGTCAGGGATAAACTATCTGACCTCAGGCTTCTGACTTTTTCTCCCTGGTTTTTGAAGATCTTTGAGCTGTCAAGGTAGGACAAGAATGCAGTAGCTATGGATTCACCTCCCCACAACATCAGCCTCTTGTGTGATCTTCAGTTAACACAATACCTTGGTTTCCCCATTTAGCAAGCTAAGATAACCTCTTGTCTTGCCAGCATGCTTTGAGAAAAGAAAAAGGACCTTACGTATGAACAAATGTTTCCATTGACTTGTATTGCTAATGGAGAGCATCCTTTAGCTCAGCTGAGAGGCCTGCATTTGGAGTTTAATCCCTGAAGGCTGAGCCACAGGATTAGGCCTGAGCAGTGCTGCTGCAGATTAATGCCACTTATTGGTAGGTGGATCTAATGCTTTGGGGAGGTGGGCACTGAGGTAGATTGCAACTTGCCTGGATTCGGAGGATGTAATCAGCAGCATTGCTGGCTTGGAGATTTTTGGGTTCCCAGAGCTGCACTCTAAAACCTTGGTCTCTCCCTAAACACAGTGTAAAGTCATTGGACTGGACACAATATTAAACTCTCCTGCTTCACAAACCGTGATCTTCTCTGTGGTGTGGAGCCACAGTGCACCACAGCAGCAGGCTGCTGTGTAGTAAATTCATTGTGTATTGTGCAAGGGACCATTAGTTAGCTTATTATTAATACATGTGTGGGCTTTAATATACCGGTACTGTATCTGTCAGCATCTCTACCAGGTTTGCTTTTGTCCTTTGTGTTTTCCCCAAACAAGCTTATACAATTAGTTTCTTCTTGTTTCCTAAATTATTTTTGCTGCTCCTAATTATTTCACACTCCATATAAAAGAATTATTGGGGTGGGTAATGGGAGGCGAGGGATCACCTTGCCATTGCACTGCAGGCAGTGTGACGTTAAGGCAATTTGGATTTGGTTTTGTACTTGTTTATATTTGGTTGGCAGCTTAAGAAATAGGGAATATTTGGGTTCTGATTTTGGAGGTCAGGGTGTGGGCTTTTCAGTAGAGAATTAGAGTTCTATCAGGTTCCTATTGGTCTTTATGCCCAAGGAGGATATTTGTTGAAATAGGTTTAGACTAAATCACTGGCAATCCATTCAGAGATTAATGTTCTTGTCTGAGAATGTGGAGTTATTGGTTATTTTCCTGTTTCTCTTCTTGTATAGACCATCCTGCTCTCTCGCCATCTATAGGTAGGTGTAAATGGCTTCTCCAAACATCCATGGCTATTTTAATCATGGACAGAAGAAAAGACAGGCTTCTATTGAGGACTGTCTTCTCAGCCTCATGTAGATAGTGGAGAAGAAACGTGTGAGGAGGGTGTGGGTTGGATGACGTTTACAGCTGGGCAGTTAAAACACATCTACATTTGTGGTTGCTGAGAAGATAGTCAGCCCCTCAAGTACTGGTTGATAGAGCTTGTATGGGCCAAATATTGCTTAGATGCTGATGCACCCATCAGCTATCCTGGTTAGCATTTGGTGTGCATGCCAGCAATGGAGAATGTCTGGTGAGCTTGTGTACAGAGTGCACTGCTGAATTTGAGAAGTGCCTCTGGCCCATCTAGGGTAGTGATCCCTGCCCCTCACCAAGCATACCTGTGCTTGAAAATTTATACCAGAACTGGAGTAGCAGCTGCACTGTCCAAAGCTCTAGGGTAAACAAGGCCTCTAGTATATTCATTGCCAAGTCATGCTTGGATTGCTGTGGTTAAATGCTCAAACACCATCTGCTTATATACTCTTGCTGCCTTCCACAGAGCAGCACCCTTGCTAACGTTTGCTTTCTGGTAGAGATAAAACTATGAAGTGTGGCATGTTTGCCTGTTCTTCCCAGGTTGAGCTAGATCAAATACATCCATTTCTTTTCCAGTGGTCAGTGGTGTCACAAAGACTCTTCCTTAAAATCTGAGAGCTCCTTTCCACAATGGGCCCTTACCTTCCAGTGATCACATCCTGTCTTCCTCCTGCCTAACCTCAGGCAACACTTTTGAAAAAATTCTAGTTACTGGGAGGTGGGTTCTGAATTGGGGTTTGTTAAAGAACCGGGGATGAAACTAAACAGGGGAAAACCTGTGATGAACATTATAGAGATCAGGGAAAACATACTAAATAAATCTGATAAATGTATTACTCTTGGGAAAAAAAGCATGGGAAGACTTTTTTGTAGTAGGGAGGTCTTGAAAAAGGGGGATGGAGTTTACCTGACTATTCATACCACACTTGAGGGCTGTGGGGAACAGTTCCCCACTAGCAGGGGGGTGGTTTGTGCTGGGTGGCAGGGCCCTTCCTCAGCAAATGTCAATAAAACTCTCATGTCCCCAATGTGAATGAGCCCTTGCTGCGGGGGAAGGGAGCACCACAGGAAAAACAAGGGCATAAGCAGCCAAAATCTCTCTAAATAGAATATTTGTCAGTTTTCCATGAGGCACTGGTGGGTTTTTAAGCTCTTCCAAGCTTTGAACAAATTAAGACTGAGTGTAAAGTGTAGATATATTTATATTTGTTCCATCTCTTTTGGGTAAGTTGAGGGGCTGGAGGAAGACTCATCAATTCAATGCATGTTCCATTAGAAACTTCTTGGTATTAGACCAGGTTAATGAAAGGAATAAATAGGGCTTTGACATGTTGTTTGGTTTTACAGGACTGTATTGTTTTATGATGTTTTATGAGAAGCACTTATACTACTCTTCAGGCGAGAGATTATTGCGCCTTTTATAAAAACTAAAAGAAAACCCTCTTCTCTTTCTTTTTCTTTCTGTTGCTAAGTAGATGCTATGTTTGTTTGCAGTCGTCATTTCCCAGTAGAAATGCTATGTTCTGGAGCACTGCCTAGAAAGAAATGGCTTCAGAGCACAGATTACAGAAGCAAAAGTGGCGGTGGGGTGGGAGGTACCCAAATCATGAACACCCAACAAAATCTTGGAGTCAGTAAGTTGTCTTGGAGAGATGATGAATGACCAGAGTCCCAGAGGAATACACCCCCCACCACCACAAAGCCCCCTCAGGCCATTCTGATATACTGCTCTGATAATATTTTCTGCTGCTTTAGAACTCTAGTATCTCAACAAACAATTGAAAACATTAGTCTAGCACCAAACCTCTGGCCCTGCAGAGCACATCTGTAGTGATATCAGTGTTCAATTTGAATAGGTTAAGCTTAAGCACTGAAAGGTTATAATGCTCACTTTCAGACCTGGTCCTTTAGTCTTTTAGATTCCTGGTTAAAATGGGACAATTGACCTTTTGATTTGTTTTAAGGGTTTGAAGATCATCATCTCAAATCAACAGAGAGTACTCATTAAGCTGTTTTGCCTCTGACATCGTACTGTTCTGTTAGGGTTTTAGTCTTTTCTGTTAGGATTTTAAATGAAAACACAGTGAAAGTGTAAAACTGCATCCTGAGCTCCATCTTCTCTTGATACTTTGCTCTCCAGCTCAGCTGCTACATCCCAGTTTTCATACACAGTGACATCAGTATTTTAGATAGTGTCATTTCCACTTGTAATGAATGTCCTCTCCCTTCCCCCATAATGACAACCCCAAGCATTTGGTTTAACTTGCTAATCCTTCCAGTACTATGGAGATGCACAGGAATTACTACTCCCTTGCAGATGGGAGGCAGAGCTAAAGAAAGCAGCGTGCTCACTACCACATGGTTTGGGGCATGCACAGAATTGAACAGGGTCCTCTGATAACTGTAGCTTTATCTGAGGCTGCAGGTTGTACTTGCAGACTGTCACTGGTTTTGTTATATGGACAAATGTCTGTTAGGCCTGTGTGACCCACTTATGCTTGTAACCTAATGAAGCTTTGAGTACAGACCTTTCCTCAGAGGCAAAAGGCCAATGCACTCGCCCATGGAGTCTCTTCTCACTCTCCCATTCACCTTTAATATTTTGTTGTTAATGGATCATGCTAAAAAGGATTAGCCATTTCAATTTACATTCTGCTACTTTCTGCATTTAACATTCTCACTGTAAGCGATGAATTATTGACTATTTAAATGTGACTACAAACAGCCTGAAAGAGAAGGTCTGCTTTCCCATTTGCAATGCTCAACTTACGCAGCATAGGTCAAGGTTCTCTTTTCTCTTTTTAGTTACCTGTCAGTGGGTTCCTTCCCAGCTTTCACCTCCTATCCCAGTACCCTGGGCTGGTGTACTGTCTGGTGTTTAACAGCCCAAGAAGAGGCCCCAGGGTTAAATATTGTTAAGCATGTGAAATTTAACCTATATTATTGATATTGGGTTCAGACCAAAGTGTCTGCAGAGTGGCTTAAAAGGAAGAGTTCATTATAGAATAAAGCACTTTGGCAGAAGACCAGATCCACATGCCCTTAAAATTGCTCTTGATTCCCCCTTCATATTTAAATGTACATAATTACAGAATTTGCCACTGTTCAGAACCCAAGATCTGTCCTTTGGAAATAAGTCAGAAGAAATCTAGGTGCAAGATGGGGTACCTTTATTTAGGTCTTGACACGCTGTCTCCTGAGCAGCTATAGCAATCCAGTGGGGCTCAGAGACAGCTGTTTCTCTGGGGCTGGAGTAGTCGGGTAGTGACACAGAGGGTACCCATAGAACAGAGGGTACCAGTGGTGAGCGCACAGGCTTCAGGCAACAGCTTTTATAGACCATTCAAGCGACTTGAAATTAATTTTTTTGCCTTCCCTAGATCTGCTCCCATAATTGTCCTCTAGGCTCTGCACCATGGGAGATCTCCCATATCTGGAAAGCAGCCACTGAGAGGAAGCCCAAGCTCAGGTGGGCAAAAACTGGAACATTTTTACAAAATAAGCTGCAGAAGCCCCAAGGTAACAGTAAGAGACAGGCGTGTGTTGGTGGTGTAGGCAAGCTTTTACCCTCCAGTGTATTCAGCCATTTAAAAACAAAACAACTTTCCCAGAGCAAATCCCCATGTTGCATTATAGCACTTGTACATCTGCTGCTTTTGGAATGTCTGTGTAAGGGGTGCAGAGAGCATGGAGAGAAGGCACATGGCAGTATGTCAAATGAACTTTTTTTACTTCTTCATGGCCTTAGAAAAGGAGCAGTACATAAATGCATGCTTCAGGTTTTAGACTGGTTTTGTAAGATCCCTTCCAAGTGAATTGGGCAGGTTAGGGATGTGAGAATAATGGGAGCTAAGGAGGAAAAAGAGCATCGTATTGGTCAGAAGAGTATGAAATGGTTATGTGCTTGGTGAACTCTTTAAGCACTCACCCTTGTCTGTTCTCACCCTCACACGTGTACTTGAGAAACAAAAACTCCTGGTTAGAGAAGGTGGCTGGTGAACTGGTGTGGACACAACCATACCCATCAGATGGTTGAGTATGACCTAGCAGTTAGCACTGAGCATGGGACTTTGGGCTCCTCTTTCTACCTGTGATATTTATGCTCTGAGGGTTCCTTCAGCTTTGGAGAGTTTTTCAAAATTTTTTATTAAAAGGCACTACGTAAGTGCTAAGCTTTTGTGGTTTTCTACAATACTGCAGATCTGTGTTTCTGCACGCATTCCTATGCCTGGAGTGTCATGCATATAAATTCACAGGCATACAACATTACACAGTACTGCTAATAATAATCATGCAGATTCGTGCAGGGTCTTTTGTCTAAGGAAATCAAAACACTTAAAGCTTCTCTCATGCACATAGAAACCTGGCATAGGAAGTTACAAAAGTGTTGATGGAGTTTGAAATAACTGGATTCCACCTCTGGCAAAGTTTCTTTTAAATTAAAGAAATAATCTCCCACGAAAGCTAATAATGTTTCTTGAAACCCAATATAATCAGATGTTCTGGATACAACAAAATATAGGGAAGGATTTGACAAATTTTGCTTTTGTGTTCAGATTTTTTTAATGTTTTAACTTATCACTTGATGTAGTAGTGCATGATCTGAAATCAGTGTGTCCATTGTACTAGCTGCTAAACAAAATTAATTCTAAAACAGTTGTGTAAATGGAAAAGACAAGGAAAGACTGGTCAGAGACACTGCAAAAAATGTAAAGTGATGTGGGAGTGCTTATTGTAATAGGTTACTGGCAGAAACTGCGCTTGATGCTGCAGGTTTGTTTTTAGTCCCAACTGTAACAAACAGCAGTTTAAAATAAAGGTGAGAATTATCTACATGGATAGACTTTTTTTCTGGAAGAGGAAGTGGATCTGCTGGAGGAGGGAGATCATTATTTTCAAGAAACATGCTGGCAGAAATGACTCAGTTCTGCAAATTTCCTTTTATTGCTTGCTTTTGAAAAATCTAAGTTCTTTTGGTAATGGGGAACTTATTTTAAGAATTTTTACAGTTGTGAGAAAGGAAAAATGACAGACCTTCAAATCGTTTTGGGCCTTTCAGACTATGAAGCGTGATTTTTTAGCATATGGCTACAGGAAGAGGGTCTGGATGTGCTCTGGAAAATAATTTTCCACAAGCGATTGCCAACTCTGCAGAAGGACTTCCTGAACGGAGACTGAAAAGATGCTTCTGATTCCACTCAGGGTGTTCTCTTTAATGGAAATGTCTAACTTGCTGCAGTAAACCTTGAAGTCCCATGAAAAATTCATGGAGGAGAGAAAGAAAGCCTAAGAACTTGCGTAGTGCTGCAGGAAGAGACTGGCACTGAGGCTAGGTGACATAAGTCCTGTGGTTCTGCCAGGTGGTGCCCTGGAAATAGCAAGGAGTCCAATTCCCATCATGATCTTGAGCACTGCTGAGTTGGGAGCGAAGTATTGCAGATGAGCCTAACCAGGCCTTGTAATTTAACTGCTTTCCCTTTCTTTCAGCCTTACTGTCTCAAAGTCCAACAATGAGTAGAGCTCTGACAGTTGATGTGAATAATTTCTTCTCCTTTTGGAAGGAAGATGGATTAAAGTAGTTCCTAGCTTCTAACCACAGAAACTCCTTGTGCCTTGAAAAGAAAATTGTCTTCCCTTTCTTCTGGACAAAATCTCAGTTCTGGATGGGCATTCAGTTGAATTTGCTCCTGATGGAGGTAAAGGGGAGAGACACCTTTCTATTGGAGAAAAAGACAGGCAGTAGTTGAATTTTAGCTGTTCTTTTCCTTATGTGGAGTGACTATAGCTTCCTCTTTTTCTTAAGACTTGGAGTTGTGAAAGCAAAGTAATGATGCTGCAAGGGCCACTGGGTAATGGTATGCAAACGGCAATAAGGCAATAAAATTGCTGGAGTAGCAATTTGAGCAGTATGACCCTTATGTTAAGGAATTTGCCTTTAAAACTTAACCTAAAGAAAATAAATCTAGTTGTCAGAGGAGGACGAGTGGAGTAAGATTTTAAAATAAGTTTAAAAGAAGTAAAATATTTGCCTTCTATCTTAATTTATGGGCAGTTGTGGGGGCTGTGTAGGGCTTGCTTAGGAATAGCACGGTTGGTATGGACATTGGCATCCAGAAGCAGGAGGAGACAGGTTTTGTTTGTGGTCTTCTGGCACATGAGAAGTTAAAAATATCCCTGAGGTCCAGTGATTGACATCATCAAATGCACTTGCTGTTCCTAAGCTCTTGTCTGTCTCAGGCCTGTTTGACAGCATAGCCAAAGGTCAGAGAGAAATTAATCTGCTGTAAATGAAACTAAATGGATTGCACAGTGCTGTTTATGACAAGAGTAAGTGGTGGAAGACTTCAGCATGCAAAGGGCTGCAATTTAGACCTTGCCAGTGGACTGGGTCATTCATCTTTCCCATGTAAAATGAGATTAACCTAGTCCTTCCAACAAAATAAGGATAACAAGCAAGAAGGGTGTTTTTAGCAATTTAACCCTGGGGCAGCTACTGTCTAAATAACTAACTATTAATGTGCCTCTCCTGCCCCCTGCCAAAAGGAAGAAGAAGAAGAATGCTCATTTGAAAAAAAAAAATAATAAATTAATTGTTATCATTCTAGATATCTTGGTTCTAGCTGAACCCCTGGTAACCTGTTCTTTGTTCTCCAAAAAGATTAATTCTTGAGTGGAAATAATAGCTGAGGGGTACTGTGGATCAGTGCTGGGTAACAGAAAACTCAGGTGCTGTTCCCTGATGGGTGCCTTTGGGCGAGGCATCGTGTTTCTCTCATTACAGGACCTGGTGCAGGGATTCCTCAAGTCTTTGGCCATGGGCTGAGGTCATACCCTGTATGACTCAATCCTTCTTGTGTCCTAAGTGCTTCTTATTCAATGTCTCCCTCATCAGTATTTTATTTAGTCCTCTGAAAAGCGACCGAGACACACATAGATATAGGAATAAGCTTTGTGTTTGACCTATCTGAATGTGGTCCCAGGTGTGCACATGCCTCTTACCCTGAAGAAAGTACTGATTCTGGTTGGGATTTCTAGGTATTAGAAGGCATAAATAAGCTCCTCTTGCAATTCAGTGAAATAAATGGGTGTACTTGTAGGGGAGCTAGCTTTCTATTGAGAAATGTATAATGATCTCAGCTTCTGTGGCAGCTGAGCCAAAATGCGTGTGTATATAAATGAATGTACATCTCAGTGCTTAGATACTTGTGTGATGGATACTCTGGGAGAAGGTAAACTGGCCAGAAAGGTATGAATAAATGTCTTGCTGGTGCCTATCAATAGGCAGCGACTGCTGCTGACATGCTGTGTCTCAGTGGGCAAACTGTAAGGGCTTTAAGTAAAAACAATTATTGAATGTATGATGTCTAAGTCTATTAGTTGTATACTATTATTGACTGACGTTAGATTAAAAAGCATGTCCTCATTACTCTCTCCTGTCATTAATTTACCAGAAAAGGTCAGTCAAGAAGTATATTATTACTAAATTGTAGACTCACACGTTTGTAGCTGCAGCAGGAATAAAGCCACGGAGGACTAGAGCCAAACTTTGGGCAGGCCCAGAGCCTAGATTTGTTCTCACTCCCTACACTTTGTAACAAGGCCAACTGCTCCCTATCCAGATCTGCTGTCTCTTTGTCTATATTCTGTGCTGGAAGCAAGAGGATTTGTCTCGCTATAGCTTTTCCTCAAATGCCTCAGGGTACCTTTACACTGTGTAAGGAAGCTGGATCTAAGCCTGCACTTGGGTCCCAACCTGCTGGCCATCAATACAAGGCATATGCAAGCCCATGGTGTGCTTGATCTAAGGGACAGAGGGGAAAGAGAGGGAATAAAGGCTTTGTGCTCAAAGTCCACATTTGCCTGTGTCATGGAGGGACTGGTCTGCTGTGTCTGGCCTGTCTTTGTTATTTAACGTTTCCTGCAGCCATGCTGGTTGATCAACACCAAACAGTGGAGAAGATGCTGCCAAATCCTTCCTGAAAGAGCCTGACATCTGCTGTTGCAAAGCAGATAGGATCTGTAAGCAACCTGTCCTAAAACAATTCTCTGTCAGTGGACATCAGGAGTCAGCCCCAAGTGAGAACATAGAAGGGCAGAGAGTAGGCAGGGAAAGAATTCGCCATCAACCTTTTTGCTCACCTAGACATCATAAAGGCAAAGCCATAGTTTCAGTGACAGAGGATCCTTGTATCTTCACTGATTTCAGTGGGAGTTAGTCTGAAATGCTTAAGTTTAAGTGCACAAACTCCTTTCACAGAAACAGTATTGAACTACATAGAATACCACTGTGCAGTGACTTAAGTATTTTGGAAGTCTTTATTTGATGTTTTGTGTCATTGGTATAAAATTGTAAGATTGGTGATGGGTTGGACTCTACTTATTTCTTTTCCAGAGCTTTCTTGGAATGGCCCTTCAGCTGCTCTAAACTTAACACTAAGATTTCAGCACAGATCAACCTCAGAGGTGAAAATGGGAATTATTCTTTGACCCACCATTGTAGACTTACAGATGCAGTGATAGGTTACTGACACAGACAGAAAAACAAAGCACACTAAAATGAAGCTTTGTTTTAGATTTTCTTGGTCCCTCTGCCTCCTGCCTTGGACAAAAAGACTCATCACAGTCTTTTGAATCAGAACAAAGGTCCTTATAAACTTCAAATTTGGGACTTTTCTTTCAGGAATAATGTCATTGTTTTGGCCTTGCACCTTCTTCCACCCCTTTTCCCGATTCCCAGATAACCTCTTTGAAATTGTCTGGGTTGGCATATGGTTTTATTCGTTGACCCTTGCATGCCTAAGGGAATTGAGTCACAAATGGCTTATGTTCACAAAATTGGTGGAATAAAGCCCAAGCTTTAAAGATGCAACTTGGCAGCTTTTAAAAGGGCATAAGTAAAGGAATAAAACATCGGGTGAAGTTTCCAGAGTGATTTGAGAAAGTGATTCCTAAGTGAGTTAGGAGAATTTAAAGAAGGTTCTGACATTCATTGTTCGTCTCTTTAAGATACATAATGATGAGCCATTACACATACATTTAAGCATCTTTGTAAGTGTGCTTCAGAATATATGTTATTCTGTTCCTGCAAGAATGGGGGGTGGGTGTGTGTGATTCCAGAACAGGCTTATCTTTAAAGTAAATCTCAGGAGTATTGTGTAGCAGAAGTAAGAGGGAGCTAGGAAAACACTTTGACGTGACAGTGGGAGGGAAGGAAGGAGCTGTTTACCCTTCACGATGGAGTTTAAATGTTCAAGAACCATTTAAGTATTTGGAAGTATCAGCCCTGTTCCACAGGTCAAAATCAGAGAGACTCAGTTGCTCTGCTGAATGAGGGCTGGTCATGCATCGTGAACGTGAGCTGGAGGACCGGGTTTACAAAGGAACCCGTTTCTCTTTCTTAATGTGTAAAACTAAATAGGGGAGACCAGGTAGCATGACATTAGTGTATGCCACTAGATCATTCTGGCTACTTTATATCCTTCCTACTGTCTGTGCTTCTCTCCAACACATCTGTATTTCTTTTGGTCTCAAAACTCCTCTTCCTAACAACTTTGGAAAAGTTAAGTTTTTGAAGCTACTCTTAAGGATTTTTATCTCTTTTAAATATCTTATCTCTAGTCTGCTGTGTTTCAGAAGTGTCGCACCAAATCCTGAAGCAAAGACTGAGAACACCAAGCTCTGCATAATGCAGGTGCCCAGGAGAGCAGTAGGCAGGCTGGTTGCTATAACAGCTTGTAGCTATAGAACATCTTCCATTCCAGAAAAGATCCCAAATCTCTTTATGGACTAAGTCGAGAGAAGGTAAAATGCACTATGGACAAGTTGGGAAAAGCTGAAAGAGGTAAAATACCAGTTTTAACTTGGTATCTAGGATAAACAGCCCTGACCTACTAAGTATTCTGTATGCATAGATGGGAAAGGTAGTTGGAGTTTTTCTGCTTTTTTTTAAACATTCTTTCAACATCTGTGAAATGGGGATAGCAATTTTTACCTCTTCTGTAGCATTCAGAAGAAGAATCAAAATTGCAAAAGATGCTTGCAACATGGCTAGAAAACCCTGTGGTTTGGGAAGTTTAATACACTACTCATCAGCTCTTGTGTTTCTGTATAGAGGACAGTTATGTTAGGTGAAGGCTGAGATGAGAACTGACACCATGGACTGTGGCTGTGCAGCCTGGTTTCCTTCTAGTAATGATAGAAATGGGGAATTCTGTCCCTATGGCTTTAATAGACACAATTGCAATGATCTAATTCAGGAGATATTTAAGTGTTGGAGTGGTCAGGCAAAAAAAATCCTGTGAATTGTTTGGTGATTCTAAGACATCCGTAAGATCTCTCAAGAGTCCAGAGGTACTTACACTATATTCTTATCAGAAAATAATTTCCCTTGCAGTGAGAGACTGCTTTGCATATCAAGACTGATCTTTCCTGGGAAGCTTATCGGTTATCTTAAGGAAAACTAATGGCTAATATCAAGACTACTGTTGGAGTAATCCTGGGACAGCTTTAACTTTGCAGAAGTACAGCATAAGGTTTTTTATTGAAAAAGGAGGAATGGTTATATTTGAAATCTTCTCCACCTGCCACCTTAATGCTCAATAGGATTCAGACTGAGGCAATGTATATCGCACTATGATTCCAAAATACAGATACTCTTTTTTGAAGGCTTCTAGGAATGGATTGGACAAAAAATGTTAAATGGTTTACATATGTGTTTTGGTAGCTGGTTGGATGAGCTGACCTCCCAAGCTCCATTTCATAGTAATTGGTGTGAATTGACAGTTCTGTGATTCACCTACTACTGCTACGCAGCCAAGAGTACTGCTCTCAATTTGTAGAGTTGAGCAGAAAATATGGTTTGCATGACTAATATGCTTATCTAGATATGCTCTCTCTTGCTACACAAATTACAAATATATGGACTGATTTTTATTAAATATCAAAATAGTTTTCTGCTTATATGATTATTTCTCAAAATAATGGAGTACTTTGCCCAAGTTTCCAATAGAAGTAATCTTTCCCTTATTCCCCCACCTTAATTTCAACGACAAATTTCTAAGTTCCTCATTTCATACCTTCTATACAGCTTTCTAGGGGTTCCCCCCCCTCCTTTTTTCTTGCATTTCCAGCCTAGTAGTAAATGTTCCTTTTCAACGTAAATTGAAACCTATGCTTTTTGGAAAACAAAAGCCAGTCCTGGTTTAGAATAGGGTAGTCTCTGTGATGCTTGGTAAATCATGGCACTGCAGCTGAGAATTTAGGTTGACAGAATGCGGCCTGGAACAGAGGAGTGGGGGGAAATCCTGGCTCATCAGGATCTGTTCCCTACTATTGCAGGCAACCGCATCGCATAATCCCTTTCATAAGTTTATCGAGCCTCATCTTTAAAGTAATTAGGTCATTTTCTCTCGCTATCCTTCTTGGAAAGCTGTTCCAGAGCATCACTCCTCTGATGGTTAGAAACCTTTTTCTAATTCCCAAATCAAATTTATTCATGGTCAATTTATACTTATTTGTCCTCATGCAACATTGTCCTTTATTTTAAATGCTTCTTCTTTTCTCCTTGATATTTACTGTGGGGATGTAGCTAGCAATCCTATCTATGCTGAGCTTTTTTCCGTTTTGCTAGACAGACAGAGTGAGCTCTTAGTTCTTGCATAAAAACACAAACTTGGTAATAGCTTTCTGGCTCCAAGTTTTGTATTCCACCTCTTGGAATGCAGGTGTGGGGAATGGTACCCCCTCTTCATGCTGAGGCCTCACAACTGCCTTGTTAATAGCAGTGGTACTCTTTTCCCTGATCTTGAATGTTCCTCTTGGCACAGACTTTGTTTTTAACTGCTGGAGGCAGCATTAGAGCAACATACTGACATGAAGCCACTGTCCTTTCCCTTTTGCACTTGAAGGAACGAATGTTGTGAGATCTTAAATGACCAGTTTGGAATAGTGACACCCCTGGGCGTGCATTTCAAAGTGTCATAACATGTTCTGTCACGTAATGCTCACTGGATGACCACTGACTTACTACCTTTGCAGGCAGTCTCTGACCTTGCAAAGACCTACATGGATCTTGAATGCTGACCAAAACCAGAAGAAAGAGTAGCTGCGAGTTGTTCTGGCTTGCCCTCACATTCACAAAGTAACATACAGTGTAAAACCATGTGTGAGGGGAAAGACCCATGTCCTGTAGTCCCTCCTGGTGTGGGATATGAGCTGCGAGTAAAAGCTTTACAAGTGGAGTTCTTCTGGGGACACAGAGTTTCATGACTTCTGCAGGAATTATAGCCAAAGGGGCAATGGTATGGCTGCAGGGCATTCACTCAGGAACTGTGAAAGTCTTAGACATGGTAATGCAGAGCAGATGAGACTTTGTGGATACCTGGCTGTATTCCATGGAGGACGAAGACAAGAGGTAGAGTAACACGGTCATTATCTGTGAAGATCAGGCCCTAGTCCAGTGTGTCAGCAGGTTGTCACTGAGGAATGCTTTTCAGCTGGACAGACCTAAGCATGAATTTTCAAATGTCATGTTATCACACTGCTGTGTTACACCATAATATATGGATATCAAAGCAATATATTGATATTGCATGAGCTATAAACGCTAGATTTTGTCCAATTAGCTGTTAAATTTAGTACAACACTTAAAACTGAAGCAAGCGTCTACAAAACTTGTCATCTTTGGGTATGAAATTCTTACAGGATGCACTCTTGGTAATGCATCTCTGAAATCTCTTTGTAGAGAGAGGAGTGGAAAAAAACAAAGTACTACATGAGTCGAGTCTGAGTGATGTGAAGAAGTGTTGTATGCATGTCAGGGGTTGGGAGAAAAAGGTGGGCCTGTCAGAGACATCCAGTATTGGGGCTGTTTAATAATAGCTGGGACAAGAGGTTTCTGCTTTTCACTTTTTTGTCCCTTTCCCAAGGTAACTAATCCTGCCTTCTTAGCTATAGCATAACATTCTATGTATCCTGATAAACCTAATCTGTTGCAATTAAATCATATGGTGATCATATCACGTGTTTCCATTCAGGCAGTGAAATACTTCAGTTATACTGGAGAAAGTGGCTGCATGCATTTATTTTGATGGGGATGCTGATCTGCTAGGATCTGTACAAGTACAGAACAAAGTCAGTCCAGTGACAGAAGCTAGAGCACAGACAATGGAAAAATAGTGTGTAATCATATAACTGACAGCTCCTATAAAGCATATATATATTAAGGTAATTTTGCTATAGGGACAATTTAAGTTCTAACGTTTCCTGACTTCTGATTTACATTCAAAGAAAATTAACTCAAAATCTTGTATTTTCACTCTTAAAAACATAAGGACCATGCAGGGATTTTACAGCATTTGGGGTGGGAGAGTGATGTTATATTTAATATTTTTTTTTCCTGGGGACTGGGGGAATATTATTTAATATTCCTGTGGGTATTCTATTATTATCATGCAGAAGGTATCATCATGAGAAATCTGGCTTATCAGCAGAGGTAGAACTAAAGAAGAAATCCTGTGATAAATTAGTTCCATATTGAGCAATGTTGATTTACCAGAACCAAAATATTTAACAAAAGCTGCAACTCAAGGCTTCTGCCAGCTGATCTACTCAGGTCTTTAAAGGTTCCCTGGCTGTCTGTAAATGGGTTGGTAAGATGCTGGGAGTCCTGTGGGTCACACTTCTAAAGCTGTAACCTCTTGATTCACCTTTTGGACTGCTCAGTGAGATCAGATTATAGATGATCCTGGAAACAGGCTCTTGTGGTGCATGTTTTTAAGACTGCAGCTTGCTAGGCAGGAGGCTACTACTTTTCCTGGAAAACTTTTTCACTATAAATGATGAAAAAGCCCACAAAACAAACAAACTAACCCCCTTAAATCTGTTTACAGGAAAAACAACAACTGAAATGTTAAAATGTAAGAAATGGCTGTGGAAAATGAGAGATTCAGTTTCATCAAGTGATTACTGTATATGCAGAGATCACATTTGGCCCAGAAGTCCCTGAGCCACAAGGCTGGAGACTGAGAATACCCAGAGGAGGTATTATGCACATCCTCTCCTTATACTCTTCTTGGGGCATCTGCTTCTGACCACCATTGGAGACAGGATATTGTACAAGATGGACTTTGTCTGACCTAGTACCATCATCCTTATATAATTTTCTAATCCACTTCTTTTGAAGACAACACTATTTGTTTGGGTTTTTGTAAACTCATTAAACTCTACTCTCCTACTTTCTGACATCAGCAGGGATTCTCCAGTGAGTTTCAGCCTCCCAGAGATGCTCAGCAGCTGGCTTACTATTTTTAGGTTTCCTGATGGACAAAATAATAAAGTGAAACAACATCATTAATGTGTGTTTGTTTCCAGGCATCCACTAGCCAGTGATTCATAGACTGGTAACAGGGAAAGTTTTGGTAGGCCACTGCATTCAGAAGGTATCCTAGAAAGTTTCTTTCATGCATCTTTCAATGTCTTGGGCAAACTGTCTTCCACCAGTCTCTTTTGAGGAGACTGCTCTACAGTCTGAATAGTTTCCCATTGGGAACTGTTTGCTGGTACTGTGTTGGTGCAGACATGCCTTTTTGTTCATTCTTGGTTTAGAGCTTCTCTCATCTATATTAAATCAGTGGAAAAATAAATATCAAGCAAGATGTTATATTAAATCTTTAAAAAAAACCCCAACCTTGTAGAATTATAATTGCTTTTTTAATAATTGACTCTCTTTTTTTTCTTCCCCCTCCTGAAATTGATCTTTATAAAATAAAAAAAAAATACACTTGGTGTATTTTCAGAGAATACTTGCTGTATTCACTCAGAAAAACTTGGTGGTTGGCTGGCTGCTTAGCTCTGTCTAACCCCTTAATGATTGTAGGCAATTGCCCAGCTGACCATGGATGGATTGCATTTTAATACAACTTTCCATCCCAGTCAGTTGACATTCTGCTTTGTTTTCACCAGGAAAGGTTATTGAAACTGGTTTCTTAAAAGAATGGGCTTTCTCTTGGGTTAGACAACTTGCTAAACTGTTGGATAGAATTGTAAACCTTAGAAATAGGTAGAAGGAAGGAAATGGAGGCCCTCTGAATGCATTTGCTCTTGGATCAGTATTAAATTTTGTTTATGGTTTCAAGTGACTTGAGTAATAAAAGTTCCATGAAGGACTGATTTGCTCTAATGCCTGGGAGTCACAGTTAGTAATGTTTACCTTTACCTTCTGTAGGGTCGTAAACTTCCACCTTAAAACTTACAATTGTCCTAAATTGCATAAGAGTCTGTGGTCGTGATTCTGTTCTAGGGTTGCAAGCATTTCTCTCTCCTTATGCCTCACAGTGGCATAAGGAGACAAAAAGCTTATAGGACTGTCACATCGAACAGAGACATGAAAGATGTTGGAAAATTGATGTTAAAATTTTGTGCTGAGAGGCACCCCCCCATGTTGATTTGACTCTTCTTTCTGCTTTGTCCCTCCCTGCCTTTTCTACAACCCCATTTCCAACACTCACACACATACACACCCCTCAAACATGTTTAAGGATTATTCCACTATTGTCCCTGAACTTGTAAGATCTGGAAAACTTTATATTATGTGATCGTGCACTAGACCCATGCATGTGAACTTAAATAAATATGAAATTAAATGACTTGCCTAACAGATAAGTTAGATGTAAAAGCCACCTTGGGTGTCATGCAGGGGGAGAAAACACCAATATTCCCAACAATTAGGAAGCATTCCTGATGCTCAGCCTAAACATTCTATTGTTGAATTTTGCATTGTTACCCCCAGTTATTATTCTCTGGTATCACCCTCCCCAACTTTTCTCCATACTTTGTGTTTACACCTTCAAGGCTTGTAGCTGGTTATCATCTATAACCCTGAGTCATCATTTACCCATGTTATACATATTTAGTTCTCTTAATCTTCCCTCATAAGTCAGTCCTTCCAGTCCATTAAGTATTTCTATTACTCATCTCTGAATTCCATCTTTATTTTTTCCTATTTTTCCTTCCACATGTTTCTGAAAACTTCCAGGTGATCATAGGTGACAGGGTCATTTTTAGATGTGGATTTTCTATTGACAGCAAAGGAAGGAGGTGTCTTTGATCTGGAAGTGACATACACACCATTGTATGTGACATTGTCCACTATCATCTGAAGGTATCTTTTGACATTACTTCCTTTCAGCTTCATATGTCCTGTTGAACATTCAGATGTTGGTCCCTGTGGCTATTCTCTATCTGTATTTTAAGAGCTGAATCACGTCAGGTGCTAGGCACAGCTAATCCTCCCCAGCAGGGATTCAGGTGACTGGGCACAGTATTAAGGGGCTCAGCATCCTCTAGGATCTATTGCAATTTATTCTCCATTCCTTTTCATGTGTGAAATCTTCATTGCTGCGCTGTTTAAATTTAAGATCAGATCTTCTACTTTGCTAGATAGCTCTTCCATCTTGATGTAACTGACGTTTATCATGCACATTCCGTTTGCCAGTCCTCAGTGCTTTGGGGGCTACACTGTTCATCCAATCTAATATGAATTCAATTCTCAAAGCAAAAATTTCTGCTAGAAGCCGTTTCAAATGTTTAACTGATACAATCTACTATACACTTGTTCACTAATTTTTACGTTGATCAACAAAAAAAAGTGATCAAAATATCTCTCTGGTAGTGATTGCTACACACTTTACCTTGTGTTCTCTATTCATCAGGGAATTGTACTTCCTTCACTTCACACTGACAAGAGCCCTTTTAGACCCAGTGCACTGAAGCTTTGTAAATTACACAGATCTTGTTGTAATTAATTTCACTGTTTCTTTTTCACTTCAAAGATTACATCCTTATACCTTTTGTAAAAATTGGAAGTTTTAGTCTTCAATTCACGCATTTTTTTTTTAACCTTTTTACCCAGGAACTCATTCCTACAGTAGTGGATGGAAAAGTGCACCTGGATGCAAGGGACAATAGTGTTTCCAGTTTCCTTTTTTGAGAGAATCTACTTGGGACATAATGTATTTGAGTCTATGCAGGCATTTGTCCGTGTTTAAGAAAAGCAGACTGATAAGTGTTCATAGTTCTGGGTAGAGTCTTGGGAGGTTTAGGTTCAAGGCTGATCTTTACTACAAACTATTTGTGTGGCTTTGGACAGGTGGTTAAATCTTCTTTCAGTCTTTTCATTCCTTGTCTTGTTCCTAAATAATTTATGCTTGAGCCAGGCTCTTAAAGCAAGCTTGTACAATGCTACAATGGCTCAACTTAGAGCTTTTGGCCAGAGAAGCACTGGAGGGCCTTGTTCTTGGGACCTACCTCTCTTCCTTTGTGCTATAACAGATAGGACCTTTGAGAAGCCTTTGCCATCTTTCTCCTGCCATACTCCCAGAGCACCTTGTTTCACCTTGCTTTCCCTCTCATGCACATGTACCCAGAGTATGTGTCTTGTCGGTCTCATCCCTAAGTAGACAGCAGTCTGTTGATTTAAGAAGATTACTTCATCTCTGGCTGCTTGCAGAAGAACTTGATCCTACTTCATGCTATTCCACTGCCTATAGTTACTGAACAAGTCAAACTGAGAAAGAAGGTTAAGGAGAAAGAAATAGGAGATAAGAGACAATACTTGTTTGCTCCGAACATCACTTAGAGGATAGAAGAAACTATTCAAAGTCAAAACATATGGAAAACAGCATCTGGTTATGGGAGCCTGGATGTTAATTGTTCTGACAGCTGAAATTTGTCTCCAGAAATCTCATGAAGCCAGCTGGTATTGTAGAGTTTTCTCTGGCTCATATTGTGACTCTTACAAGTTTCTGGAGACTTCTAGTCTCAGGATGATCATCTTGCAGGAGCAGCTGCTGCTTAAAGATTTTCATTTCTATATCAGCTGAATCCGGAAATACATTCTTTGTGGGTTTGGATTTGATTTGTAATATATAAGTCCTAAGGTGGTTTCAGATGCACTTACCTGAATTTAAATTTAACAAAACCCTGTGGAACTTAGCAAAGAGATTCTAATGTTGTCCGCTTTACAGTTCTTGTATACAAGGTGAGGAGAAAAACTTGATCATAAGTAACAGAAAGGTATTGAGGTTGATTTTGAGATGTGTCTTAAAGGTTCCACTCTGAATCTGAACTTCTTGAATTGGAAAAACGTGGGCTGGCAAACGTGGTAAGAACAATAACTCTAGAGAGATAATTACAATTGCCTGTTTCTGAATGGGCTAGAAGTTGTCTAATAATAGCTCTTTCCTGCAGTTGTTTTAGTGCCTTTTGCTTTCAACCTTGAGCTGGAAATGTCAGAAGTCTATATTGACACATGTGCCCTGTCTCAGAAAAGAAAGAATATAAGGCTGTTTGGAGCATACACAAGTTTGTATTTAGAACAGGCTACTTGCATGTTCCTGAGACAAAAGCATAAAGAACTAATCATTTGACAGTGCTATCAACAAGGTGTTCATTGCATGGCTCTGGCATTATTTTTAAGGGTGAAAATACCAACTTCTCTTATGTTTTTAAGTACAAACACATTTCCTGCACAAAGAGTTGATATTATTTTCCAAGAAATGTCTGTTCCTCATCCTGGTGAAAGATAATGAGCAGTAAAAAAAAACAACAAATCACCCCAAACCAACCCTATGTGGATGCAGAAAGGCAAGGCTTGGGAAAAGTTGTATGTGGCAGAACAGTCTAATTGGTTTAGAGATGATTTTGCTTTAGGTTTATCTTGTTAAGATTCAAGGCATTCAAAGTGAATGTTGTTTAACACAGTAGCATAACCTCTGGAGACTAGGTGAGAATTCTTGAAGAAGTCTCCCCAAAAGAAGTTGATCCAAAAATCAAAATAAAATGAAGTGAGGGAAAAGTTTCTGAAACACCTAAGTATTTTAGAAAATCCACTGAGTTATTCATATGCTGCTAACAATAGAAAGAACTTGAAAGGCAGGACCCAGAACAGCAGGTACAGAGTCTAATTAATGCATGTACTCTAAGGAGGTTTAACCCATAACTGTCTGAATGCAAGCAGTAGTGTTTCAACAGCAGGATTGTTTCTAGCAATATTTCTGAGTTTCACCAATGAATCACAAGGCAAAACCCCCACTTTCTATATTTCCTTTGTTTATCATGACACTGGAAACAAAATATCTTAAAGATTTCATGATTTTTTAAAATTTTTTTTTCCTGAGGTTGCAATATGAAATGGATAACACAAATATGTTGGATTTTAATTTGAAGTAATAGGTAAGTTGACATGAGCCAAGCTTAGAGGTGATCAGGATTTTGACTTAAACTTGGTGTTTCCTTACTGAGGAGAAGCTGGAGCCTATTTGTTTTCAACGTCACTTGGGTCATCCTCAGAGTTTGGCCATGGCTTTGTCATTAGTGGCTGAGTTCTGAAATACTGGGAACACTGTTGCTTGGTCCAGGAAACCACTTGATCCTGAGTTTCACTTTAGAGTCAGCCTTTTTATACTTTAAAATGAAAAGCATGCCCTAATTGTTTGATGGATAGGGCCTGAGGGCATGCATCTCTCCTTACAACATGGAGTCCACAGTTATTAGGCAACAAATGAGAAGCTGAAGTGAGGCTGGTCTGTTTAACAATAAGCTTTCCATTGTAATTCAAAGCATCAAATATTTGAAGGCCCTATTAGGCACACAAGCACACTCTTTGGTAGACAACTACCTTAACCAGTAATCTATATTCTTATTTCTTTAATGGGGAGTCTATTCATTCATTCATGATTTGCTGTGTGTATGGAAATTAGATACCTGTCCTGGGAAGTAAAATGTTCTGGATGGCTAGACTTGCAGAAGCTTGAGCAGTGAGTCTTGAGTTGACTTGGGCTCAGATGATCAAAAGTATCTCAGAAGTTTCAGGATTAAATGTAAAGCTAAAATGTTGGCAGTTATGGGGAAATAGGACCTGGTATATGCTATGTCAAAGCAATTGTTCATTCTATACTTCATCCTGAGTGTACCAGTCAGCAAAGGATGGTTCAAAGCAACTTCCTTGTGTGAATCGGAGCCAGAAACTTTTCCTTCATCCTGGGAAAAAAGTTTGAGACATCAAAATCTTTCCAGTTCTGCAGTGGGATGGAGGCAAGGTAGCTATGGGGTTTCTTAAGAAGAAATAGAGATGGACCCGCAGGGGTGTGCTGGTGGCAATGCACTCCGCTCAGGTATGTAGAAGCCCTGGGCTCAAGACCTGCTTTCCTGATTCAAATTAGAGTCTAGACTACTGACTGTCCTGGAATAAGTTTCTTTTGCTTTAGGATTTGATCAGAAAATGTATCATGGGATTGAGAAATGCTTCTTGCTGAAATATTTCATTGAAACTTCCTATGAGAAATTTTGGCTTTTTAAAACTTGTGTTTTCATTAAAAACCTTCTTGTTATCAAAACCAAGATGAAACCATTGTTTGTGTTTTGTTGAAATGCTTACATGCACTAACACTTACTCAAGTATCTCTGCTGTCTGCCT
The DNA here is from genome assembly GCA_026212715.1 of Elanus axillaris. Classification (NCBI taxonomy): domain Eukaryota; kingdom Metazoa; phylum Chordata; class Aves; order Accipitriformes; family Accipitridae; genus Elanus; species Elanus axillaris. Next base: position 74,591,473 of record JANZLQ010000079.1, on the reverse strand, counting down.
GGACACTGCTAAATGTAATTAAGCACTGCTTAGTCTGAGGAAGTACTCTGATTTGGATTGTAAATATCCATGTCTCATTTTGAAATATCATAATTGCATTTGAAGTGAGCTAATATTCTGTAAATATGGTTAACTTCTGCATTTCCAGATTTGGACTCTGAATTTGTTTTTCAATGTTCATGGTGGTATATGAATGTGCCTATGTATGCTTTTACATACAGACCCCTATAAAGTTATCTATAGTAGGAAAATGACAGCATCATAATAGTTAATGGAAACATAAGAGGAAAAAGAAAATTAGCATTCCACACAGCAGGGCATTTCGGATGTTAATCTGCCTTGCAATATAATTGACAGGGAAGCTGATATCTGAGAAGATTTTTACTCCTGTCTTTTCCTCTAAACAGTTAGTGTTCAGTAGTTGTGCAGCAGGGGAGATGGAGAAAAAGAAAGTTCTAGCCGAGTGAATGTTCTTTACCAGCAAAAGATGTTAACTTTCGTCAGAAGGTAGTTAATCACTGAGAGAGAAACAGATGAAGAAATTGGATAAAACATTTCCAGTTCCAAAAGTCTTTATTGATTGTGTCCCCCTCAAGAAAATTCAGCTCAATCTCTGAAACCCTCAAGTGATTAAACCTTGGGCAGTCCACTGTAGACAGAGCAAATGAGAATTGTTTCAAAACCAGACACGTAGAGCTAGGATAGTTAAAGGGAAAAAAGATTTCTTTTTCACTTTGAAATCCTAGCTGGGAGACATAATCTGAGATGTTGATTTTAAGGCAAGAGCTTTCTTAAGTGTTACAATCTTTCTCTGCGTAACAGATCCCTCAACCTTGAAGCAAGGAAGTGTTTTATTTTCAGAGGAAGAGCTCTCTTAAACAGAAACCTAGAGCTTGGAAGATGGGGGACAGATCTCTGGTCCATCACAGATAACTTGTACACATTGGTCTAAATTTTTTAAAGGTAATTAGGGCACAGAGAGACTGAAGCATCACTAAATGAGATGGTCAGACTTGTGACTAGCTGAGAGTTCCTATTTCCCAGAGATGCAAGGTTTTTTTCTCTCAAAGCAGCTCCTCTACAAGACTGTAGCTATTCTTAAGTTGGAACGTGACCACTAGCATGTGGTCTAAGGTATACAATATTATTATTCTCCTCCATTTTCTGTATACAGCATGAAGGTCTTGGATAGTTGTGCTTGAATTGCAGTTTCCTTTCTTGAACTCCATAGGGTACTGCTGGAGTAAAGCCCTTGGCCTTGCGGTTTTGGGAAGTTAGGTACATTAAAGGTGGTAGGGAAAAAGGTTCTACAACTGTAGACGCTATGAATTGATTTCTTTCTTCTTTCTTGCATAACCGTTAACAGAACAGTGTCTTGTACACCAGTTCTTGCACTATACAGGAGTCTAACATAAAACAGCATAGGAAGTCCAATTTAGGAAACCTCAATGTTAAAATCAATTAATATTATTGTAACTAAAAGCGTAAAGGTAATTGACTTGAAGAAAAAACAAAAAAACTGACAGTCTAGTGATAGTTTTATCTCTTCTTGGGCAAAGACAATGATTTTAGTTACATGTACAGGTTTCAGAAAGGCTGTAGTTTCAGAAGCTATCACATGTGACTAAGCTGTAACAACTGGTTGAGTTCATACTCTACCATCACAAAAATTTGTGAATAAAAACTGGCTTAGACCACGTGACCTAGCCTTCTCAAAACCTAGGGTTATCCTAATTGCTCTAGATTATCAGCAATTTAGCTGAGGTCGGTATCTGAACCAAGGATTCCTCTAAGACAGGCCATAGATGATAGGTCAAATCCTGAACCTAATTTTATGTTGGTGTAATTGCATAGTTCTGCTGAGTTACATGCAAGCTCTCCCCTTGACTGGATTTACACCCCGAGCTCACAGAATCTGCTTTAGCTCCTGGTTTCATTAAAGAGTCTTAAATCACCTAACAAACTTTATCTTTTTCCCTTATAATGCAAAGAGTGAATAGACCCAGAAAGATTAAGGTCCCTGTTTTGGGTTTGTGTGGTGGGGTTTTGGTAGCGGGGGAGGGGCCGCAGGGCCGGCTCCTGTGAGAAGCTGCCAGAAGCTTCCCCGGCTCCAAGCGGGACCCGCCGCGGGCCCAGGCCGAGCCCCTCCGC
>JANZLQ010000079.1:74564456-74586935 GCA_026212715.1 Elanus axillaris | reverse complement strand
GGGGGGGGGCGGAATTCCAGTGAAATAAGTGGTTCTGTACACAATCAAAAGTTTCAGTGGGGAAAATTTATTGTTCTGAAATTGTTTTCCATCTGGGAAATCAAAGTGAAAAAAAACGCCTTTTTTTCACCAGCTTGACTTTGCTCTGTAAAACCCATAATAGCTGCTTCATATGACATTATTTCAAGACTCAGTTGTTTAGGGTGTTGTATTCTGTAGTGTTAACCTGTGTTCAGTGCTCTGTTCTTTAAGCAGCGTTTTCCAGGAAGGAAGAATCCTTTGGAGGGGTCATATGGATGCACGCTGGAAGATGTAGCCTAGGAAAAGTAACACCTGAAAGAGGTGATACAGTTGTAATTCAATTAAGCATCACAATACAAAGGACAAGATCAAGTATTTTGAAGTTCCTAAGGAAGGGGGCAGGAGGGGCAAGAAATCTTACTGCCTTTCGTCCTAATGCACAAGGAGTTGAAATGGGGAAAGTTTTGCAGGATGGAATAATAGATGTGTATTGTTTTATCACAAGCCACATGTTCATGGTTTTGAAAATTAATACTCTAGCTGATGGCTGATGCTGGCTTTGTGCCTTTTAGAGGGGCCTTGTGATAAGTAAAGGGAAAACAAAGAAACCCATGAACTAGACATTTGAAGTTCAAGTTTGAGGCCTATTATGAACATTAAGCTCTACTTTATTCCTCCTAGCCATTGCAGGGGTGGAACTTCTTACCAGGATTTACTTAAAATAAATGAGGTATTATTTTTCCTAAATAAATTACTTTTTGCCCCACAATAGTGGGATAGAGCGTAATTCACGTGCATTACATTTTTAAGGAGCAAGAGAAAAAGAAATGCCTCCACAAAACATTTATTTGTCCCTGAAAAATATCTTTTTTCTTTGCATGGCATATGAGACTAGTTTTCTTCTTTTCTCTTCAAAGTCTTTCTGTCCTTAATACCTTGTTCGGGAAATCAGTGGTGTTTGGATGAATTCTAAGTAGTGTTTCTGTGAATTTGTGAATTTGGTACTTCTACCACTTACACAAACATGTCTGGAGAGGACTTAACAGAGGTTTCTGCCTGATAAGAACCTGTCCCCCCCCCACTTTATGTGGATCTTGGAAGGAAACTTTCCTCCTTCAGAGAGGAGTAGTCTTCTGTCTACTCAGTCTGAATTACAGTCATATGGTAGGAGTTGCAGGACATTGTTACCCTGAACTGTCATCATGGCCATCACAAGGAGGAGAAAAATATAGCTATCATTATGGGAGCTTTACACTGCATAGTTTATCTCTATAACAGTGCACTATGATGTGCCTAATTAGACTGTATCAGCTGTTCCACGTCTGCTACTAAAGGAAGACTTTCTTATTGTGTCTAGTCAACAGAGAGCTCTCAGCCTGTGATTTAGCACTCAAATTAAATTTAAGCATAGTTTCCCATTTGATTATCAAACTATGGGTGACTTTTAAGGATCCTTTTCAATTCATTACTTCTAGCTGTAAACTCTCTACCACAGTTTATTCCTCCTCTCTGGTAGATGCAGACTGACTGAAAACTCATCCATTTAAAGTTAGAGGGGAAAGAATCCAAATAATTGCAATTAGAGTATGCAAACTTTTGCTGTTGTTCAGTCTCCTTCCTTGATTGTCAACTTCTGCTTCTGAGTCTGTTATTGAGGCATAATAAATGTAATTGGCTTGAATAAACTGAAAGGAACAAGACCTTCAGAAAGCAATATAGGTTAAGAAATAGGGTAAAAATAGGTTTTGTTTCCATGCCAAATTGGAGCATTCTTCCAGCTTGTGTCTTTATTGTGAGAGGAGTAGGTTAACTTCAACAAGACAGTATTTAAGAAAGTGTATATATATGTGTTTATAGAGAAAAAATCTCCCTATTCTCTTGTGCATACTAATCTGTTAAAAACATTGTAAAGAAGAGAAGAACAAGTGTCTATTTCTTCTGTAATATTGTCTAAGGAACCAAACTGAATAAAACAATGAACATTGTATGGGCAAAAAGATCACAGTGGTGATCAGAGCTGAAAAAACAGTACTGTTTACTAACCTGTTGCACACTTTTTTTATATGCATGGGGTGAAGGTGGGTGGGTCAAGATGAGGATATGGGACATGTTTCTTTCTTCAGCAGTCTCTCTGTACTTGTGCTGCTCTTGGAAGATGCCCACAGTTTGATGGACATGCTGCCTGAACCTTGAAAGATATGATACCTCCATTTCAAGGAGCTGGCAAGGTTGCAGATATTCTGTAGTAACTTCAGAGAAAATGTCCTCTGCATAACAAGCACTTCTTTTGCTGCAGGAACTGGCAGGTTTTCAGTATACTGCAGTAAGAAGGAATAATCTGATCATATCAGACATGCACACAACTGGTGTAAGACATTGCAACATTGACCAGTTTTGCCAGAAAGTGAGCATGGAGGTAGGGAGACAAGGCAGAGCAGGGTTTTTGCTCTGCACTACTACCATGACAGGGCTTTAGTCTTTGTAGTTAAGACAACTTTTTGGAAGAACCAAAGACATGATCCATTGGAGCATCACTGGAGTTCTAATGATCTGTAAAGCAACATGGATGTTTTGGATTGATTGTTTGGGCTTTGCTGTGATTGTCTTTGTATGCATGGCTGGAAGCCAATGACCCCTTGCAGCAGCAAGTGCAGGGTGGTGGCTTTCTGGTGTGACACAAACAGGGAGACTACTTGTGGATGCAAGTCAGGCTAAACAATAGGCGTAGTCTTCTGCAGTAGGAAGTCCCAAGTCCTTGTATGCCTTTTACTTAAGTACTTGGTACAAAAGAAGGGCATGAAACCTTCAACGTGATATGGCAGTAAACGGCTTGCTCCCAGTGCTGCTGCTGGAGAAGGATTGGGAGCTCATGCCCCACCTTGCCACCATGTGGGCTCATTGAGCTCACTAATCCTGTACAACCCTCTGTATCTGACATTTAGGCATGTATTCAAACAAAAATAAACACTCATAGCCACACTGTTGCTTACTTTTCATCAGGGCTCAGAGGAAGTGATGATAGCTTCATTTCTTGACTCTTTACTACTGACCTACTAAGGAGAGACTTTTATAATTGTTTTACAGGGAATGGGGTGATGATGGGAAAGTGGTTTGCTCTATGTCTCAATTTTAAACAGATCCCTCCTGAAGCACTGCTCTTACTGAGGTTTTGCCTTTTGTTTACAGGCTGTGCCTTCCTAACATACTGCGAAAGGGAGTCTGCTCTAAAGGCCCAGAGTGCACTGCATGAACAGAAGACACTGCCAGGGGTGAGTCCAGATTGATAACTTTTTTTTTTTTTTTTTAATCTAAAATGGGTTACATATGGAGTTCTCATCTTGGGTTTGGAGTGTAATATCTCTGGTTGCTTGGATGATTCACTATTTGCATTGTGCTAATAAAATGAAGATACCACCAACCCACCGAAACAGTTTCCATGTGCAAAATGAAAAGCTTTTTGCTCTTATCAGGAGTCAGGAAAACAGTAATTAACTGGTTATGGGCTGGATTCTACCAGCCTTACTCAGCTGAGGGAATGTTTTAGGATTCTGACTGCTACAATGAAATATTTGAAGTGATTACCAGGTGCTACCTCTTACTATTTTTCTTCTCTGAAGCAAGGTGTGGCAGCAAGAAATCAAGGAACAGATCACATTATTGAGTTATCACAGAATGAAAACATATTCCTGATGACAAAGTGGTTTGACTCAGTTACTTTAGTATTCAGGCAGCTGTAGCAGATTGGAAAGTCGGTGAGACAAGGAGAAAAGAGAGAGGAGAGACGAACACAAGATAATGAGGAAAATTATTCACATGAGCAAGATCTAAGGTTCAGACAACACAAGCAGAACTAAAAATAGAATCAGCATTATATGGGGAAGACCTGCCCTGCTGGGATGGGTTTCCAGTTTAGCAGTAACCGGGAGGAGGGAGAGAGAGAGACACTATTTAGATTCAGTCAGGGTACATGGATTGGAAACAGGCAAGTGCAGTACTCCTGTGGCTAGAATAGGACTGGTTTCACAGTGATGCAAAAGTCAGTGATCAAGTAATTATGAGTGTGATCCTGAGGGTTCCAGGCTGCATGTAAACTGAGAGGAAATTGATCCAAAAGTCTGCTTTTATTAGTTGTTGTTGACTGACTGAGTCCTCTGTACCCATAACCTACCTTTCCACAAAACCTAAGACACATCAGTTGCTCTATGTTGCTGAAGAAAGTGTTCATTCTGCTCTGCTTGTTTCCATCATTCTGGGTCTATTTACCTATCTCTGCCACCTTGCCAGTATGGAGATGCCCACGCAGTTGCTCATCTACATCTATCTTTGCTTTAAAGGCCATACCTTATGTAAATATATACATACTTCATTCCCTAAAAATACATTTCTGTCAGCTGACAACTCCCTCTCAATTATTTTTTTTCTGGAAAATCGTTAGCCACAGATTGAGAATAACTTGAGTCTTGCTAGGGTTTAGGTTTTTCTTTTTTTCCCCTCCCCTCCCCCCCCAATAGGTGTTGTTTTCTTTTTACTTCTATCTCCTTGGAATGATAGAACTGGATGTATAATAAATGAAAATACTTTGAATAAGGATGTTTTGGGTAACATTTTACCTGAATTTTTCAGAAATATGCTTGAAATCAAATATGTATTTATCAGAACTAAATATATGCTTTTGACAAATAGTGTGTTTGTGTATGTAAGATACTAACTGAAATTCCAGTTGTTTTCACTGAGACTATTTGCTCTCCTCATTAGGACCCAGACCACTCACTTGCATATGGAACTTTTATCTTCTCTATGGGGTTGAAATCTCATCCTGAAATCAAATGATGGTAATATCTTCAAGAAGACAGTGGGTCAGTGAGACTGAGTGCTCAGAGCTGGGGAGGGAGGGCAAGTGACAATTTAGGATTTTTTTTTTAATTACATCTTTATATGTCTACAGTGCTGAATTTTAGTCTGCATTTTAGAGATTTTAAATCACAAAACTCTTGAAGTCAAAACTGATGCCTTGGACAGTGACAAAATTCAACCTGCTTTTGCATTAAGACCGAGACTTCATTCAGAGGTTACACTGACTAATTCTAGGCTACAGACACAACATTCTTCCTTGGTTTACGTTATTTCTATCACATATAGCCCATAATGACCACACTGACTTCAGAAGGCTTTTTTTGTTTTGTTTTACACTTTGAGGTGACACATCAGTATCTGATTGAATTGGGAACAGTGAATCCTCTGTCTAAAGAGCAATGAGGTTTTTGAGAGTTCTTAGCACTGACTTCTCCCATCCCTTTCATTTCCAGTTCTGTTTGTCTCAGGATAAAGGTTTACTTTCCACCAGCAAACCCTCTGCATACAGCTTTCTGCCAAGTTTCTGAACTCATCTTCTGAATGATGTCACTGTAGTTTATTTAAGGAAACCAGCCTTGCCTCTTGATAAACTATTATGCCTGGATACTGTTTTATGGTTCCTATGTGAGTAGCAGAGAATTATTTATGACTTACCTGACTGTTCTTGATAACATGCACCAACAATAGCAAGCATAGTTCATCACCATAAAATAAAAAGCACTCATAAGGTCAGGGGTCTAAGTCCTCATCCACATGAGTTCACAAATGACACAGATATAGCACCTTCTCTTGACCCTCTACTGTCTGTGACACAAACAGTGCTACTGAGGAGGAATCAAAAATAATTAACAATGCTGGTATAGAAAAAAATAAAATAGTACTATGGTGAGCCGTTGAATCAAGACACTTCTTTCCCATCCCCCAGTAAACTGTGTATTCACCTGCTCTTGCAATATTGCAGTTTGTGTTCTTTGTATTATAAAACACAGAATTGAGTCATTTTTAATAATATGCACATGAATGCTAATGTATTGAAATAGTGAGGCATGAGGAGTTTGTGTCCAGATTCAGACGCCTTGCCTCTTAGCTATGTATCACTTTGGTTTTAGTGGAGTGGCTACATGCACATATTTTACAGTAATTACTTTCTGGATGTGCTTTGTAAGATGACAGAAATATGTTTCACATATTTCTATGTTATATGTGGGACATAAAGTCATCTTGTGGAATAATCAAAAGACTTGCAAGCAAGTATGTGTTGATTAATAAAGTCTTTACAGCACTTTGTTTTTGGGAGGGAAGGAATCATGATAGATATTTTGAAGCAACTAGAATGGAATGTAAAACATAAAATTATTAGTTGTATCCTCTTCATCTAAATGAATTAGGCCGTTTGGGACAGTTTGAAATTGCCCTGCCTAAAACAGAAGGTTAATACAGCAGGGTGTGCATGTACGTGTAAAAAGCACTTTGCGAGTGTCGGACAATTCAAATTCTAGCATTTACTTGTGATTGTTTATTTTACATATAATAGAGTAGCTGGATGATGAAGTATATTAGTTCTTTAATAATTTATAGAAATGCTTTGATGTTGCAGTAATTACATTAAAGGTCACATATCAAAGGTAATTTGGTTGAGCAGCTGTGATGGTTTCTCAGAAGCAATCAATATTGCTGTCCGTGGTGCTGATTTCACCAAGGGGACTGCCAGATTAAAGGAGGCTTATTACCAGCCAGCCAGACACGGGGGAAATCAAGAACAGATTGGAAAGATGCACTATTCTCTTTCCCTACCTATAATTAACACTGTTCACCATAATCTGCGCTAATCCTTCATAGTGGGAAACCACTTTTTTTTCTCCCCCCCCCAACATTATAAAAAGCAAATTAGGCGAGGAAGAGTAATTTGTGAGAACAGGAGAGAGAAAGTAGAGAAAGTAGAAGTTGATTCACCCTTGGGATTTCTGATGCCAATATATCTCTCAATGATAATGTAATATCAAAAACACAGCCCATGGTCTTGGGGAAAGCGGGGGGGGGGGGGTTGATCTAGACAATGACAGCGCAGGGGATGTGAGAATTATCTGCCTGTAGATTTGGTATAATATTATCTGTTTGCCCCACAAAGCTCCACAGGAAATGAAATCAGGGAAATAAAATTATGTTTTAAGTGTAGTCATTTTGATTACAAATTATAGTGAAGGCAACTTTTTCTCCCCTTTCTTTTTTCTTTCTGAAGTAAATGGCAGAGGATAATGCTGAGAAATGTAATTACACTATCAAGATCTACTTTTATTTATAGCACAAATAAACTGAGCTCATGTATGATAAGCACAGTGGAATTTTTTTCCTCTAGTTCTTCGTGGCTTTCTCAGGCAATGGGAGTGAATAGTCCATGTATACTTGGTTGGAGGCACTGCCTCTTTGCATAATGTTAAAACCTCCCTGTAAGACTTGCAAAGAATAACTATGAAATTAAGTACCTAAGAAACTGTTAACCTCAGCAATCTGCAGGGCTTATTCAGGCTGGGAAATAGACTGGGTTTTTTTACTGTATCTATTCCTCTTGAAAGGAAGAGTAGTACTACTGGTATGCTAAATTTCTCAGTCCATAACATAATTAGTTTTCTTCCTAACTGTTCTGATATCCTTTGTCTCTTCTGCCATCTAGAAAAAATGCATTCCATTTTATTCATCGTATGCAAAAATATGCATCTGTAACATTAGAAGACAGGTAAGCTCATAAAACTCATATGAAACCGAGTTTTAAACAAACAGAAAAACCTTCTGTAATGCAACTAAAGTTATGCTTAGTTTAAAAAAAAATTAAAAAGTTTTTCAATGCTATTGATCTTATTTGGCTCAAGTTCACATTGTATATGTGAGGAAAGACATCTGACCATGCCAGGGGAGGGGATGGGTGTCTTGCAAAATATAGCCCCTCTTGAATCCTTGTAATAAGTCTTAAATGAGACATAAGTGTCATGTGGACTTCAGAAGTCCTGTACATATAGCATAGATTTCACTGTTCTAAGCAGACTTTGCTGTAATTTTAGAGTCTTATTGTCTTTTTTTAATGTTTCAAAGCTTTTTCCAAAAGCTTGTTAGAAAACCATTAAACCACGTATCACCCTGCACACTGTTATGCCAAAAATGGTATTATATTCCCACACCTTCCCATTTCAAAAGTTTTCTCTGCCAATGTAAATTGCAATTTGGTCAGCAGTGGCAGGCTGGATGGGTTCCATTGATTAAAGTAGCCTGCTTGAACACACAGCCTGCTCACCATGCCCTTTAGATTTTGAAAGAAAACACATTTAATTGTTCCCTTGGGAGAAACATGTCTGTTTTCTGAAGTTAAAAATGAAGATGAAAAGGAATAAAAACAGATTTGAGGTAAAAGACTTGCAAAAACCAGTCCTGTAGAAATTCTTCAGTACTTTAAAATCTTTGGGTGTCAATGTCATGGTTAAAAAGATTTATGATGTTTTTTAAAACCCCTTGCTTCCTCCTTCTGACTGACCAGCCAGTAAAAGGACTTTTGAATCTTGCTTTAGGGAAAGGAGGGGACAAGAGAGGGAGGGAAACTATATGCACTTTCCATTTGCTAAAAACCCCTGTAGTTTGACAGTGCTGTTCTGTTCACCAGATGAGATGAAACACCTGGGTCCTATCTGCTTGGTAAACATTAAAGTTCCATTTCACTAGTTAAAGATTGGCTTCTGTATCCCTATACAGCAGCCTCTAGAATACAAAGTAAACTCTGTGCCACCCAGTCCAAAGAGCTTTGGAGGAAAAGGATACAGTACAAGAAATCTGATAGAACCAGTGTGTTGGATGCATGCTGTTATCTCAGCTGAGACTGGTGTATTCATCACATTTGTGGTGGCTAACCAAGCTTGGCTTGATATGTGAAATGGGAACAAGGCTTCTCAGTTGTGTTTGAGACTTGGTGGCAATTAAAAAAATGGTGTGCAAAAAAAAAATATTATTAAGGTAGCATTGTCTCGTCTTTCTAATTTGACACCTTTTGGCTCTCAAAGGATGATTTCCGAGTTATTCAACAAAAGCTTTTGCTGGACCTTCATTTGCTTTATGTGTTATTCAATGACAACTTTTCTCTCTGACGTGTCTGCCATAGGAGGATCAATCTAATTTTATGTACAACTGTAAAGATGAATGATAAGTAGAAAGGATTCAGGCAAGTACAAGCTGAATAAATTATAAAGGGCAAATGATGACAGGACTGGGGGTCCCAAGAGACAGTGATATGATAACAGAAACTAAAGACGAATTTATGATGGATGTAGTTAGCATGTACTGAGGCTGTTAATTCTTCAGGGTAGTTTTACAACTTCTTGTGATTGGAGCAATCAAAGTATTTCATTTTAAAGAGATGCTGTATATTTTCACTTGTCTGTTCTGCATATTTGTATGTATGGCCTCATTTATATGCATAGCAGTAAAGTCCCATAGGCTAGTCAAGCTTACCTCCCATCAAAGGGCCCCTATTCTCCAAACCATAATGCCACTGTTTATGCATAAATAAATAGATAATGTGTAACGATTTGAGGGCAAACCTGGATCTCAGAGAAAAAAAGTTTCCATTTTCACAGAACACAGCAATCAAACCTTTTCAGATACTGCAAGTAGCTGAGCACCTTCAGCTATCTTCAAAGCCAAGCCTAGGGATTGAGTTAGCTCACGGATCCGTGATGAAGAATTATATATAACAAGTTTCAGGTAGGTCAAATTTTGGGCTTAAGCTACTTCAAGAGCAGCTGATGCAGCATCATAAAGTTAGAAGCAAATCTGATCTCAGAGCAGTTCTTGATTGCATTTCATTCATACTCTTATTTCTATCTCTTGTTCCTTATTATTAAGGATATTTGCATGAAAATGATCTTTTTTTCCTTCCTCTGAAGGGTTGTCTCTTGTCTGTGAGTAATGCTTACTCTGGCCTACATTTGTGAATGCCATTGGTTTGATTCTGACTTCATTTACACAAGTGTAAATCAGCAGTGATCTGATTGAGGTCAAGGGATTTATATGGCATAGCAAAGAGCAGACTCAGCTATATTTGTCACTGCTGAAATGATGTCATCGTGAACAGTACCATAGCTCTAAATGAGGAAACGTACTTCTACCAAGAATCTTTGCATCCAAATATCTGATCTCACAAAATGCTGAGCATCCCTGACACCTGCTGGGCCATTTAGTAGCTCCCATGGGCTTTTTACTAGAGAGAGGTCCCAGCTCCAGACTACAGAATTAAAGATGGTTGGTGTCTTGGTGTTTCAACGGTGTTAGCTGTTAGATACTAACGTACCCTACACACTGGCATTTCTACTTGCATCACCCTACTGATTCAAGTGGTGATGGGATATGCCCAAGAATAATTTGCAAGCAGTAAGCCACCATTTCTCATCCCATGTCCTCAGTCACAGAGTAGAGGAAGAGAAGAACAGGTACTCTTTAACAGTCAGTTTACTTGCCATCTGTTCAGTCATACGGATGGTATTGTGTGACATCACCTAGTTCAGGGGTCATTGTTCATAGGCTAACATTTCCATAAACACCCACTTCCCGTATTTGCACTTTATAAAAACGGAGAAGCATGTGCTGATTGTGATCTGTAATGCAAGGATAATGTAAGCTTTCAATAAAGCACTTAGATGAAGATGCTGTATAATATGTGATTTGGACTTTCACTTTTGGCAATATGCCCACCTATACTATAGGTTTACCAGTGGCAGCTGGACTACTCATAGCTTACATTGGGGTAAGCTGTCTGCCCTGTGTTTCTTCATGCAATGTATACATGTCTTTAAATCCTTCAGATACTCAGTGAGACAAAAGTAGTTTGGGTGGGGTTTTTTTAAAGTACAAAGGTTGAAGACCATACACAAGAGTGATGGATCAGGTATGTATGTCCGCCACCAAAATTGCTATCATTGAAGCCCATAGAGGTGTGTCTTGGTCTAGTTTAATTTAAATAGTGTGTAAAATAGCAATGAAAACACGAAACCACAGACTTGACCACTGTGGAGCAACTATATTCCATGACTGTAATTCCTTGGGGGGTGATTATACAATAAGGACTTGAATCTTGCCTGAAACATTATTTCAGTTAGTGCTACTTATGCTATGTAGGTTAGGAACATCTACACATGTTGAAAGCAGACTTTTAGTTGCAGTGTAGACAAGACTGCAAGCTTTACCATGTGAAATCTAGCCACTGGCTGCAGATCTGTTAAAAATCTGTGTATCCTGTATTAAATAGTCTAAGACCATGATTGTGCATTAAGCTTAACTCTGTGCTTAAAGTTAAGAACACCTTTTAAAGAACTTGCTGAGCTGGAATGCTTTTGGGAGTGGCAGAAGCTGTCCCACCTCTCCACTTACAGATAACTTTTGATAGGACTTGACGTGATGTAACCCATTTAGCTTTTGTGCTTCATTTCTGCTGTGCTCTTACTTTGGCAGGCAGAAAGTGGTGGGAAATGACTGACCATGAGATTGCACTATCAGTTCATGCAAGTAGGTATCTGAAGTGACTTTGCTCTGTTGAGTAGCTGCGGTGAGACTTACAGTGGCACTGCATGTACGAGTTGCTGCACTTGGCAGGTTCCCAGCAACGTCAAATCTCTCTGATTAGTTTCTGTAAGTACAAGGACAAAATTAAGCCTAACCTATTTTTCAAAGAAGAAATGTGCATTTCCCATTTTTCTCTTTAATGGGAACTTCTTATATCTTGTTTCCCATACTTTTTCTCCCCTGCCCTTCCCACCGTGTCAACCTTTAAAAGAAAAATAAAAAAAGTCTTTTTAAAATACAATTCCTTTTAAAAACCTGTGCCTTCAAAATTCTTTGAGTTCTTTACCATATTTTGACCTTGATATGCATACATTTTCAGCAACAAATGAATCCTATGGTGCTAGAATGAAGTTGTTCCCTTCCTTTTTCCCCTTAGGTACAGTAAATTACAATCCTCAAAGCCTCTGCTACTTTCTAGTGCATGTTTTCTTTGGCATGTTGCAAAAAATTACTGTTTTGATCACTGGCTTTGTAGGCAGGTTTTGACAGAGCAAGTCTTGTCCAGCTATAACTAATCCATTCCAAGCTCAGGTTGCTCCTTCAAACAGAGTGAATTTATTTTTTTGTTCTGTGAATGGCTCAGTCATTTCTCTGCTACTATAGTGACTTTGCATGGTAAATAAGTAACTTATAAGACATGCTGGCATGAGTTTCTGATTTCATTTATAGCTTTGGTCAGTGGAATAGCATTCTGGGTCTTCTTAGGCTGACTTACTGTCAAGATCTTCCTTGGTAAACATCTGAGACATTGCTTCTGTCTTTTGCACTACTTTGTGGTGTCCTTTCTCAATAAAGTCACACTAGTGCCTCATTTCTGGCCAAACAGCATTTTCTCCTTTTCTCCTCCATCCCATCTCACTGTGTACATCTGTCCCTGCCATCTCTTATCTCCTTTGTAGATTTGCTGTGTTCATGTAATGCCTGCCTGGTGAAATGAGTTGAGATTACAGCTGCTGAGGAGGAACACTGTGCTTCCCAACTACTTCTGCCTGGGAGATCAAGTATTTTTTCCAGACAAAGGGAGAGTCTTAGGTTACTGTTCCTTTTCATGTTTTGTGACATTACACGTATACACGTATAGCAGAGTTGGATTGTTGTAAATCTGATATTTCTTGAAATTAAGAGGCTTAGTGTATGTGAGCTTTTCAGTGTATGTTCATGTTGCCCAAGAGAAACAAGGCAGCCAGGAGAGGGTTGTTCCTGCGGTGTTCTCTTGCCAGTTCTTCCTTAGAGCAACTGGGGAGTGACTAGGGATTGATTTCTGCGCCCATGCTTATCTTGCACAGCAGAAGGGAGGTGGGGGCTGTGTGTCTGGGATGAGCCTTGAAGGCTACCTGTTTTGGTGGTAGTAGCCTGCTGCTGCCAGCTTGCTATTTTTAATACCACTGCACCTTCACATTGCTTGATATTACACGTATTTTTCACCTAGGATGGCAGATGCTAAGACACTCCTGGGAAAGCTGGGCACAACATGTCACTAGCGCCCAACAAGCAGACGACTGCTGAAGGGATCCTGAGAAAATGCATATATTTTGGGGCTTTGTATGTTTTTTGGAAACTGTAGTACAGTCTCTACAAATGTGGATACACTACAAAGAGTAAAATACAGATGTGGCACCCTTCAAAGACATCACCTCTTGTCCCAGTGGAGGTCCCAAATTTATCTATATTGCTATGTGTTTCTCTTTTATTTTTATTCTATTAAGCCTTAAACCTTTTCCATCAGCACTCTGAACCCAAGCTGCCTTAGCACAGTGGTAATGCCTCTAAAGTGAGCCTGTCCAAACTAATTTCATTGTCCTTGTTGAATGAAGTGCAACAATTAAGCAGACAGCACAAATGGGTACAGATAAATCGGGTATTTACAATTATTTCAGTTTGGATAATCTAATGTGATGTTCATTGTGCAGTTAAGAAATACGCTTTCAAGTTGGGGGGAGCTCTCATTCTGTACTCTTATCTGCTGGGTGTAAATTCAGAGTAACTCTGTGGACTCTTGCAGAGTTTAAGCTTCTTTACATCAGTGTAGCTCAAATGAGAATCTTAGCTTCTTTCTTTAGATGCCCTGTAAAGCAGCCTCCCTTCAGCTGTGCTTGCACTTTAGAGATACAGCCAGGGGAGCTGGAAGGTCATTTCTTTTTTTTTTTTTTTTTCTTTTTTCCTGGGCCAGGGTTGTGTTGTTGAACTCACTCACTTTGGGGAATCCAGCTTTCTCTGAGTGCCTCTTTGCTCTCCAGCACTGAAACTCTGACTGACAACTCAAGTTACTCTCCAGATCTGGCAATGCTGCTGACTTTCTGGATAGCATTGCAATCAGATCCCCTCATTACCAATGCCTCTCTTTCTTGGTATTAGCACCTTGAGGCTGTATTCTGGCTTTCCACAAATTCCAGCCGAAAACTCATATCAATACCAGTTGAAAGGCACAGGATTTATGCCGGCAGATCGACACTAAACGGCAGATCTCTGCCACTTTCTGCTTCATTTCTTTGCAGGATACATTGCTTTTCCTTCCCTGCTCCTGGTTGTGCCCCCTTCCCCCCCAGCTATAGCAACACACTGTGTTGCTGGGCAATCTTCACCAAACTAATCACATTTGGGCCCAGTGTTTTTCCTGCAGACCCTGGAGTGTGCAGTGCTTAGGCCTTGGTTATTAGTTTACACAATAAATGAAGCCCATTAGAAGAGGATAATCAGGGCTCGGAGAAGGCCACCTCACTCGTTATCTGAGGAGGTTATGTTAAGCCTCTGTAGTTATTAATCATACTTTCCCATGCAGATAGCTGAAGATTAAGAGTCACATTTATCCTCTTTGCTCCTCATTCTTTCGCACTGATGTGCAAACACTCTTTATAATCATTGTTATTATGGTTATTCATAGCCCATCCAGTCAGCCAGGACTGCTTCTGAGATGTTGCTTGAAGTCTTGCACCTATCCATGGTGGCTTGATGATACAGATCAGAGCCACTGGGGGTCTCTCCGTTTATGTCTCGGAAAACATCCTTGAGAGTCCTAGAAAGTCTCTGCTAAATGTTATTGAATTGCAGTATCTTGTCCAGAGGCCAAGAGAGTTCTGAACAGAAGCCGACACTATTATAAGAGCCAACTTTAACAGCAACCCTCTTGATTTCACTTGCTTTGCCTTTTAATACCAGCTCTAACCTTGAACTTAGACTAAGATGATATGCTACCCCATGGCTTTTTGAAATCTAGCCTAATGCCCTTTTTATCGACGTAAATGACCTTTTTTCCTTATTTCATTTTTTTAGCACTTAAATCAACTGGGATGAAATCAGATCTGTACCAGGTGGACTCAACGGTGTTGAAAAAAACAGTTTAAAAATGGAAGCATTTATTCCATCAGAGAAAATTATCTTTTAAATTTTTTTTCCCTAAAATTATTTCTGTTTTCTGTCATCCTCTAGAAAGTAGCCTGTACGTGTACATGCACACACACACACACACAAACAAAACGACTCCCCAGAAAAACTTCATCAAAATCCAGGTACTTGGAGAAGACAGCTAGAGTCTTTTCTCCCCAGAAAGACTTTAGTCATGGAGTATTTGCTTCAATAAAACTACGATTAAAGCAACAGTTAGCAACTAACTTCATTTAGCATATAGTGACTGTGCAACCATCCATTTGCAGATCACATCAATGTACAACTACTTTAATCTGCTTGCATGCCCATTCCTTTTCTTTCTGTCCACTATCAGATTATAGAAGCTGTGCTCTGATTATCTTCTTGTTCCACTTAAAGAAAACTGCTTTTCTATAAGTGGGTTTAGCTTCTGAAGCAGGGCCAGGTCAGTGATACACAGAAATCCTAAACCAGTAAGTCCATAATATCTATCATGCAAACTTAAAATCATTAGTTCATCCAGTTGCAAAAACCTGGATTCACTTCTGAACCTGGAGTGTGAGTTACCATGTGTGTCAGTTTGTCCATCCTAAAATTACTTTTCAGCCTGTAAGGAAAGGCACATTTTCCAAATGAACAGTTCATACCATTTCTCTGTTGACTGAAGCAAATAAAACTCCTAACGCTGATTTCTCCTTAAGAAGTCTTAAGTGCACTTGGGTTGGTTTCCCTCACACTTGCAATGATAACACTAATATGCAATGCTTGTGCTTCCCAAATGCTGTGCATATATACTGATTCTGCATATCTAGAGGAAATCAGCATTGCTGTCTTGGCTCAGAGGTCTACTAGTCTCTGTCTTCTCATGATCTGGCTCCTCTTTTATTTTCTCTCTTTTTTTTTCTTTTTGTCCTAGCCTAGACAGTGTGCTTGATAATGCGTAAGAATCTTTCTAGAGCCTTATGTTTGATTTTTTTCTCTTTAATGAAAGTATTTTCTCTGGAAAATGTCAATTCAAGACCTTTCCATTTGAGGGATCGTGGTGGTTTTGGTCATGCATTTATTTGAGACTGAGGTTTTGGATCTGTTAGAAAATTCTTGTTCAAATGAAAGGGCCAGTAAAGCAGAAATCAACCCAAACAGGCAGGCATGACATTTGCTTGACATATGGAGCCTCCCTGATACAAATTCCCTGCCTTACCTAATTCAAACCAAGAAGAGAACAGACACTGGCTTTCCTCTGCCCACCCCAATTAAGTTTCCTACTCACCTGATTCTTGGCTATTTGAAGACAATGTCTGCACATGTGCTTCCTTTATTTTCTCGTCCCCTCTATTTTTACAGATATTACTAAGTAATTTACCTGAAATACTAAGGAATTTTTTTGGAGTGGGTGAAGATTTTTGTATGTATCCTTCAGGCAAAATACCAGACCTGACTGATTTTTAAGAAGAATATATAGGGTCTTGACATGCTGTAATGAGAGAGGACTAGGCATACAGACTGGGAGTTTACTGTAGCTGACCTCAGATGTCATTAAGAAGTTAGCAGGTCCTCAGTTATCTAGCTCAAAACTGGCCTCCTTTGTCTTCGTTTAGGTGGGAAAGTAAGGCTCTGAGAAAGTGTATACAGAAAATCCTATGATAAAGTGTGGTTTTGAGGGCTGAAACGGAACCAGGATTTTAGAAATCTAGATTCAGTATTTGCCTATGTGACAAGTCAATGAACCCACCTTTGCCTTGATATCCTACCTACAAAATGGAGCTAATTAATCTTCCCCCATTGTTGTCTCTTTGATTAGTAGACATTTAGAGTTCTCCAGAGTAGAATTTTTCCTTTCATATGCATCTGTGTTTGTGTACAGTTCTTAGCAGTGACAGCTCCTGCTTTTGACTACAGTGTCCTAGACATTGCTATGATGCTGACAAAGGATGATAACTGTTGGGAGGGAAAATCTTTCTTCCAATATAAGGTGATGGCTCAGGATGATTCTTGCCTTTCAGAAAGGGGCTGTCTCTTTCCTCTTTCTCATGATTGACCTGAAAATAAATAAGGGAAGAGTGACATTCTTACTATTGCTTTCTTTTTTTAAAAAAGAAAAAGAAAGGAGAATTTCTCTTAGACTCATGCTGTACTTGTCTATACTGTATTTGACATCTGTAATAAAATTTGGGTCAGATATACTTTTCAATAAAAAGAGGCATCCTACAAACAGCCCCATGCTTCTATTAGGGTCATGTCAAGAATAATAGAGACTATTGTCACTGCACTGAACCTCTGCATTGTATTAAGTATTCCTCACTTCTCTCTTCTCTGCCTCTCTCCAAGACATAGTACAAGATGCCTATCATGTTCCACCACATGTCACCAAAGGGCACAGAAAGGGAAGCTGGTTAGCAGGGAGCAAGGCTCCTCAAAGTTACTCTAGCATCAGTGAGCACAGGGAAAAGATGGAGCTTTTGCATTGTCTTGCTTAATCATATGTGTTGTCTTCCCTATCTGGGTGAGGAGGGAAGGAGGGCTTTTGTCAGGGGGAATTTTAGTTTTTTCTTGCTATTGCTTCGTTGGGAGGTTGCACGTTGGGGTTTTTGTGAAGGAACAGTGTCCTGGGGAGAGATGAGGGAATGACACGTTTGCATATGAAAGAGGTGGTTCTAGGTAACTTCCTTTCAGTGCTGTCTGCTCAAGGCCTCCCATGCTGCTCACAGGTGCACAAATTTTAGGCACCTGCTTGTATGCAGAATAGGTCCTATCTGTATTGTCCTAGCACTGAGATTCCCTGCCACATCTGTACCCTGTCCACCCACACTAGAAAAGTTCATGTGCTGTCACAGACCTGCACCCACCTCTGACCTCTTCACACCTAGGGATGGCTCTTGGCCTTGATTGCCTCATGCGTCTTGCCCTACTAGTTCTGGATCAGTGCCCATAGCAGTGTGGTGGCCCAGGAGTCCAGATGTGCCTACACTTTTATATATCAGCATCTGTTTCTAGCCCTCAAGTATACTTTCAGCACTGAGCCTCAGTTGCTTCTGGTGAGGCAGCTGGAAACGAGGAGGAGACAGCACAACTACATTTCACTTATGCCTCACAAAAGGCTTTGAAGTCAGGTCCTGTAGGTAAAGGAATTATTTGCTTCAAATTCCATGCCCAGAGCTGCTCTGAGATGCTTTCACTGAATCTTTTCTGTTTCTGAATGGTGTTTTCTGGGGTAGATGGTGAAATCTGCTTCTCTCCAGAAGCCTGACACCTGCTCTCCTCTGTCCGAAGCCCAGTTTCACTTGACCAATACATCAAGAATTCAGTGCCATCTGCTTGGTGCTGCACACATGCAATTTCCTTCCCTTTCCTTCTCTCCTCTCCTCTCCCTTCTTTTTCCAAAGCCTAGTGACATCCTTTGCTATATTTGAGGTGCTAGCGTAGATCAAAGTCCTTCCAGGATCAAACAACGTGCTGCATGCAATCCTTACGGTTACAAACAAGGTCTTTCACTGACAGAAACACGTTTCTGTGCTGCATTTTCAGCAGCCTATCAGACTTGATTCAAGGGTAGCTTTTGATTTCACAAGAAAACTCTCTTCTGCCCTTCCCCCTCCCCTCCCACCTCTCCCCAGTCCTTTACAAGGAGGAGGAGGGGAAAAATAGCTCAGTTTGGCTGAAAGAAAAGGAAGAACAGCTTTCTTGAAACTTTGGAGAAAGATTTAATATACCTATGCTGTACATTTTGTTTGTTGTATCAAGTAGAAGACAGAGAACTTCAATGGAGGATGATTGTATACAATGTAAAAAAGAAGAAAGGGAGGACTGAGCAACTTGCCTGACTGTGTGTTACATCATTCTGATGGTATTTTATAATATCTTGTGGTCCTCACTTGCCTAGAAGATTCCTGCTGTTCAAATAGCCCTTCAATATAACCTTTGTTGTTTGATGCAATAGGTGGGTCCAGAATATGTTTTGGAAGTTGGTTAAATGGTTTTCAATACAGGACACTGATTACTATGGATAACTATTTCCTATGAGTCTTTTGTTTGTACAGCTTCAAGCAAACCTTCAAAGGAGATGCATTGAAAATATAAGTATTAATGTACAGTTTTCTGACTAGCTTGGATCTTTTGTATTCTATCTCTGGGGGCTTCTGAAAAGCTTTCTGAAAATTTAAGTGACGTAGACACTGAAAATTGAATGCAAATAATGATTTTGCAAATCCCTTTAGTAGAGGTTTACATTAGTTTCCAGTAGTCTGAAAACACTATTTGCTGCGCAACTTTGGGTTTTGTTGTGGTTTATTTTTCAGAACATTTGATAAAAATCCTTTTTCAATTATGTTCAAAAGACAATTCTGCTTGGACCTTGTAAAAAGAACCCAACATTTCTTTCTTTGCCACTTCTTATATAGTCAGGAAAATGCAAAAGTAAAGAGTGTAAACAAGTAATACCCCTCTCCACATTAATGCAAGAAAAAAAATCTCTACTTTTGCTAGGGAAAATAATTGCTGATTAATATTTCTGAACAAATAATCTTCATACCCCATAATTCACATTCTATTGTTAAAAATCAGTCAATAAAAAGCTCTTTTTAATAATTAGGATCAGGGATGTTACTGTTTACTCATAGTGTTACTGGGTTTGGCACTGTTCTGGTTCATCCTGATACACAGTGATGGAAAGAAGCACTTACTTATAAGTGGCATACAGATGAAACATATTGCTTTCAAGAAGAAAATTAGAAATCCTCCCTTGATGCCCACTTCATCAGGGCCTGTTTATTTGCCAGAAGAGTCTTAGTTTCATTCCTAGCTGGTATTTCTTCTCTAATTTTGAGCATCCCCTCTTCTTAGGGTACAAGTAGTTGGCGCACAGGTCCTCAGAAGGTAAGAAAAAATGCAGATGATATACTCTGAAAAACTGTTTGTCAGGAAGTAAAAGACACAAACCCATTTCAGTCTGTGATTACTCGTTATGGGATCACGCACTTGCTGGCTTGCCTCAATGGCCTCTCTTCTAGAGTGCGTGCAGGGTAAATAACTGTTAATTTCCCTGCTGCATAAAGTGTATTTTCTATCTTGTCTGAAGTGAGGAGGTGCTAGTCCCCCTCTGAAGAGTTGTTTTGTTTATTGGTTTGGATGAGACATTCAGGAGAAAAAGTTTTGTAATCAGCACATACTGAAAGTGAGAGAGCAGCATGCCTTTCCCTCCCACAGTTAATTCCTTCAAATTCTTTCCTCATGTGTCTTGCAAAGAAAACTACGCTAAGGTCTAAGTTTCTTTCATAAGAAAAGCCCCCACTGGTCTTTGCAGATAGCAAATGTGGTAACTCAGATGTGCAGCAGCACAGGATAGAAATTGTTAAAATAATTATGAATTCACATTCTTGACTGAAAGTCCAAACTTCCACAAGGCATGAAATGGTTGCATAAAACAAATAGAACTGTGGACATATGCACTTTAATATGAGCAAATGTGTGTAATACTTGGGAGGCATAGAGGGATTCAGTATGAACTCAAATAAGTTTATCTAAATTTTAACAAACTTTCAAATCTATTCTGTAGATGACTATCCACCCTGGATCATAATCTCACCTCCTTGCCTACCCTCCGAAAAATACATTCAATAGGAAATATGAAAGCTGGTATGGTTAAATGGAGTTAAAAATTGTCTTTTTTGAAAGGAATGCATTCATAGTTTTTCAGATTCCCTGTGAAAATAAGCATTATAGAAACCTCCTTCAAAAGTACACTGAAGCAATTTCATGTAATGAAAACAGCTTAATTTAAATGAAAATACTGCTTGTAATTATGATTAAGATTTAAATTTACAATAAAAATAAGTAGAAGAATGATTTCAAAGTGATTTAAAAGAAAAGGAGGACCCTCACTAAACTGGAATACATCAGGAAGTGCTGAAACATCTTTCAGTGGGGAAGGGGAAGACCAGCAGGAAGAGACTGATAAAATCCTGTTATATTAAGCTCTCTAGATTATGACCTGGACTGTGTGGACCAGCTCAGCATAGTCCTCAAAGGGCTGGCACAGGAAGCACTGACAACTTTCCACCACACACTTATTCATCACCACAGGCAAATTTTCCACTGCTCGCACCTAAAACTGCTCTGCACAACTGAGGTTGCTGAGGCATCTTTCTCACTAGCTGTCAATTTCTTTGCTGAAGCTCAGGGTGCTGGGCTGGGTGAATGGTTTCATAATGCTTGGCACTGGTCCCTGGGCATTCAGCGCAGGTTTTGGCTGATTCAGGGCTGAGATCACTCTGCTTGGTCTGGTAGTGAAACCAGCCTTGGGTACGGCTGTAATGATGTGAGGGACCACTTCTCTCTGGGGTGGGTGAGGAGCTCTCTGAATATGTCGGAGCCTGAGAGATCTACTACGGAAGGATAATACATCCAGTAGCATATGGCCTGTGTGTACACATAGTATATCTGCTCGCTGCTGACTCACTGATGCCTCCGCAACCAACGCTTACGTGTCTAGGAGAGGTCACCTCTCCACATGGTGAAGACCCACTGGTGTCTGTTTGATGTCATCTCAGGAGTCCATAGGTTTAAGCAGTTGTGTAGAAAAACTAGAGGCTTTCTGAAGTTGGAATTAAAGCACAATTTTACTTTTCCAGAGAGAAGACAATGAGGAGGCTCTTCAGGCTTTGTCTATTGCTGGGTTTGATATTTCTCTGTGGATTAGTCAATTATAAATTACTCACTTCTGTGCAGAGAACCCAACTTAGTACTGGGGGGAGGGATGAAGTAGATTGGATTTTCTGGCAATAGATGGGTAGATTTTTCTTAAATATATGTTCAGTATCTGTTTTGGTCTGCTCCCATTGCAACCAGTGAAAAAACTTCATCTGAATTCCCTGGAAGTAGATCTAAGTCTACGGCATGATAAACCCCTCTTTTTATGTGGGCTATCCCTAGTGTCTATTCTCAGTTCACCTGGAAGGAAGTGGAACACGGCTTAGTGAGCTTTCTCCAAGTCTCGCTAATGACATAGCTCTTTTACTTCCAAGGAAGCTGTTTTTCTTATACTGGGAAGCTGGTGAGAGTTGTGCAGGGAGTAGGTGAATACAATTCTCAGAAGCTGGCTTGGTGGTGGCAGACATGCAAGTTAAACTGGAAAATGCAGTCATGTGATTTAACTTTTAGATTAAGCTAAAGTGGGTGTGATATTCTGGCATTGCAGTGTTTTTGTGTGAGCTCACTGATTTCAGCCTTTTTATCCAGCTATTACCCTTCCCTCTCTCAAAATCTCTCTCCCTGGGATTTAGTACTTCAACTCTAGGATAGCTGGTTTGGCTGTCAAAGGCCAGAGAGAGTGCAAAGTAAATTATAGACATGCAAGGCCATCCTAGAGTTTCCTGAGTGTATTCAGCGTCGGCTTTTTCCCATGGTTCACTGACTCTTTTATAAGGTAGAGAGCCCTGGTGCATGATCCTACAGGTTATGACTGTCCTGGTTTCAGCTGGGATAAAGTTAAGTGTCTTCCTAGTAGCTGGTACAGTGCTGGTTTTGAGTTCAGTATGAGAAGAATGTTGATAACATTCTGATGTTTTTGATTACTGCTGGGTGGTGTTTAGACTAAGTCAAGGATTTTTCAGCTTCTCATGCCCAGCCAGCGAGAAGGCTGGAGGGGCA
>JANZLQ010000079.1:74503775-74537528 GCA_026212715.1 Elanus axillaris | reverse complement strand
ACCCTACTTAATGTAATAGATTTTGAATCTAAATCTTTGATCACATCATTCTCTGCTGGGATATTTTTTTCTTCTTCTTTATGTTACTTCTAACAGTTTATTTTTCCCTCTTCCCACTAGCATGATGTAGCTTTAGTCACACTTCCAGAACAGCTCTGCATTAGACCCTGGATTCAGCCCTGGAAGTGTTATTATTAATAGTGCTGTTTCTCAGTAAACTTGCCTCCCAAGGTTGCTCTAGCCAAGATTGTTTAGGAAACTCCACTGGGATACTTGTAAGGGACACCTTGGGTCTAATGTACTAGCGTTTAATGGACAAATCTATTTAGGTCCCTGTGTTAATATAAAACTGTTTTGTTAGTTGTGAAGTAGGCACAAAGCACTACTAATAACAGCTGTGAAACAGAGCTAATTTGGGCATCAGTGGCCACCTGAATACTGGAAATTCAAGGCACTCTTAAAGTGTCTCTATTTTGATGAGTAAAATTGGATTGATATATATTTCATTATTAAAACAGAAATGTTGTCTTCCCATGAAATTTCCTTTCACTTCTTTGAAAGCAAAATTACATTTTGCTTGAGAGAAGAGCACAATTTGACAGCTAGAGAGAAGTATATTCCCTGCTTTTCCACAACTTGTTTGAGAAGGCTGATCCCAGGCTGGTCTTGTAATTCAAAAGGATTTGGAGGCTGTGCTAATGTGATAATAACAATATTGGTGCTATTCATTTTGTGTTTCACTCTGCCTTGTCCTGCCATGTCCTGGTTGTACAGACTTGGCTCCTGCTCTGTGGGGAGAAGTCACTGAGATGATGTCCCCAGCTCATGGTGGTACTCATTTTCCCTACCAAAGTGCTGCAGTGACCAGAGCTGCAATGGAAGTGGGGAGTTAATGGAGATTTCTGAGTAGAGAGAGGCATTTTGTACCTTCAGTGCTGCAGCTCCCAACGTGGGAAGAAATTGTCGCAGAGTGCAGCCAGATCCCTGGCTTGTCTTGGTGAGACAGAGAGAAAGGAGGTTGCTGAGGCAGGGAGGAAGGGAAAAGAGAGACCCCAACCCATGAACCAGCCACTTCCTTCCCATCAGCCATCTCCTGACTTTGTTTCCACCAATCCTACTCCTTTTAAAGTCACCTTTCCCACAACAGGTCACAAAGGTGGTCTTTGTGTCACTCTTTTTCTTCCCACGTTGCACAGTGTAGTAGTTCCAGATTACCTACTTGAAAGACTAAAACCTCAGATACTGTAGTTGGTTCTGGTTCAGGATCTGGCCCAAGAGTTGGTTTGTGTTCACTATGGGAGGGGAAGTAATGACCATATATGGAGAGCAAGTGTGGGGAAAAAATAGAGGGCCTTTTTCTGAAATATTCCTAAAAGAAACCTTGTAGAAGGGTAGCAAATTTTAGAAGGCTTAGTATTTTTCTCTGGGACAACTGGGTGGAGGAATGTTTTTGGATAGCAGGGAGCTAGAGACTATTAGGATGTTGATGATGTTGATGGTTTATAGGTGTTGGACAGCAATACAGCAAGAAACAACAAAAGGAGCAAAAGGTCAGTTGACCAGTGCATCTCCTGTTTCTGCACTGCTGTGCTTTTAAATGATGCATTGCTTTGGTTTTTCTTTCTGGGGTCTGTGGTGGATAATACCTATTGGTTGCGTGCTGCCCTGGTAACCTGTGTGCATCAGCGTAGCTCACTCACCATGACCCTGTGAATATCACTTTCAGTGGCACAGATCCATCCTGTTGCTTTTGCCTCTGCAGTGCCACGTAGGCTTTCCTGTAACTGACAGGTGCATTTCTCCCGGGACCTATTTGTCAGCCTGGAATTCCCCTTCCTCTGCTTTAGCAAAATCTGTCGACACGATTAGCATGGGGACTGCTGATTCACCAAGTGGGAAACAAGAGGAGATTGTCTATTTGCTAATGTCAGACATCAGTTCAAGGTAATTGCTGACCCTTGGTCAGGTCTCAGGAAATGAAGCTAAGTGATACCTTGGCCAGTTTACTTTGACAGAAGAAGCAAAAAATGATTATAAACTATATAGAGGTTTAAAAAAAAAAAGAATATGGAAAATCCTCCCACCTAGGGACAACTGTTAGCAAAGGAATCTCAAGTGTATTATCTCTTTGAAAGTCTCTTCATCCATCTTTGTGACTTTTCGCTTAAAACACTAACCTAATCCTAACCTAATCCCTTTCAATTTTCAAGGAGAATTGGAAGAGGAGATAAAAAAAAAAAAAAACACCACCAAAACAACAGAAACCCTTAATGGTAACAGATGGGTAAAAAGTATGTATAAATTACACTGCCAAAAGACCCTACTGATGGCAAGTTGGTATTTCCCTGACAAAATAATATGGAAGGTGTTTCATTTGTGGGAGAAATTAATTGCTGGCAGCATGAAAAATCCATACTGTATACAGTATCCACCAAACCTTTTCTCTCTTGGATTTGATGTCACATATTGATAATGAACAAAAGTGTTGTGGGCTTTTAACAGTGGCTAATACTAAGCTTTTACTGAGCTGATTACATTTTTCATGCTGTCTGCTCTTTACATAAACTGGATGAGACTGGATATATTCTAAAGTCTAAGCCAGAAGATGACTGAAGTATCACCTTAAAACCCTCTGACTTTTGTGGATATATTAAATTGTTTCCTAACATAGGGTCTTGATAAGTCATTGGTGCAAATGCCTAGTGAGCAGATGCCTGCCTGATCCAAACCTCACTGATGCTAGCAGGAATCCTTCTATTACCTTCAGTGGGTTTGGATCCAGACCCCACTTTTGTTCCTCCCCAAGATGTTTTTGGAAGATCTGAACAGCTCCTTTCGTGGTTTGATGACAGTCTCCCAGTGAAAAATCTGTTTGGCCACAATAGATTTTCTTCTTAAAGTTTTTGAAATGTTGCTGGTCTTGCGAGTTGTACTTTGCCTTCCGCTTCCACTTTTATCTCCCTGGACAGCTGACACCTACAAACAGTTACAGCAGAGGCTTCAAACAACTGTGAATGGCCTATGAAAGCAAGTAGCCTGGGGTTTTCGTTCCTAGCCTGAAACCCACACAAAGGGGCTAGTGAAAAATATCTCAGAGTGAGTTTCCAACTGAAGACATTATTCCTCTCTTAGAGAGGGTCACTCCCATCTCATTTTTCGTGTCTCTGATCATCCATGTATACTCCTGCTTTGTTGCCTTCCTATGCTACCCATGAATGTGCAGGCTCTAATGGGATCTCAATCATGGTAGTCTCAGAGCAGAATCTCTTACTGTAGCAGGTAGGAATAGAAAAGGTCTTGGGCAGAAATAGTGGATGAATTTGAGATGAATGAATCCTTGTCCACTACAGTTCCCTCCTAAATTTCCTTACTAAGCATCCTGGTGAGATGAGTCTCCATTTCTGGTTTGATGATAGAAACAGGTGATCTTTTAAGAGTTCCAGTGGTGGGAATGCTGCTCCCTTGCCTTCCGATGAGGAGTTTAGAAACCGACAGGTAATTAGCAGGAGCAGCTGTTCATATGAATAGGCCTATGCCCAGGTTTCCCCTCTTCAACTGTTATGCTCTGTGGAAACAGGGGGAAAAAGGATAGATTGCTGCAAGGGCAACTTCATTTCATGTTCTTTTTTCCCTCCCCCGTCACTTACAGCAGTCCCAATTCCAGCAATACTGCAGTGGTGGCCTTACTGTTTAAAGCTGGATCCTGAAAAAAAAAAGAGTCTTTTGACATTTGTGTCAATGGACACAGAATTTGTCCTTTTGTTGTACTATAAGGCACCTAAATGCTTTTTGATTTATTACTTGAAATCTAGAATTATGACATTTTAGTCTGCAATGATGTTTTAGTCCGGAAAGTGCAACTAAACAGGTTAAAACAATCTGTTGCATAGACAGCTCCAAGAAGAAGAAGATGAAAGCAATTCTTTAAGAGTTTTGGGGGGGATTCTCTGCTATGGTGTCTTCTATGTCAACATTTTGTGAGGCGGGTGGGAAAGGAAAGAAATACACTAGAGGATTCAGTGTAAATTAAGACGTGCTTTCCAAATCATTAAGGGGAACTGTTAATATTCACAGACACTTCCAGGGGTCAATTCAGCCTACCTACGATCTGAATTGCCATCTGGCTATGCCAATCTCTGTTAATTCAATATATAGTGAACTTAGGGACTAGGCTTCTAGCACTAAGCTGCTGTTTCCACTTCTACATTAATATTCTACTCAGATGTAGAAGATTGTACTTCCATTAGAATCATCTAATTCGGATGGTGTTTTTTTTAATGTGTACTGTTGCCTTGTCAAAGGGGTTCTGCTGGTGATGTAGTAATACAGATTGTAAAGTTATGCGTCAATAATTGCTGCAGGCCCTGGTGCAAGTCAGGACCCTGCAGGTTTTAGTGTCTCACAAATGCGCAGAGATGTCCTTTGCCTTTGGGAGCTTTCCAGTCCAGGGAAGGAGCAGAGAGGGATGGCAGAGAAGTGGAGTAAAGGAAGGCTTGTTCACAAGTAGCCAGCAGCACAGCTGTGAAGAGAACTGGCAATTCAGTCTTGTGTCTTTGCTGGCCTCCGATTCACTTCAGCTGAGGTGTCAAGTTAGGAGCTAATCTCCTTCTCTGCAGTCAATGAAATCTCTTGAAGCTTTTCTGAAGGACAGGTTACTTAAGAAACTGCAGTTAATGAGATAAATTGAACAGCTGGTGCCCCTTTAAGTTGCTGTCAGTCTTGCCCATTGAAATCTCCAACATGTATTTGATGTGCCCACATGAAAAATCCTAAGCAACACTGATGGTGACTTTAGTGTTGCCAATAGCTGTTAGTGTTAGTAGTATGGGTTGTATTTTGGATTAGATATGCTCTTTCTCTAGCTGGGTGAAGTGCTCCACGTAGAGCTCCATCAATAGCTCTGGAAACCCTACTCAATGTTGCTAATTGGATCTTCTGCATTTTCTAAATTGGGGGAGAAATGCTGGAGCTGAGGAAAAGGCTGGAGCACCTCTTTTCCCTGTTCACCCTGTAGCACTTCTGCAGCTGCACACCGTTGTTTTTCCAAGTAATTTCCAGGAACCCGGACAAATGAGATTATGTGAGCACTACATTGGCCTCTCTGAAGAGACAGCGTGATTAAATGTGTTGATTAGAAATTTGCTGCTCACCTCTGATAGCAGTTGCAGGGACCAAAAAAAGAAAGGCATAGGTGAAAAAAAGCCACCTTTTAAGAACTGTAAGTACATTTCTGTCAATTGCTTACAAGAATATAGCATAACTAACAAGTAAAGCAATGAGTTAATAAGTTGTCTAGAGAAGTTATTTAATGCATAAAAATCCCAAGTGTATGAATTTACATGTTCTGTGTCTATCCTGTGCCTGGACATTGTGGTAGCCACTGCCTACTGTGCTGCTGGCTACAGATGCTTAGGTACATCAGCCGTCCTAGCCCTGAGCAAATTTTTGACCTTCATCTGTTCTGCCCCACCTAGCAATATGGTCATTCTGGCAAAGTCTAAAGTAGCTTAGTTTTCCCTTAAAGTGGAATGTCTTTTTTACACTAAAGTGCATATTTAGGTTTTCATACTGTCTAGTGCAGCAACATGGCTTAAGTGTGACAGAGAAGTGAGAGGAAGAACTAAAGGTCCGCACAGCAGCTACAGAACACAAGAATTAGAAGTCCAACACGGAAGGTCTACTCTCTTTGCAACATAAAAGGGATGGTGGAGTAAGAGGACTGGCTGCTGTGTTTAAAGCTTGTACCTTTGCTCTTAGGATTAGCAGTACTTGGTGTGTTTTCCAGAATTTTCAAACTCTAGAAACAGATACATGTTTTCAAACGCCTCATTGGCAAGAGTTGAAACTATTTGTATTGCTCAGATGTTGTGATCTGTTGTGCTTGTGGCTCTGTAAGCATTCGGTAAGAGACAATGTCTGCTCTGAAGCCTTTTCTTTTTTTTTAGATAGATGATATCTACAGAAGCATGGGAAGGG
Organism: Elanus axillaris; assembly: GCA_026212715.1. Taxonomy (NCBI): domain Eukaryota; kingdom Metazoa; phylum Chordata; class Aves; order Accipitriformes; family Accipitridae; genus Elanus; species Elanus axillaris. Next base: position 74,531,552 of record JANZLQ010000079.1, on the reverse strand, counting down.
AAATGTTTTATACATAATGTACTCTTCTGGCCTCATTTCATGGGTTTTCCTTCCTGTTTATCTTCTCCTGGTTTTGTATCTTGGACTCAAATTGTAAACTGATCAGGGATTGCAAGTGTGTTTGCATAGGGGAGTTCCAGAATGAGCCAGAGGGCTGGACAAACTAACATATGATGAACAATAAATTACCTCACGTTATTTACAGAACTTGTGATAAAGCCAAGATTTTGAACCTTATTTTCCCATTTCCCAGTGATTTAAGGGCAGAGTTGGACATTTTTGTTAAATCCTTAGCATGACAACAAGTGTGTTTGGGCTTAACTAATTTGGGTCAGATTTGATGGCTATTTTGGATAATAACAGGATGTGAAATGTGATAAAAAGCTGCACTTTGATGGTGACAAAATAGTTGCTTTCTCCCTTTTTAAAAGTTAAGTTTATAATTTTCTTTCCAAAAGGTTCTGAAAATAAGTCAATACTTTAGATTTCTGGCTGAATCAAAATGAGTAATTTTGTTTCAACAAAGGGTCTAAAATAATCTTTTTCCTTTTTCTTTTTTTTATTGTCAGCTGCTTTTCTTTCCACACTACCTAGGAGACTCAGCCTGGTACTAGGGTGTCCATCTTGCAGAATATCATAATTTTTTGGCACTAGGTGGCCTCTGTCTCAACAGGAACTTTGCTGTTCAGCTACCTGCGAATAAAAGAGTCTTCTCAAGATCAGCAGCTCAGACCATGAGCTTTTGAACAAGACCAGACTAAGCTCGGTCCCTTGGGCCACTGAATAATTGAGCAGACAGAAGATGTCACAAAAAGTGACAAAACACAACTTCTGAGACAGCTGTCATTTTTGTTACACTGCACAGGAAAACAATGTTTTACTTGAAGAGTTTTACTGAGAGAAGACAGGTACAGATAATTTTTATTTCTCCATGTTCTGCATTAGAAACAGATGTGGAAAACCTCAATTTGGTGTGGAAACACCTATAGGCTCAATCCCTCCCTAATGTGTCCCCACCAAAACTGGGAATTAAGCTGTCCTCCAGAATTTAAACCCAGTTTGTCATGGCAGGTCTATACATAGCACTTTGAACTCACTGTGTATGGCCAGAGGCTCTTCTGCCTTGAAAGGATCTGGATTCCTATCTTAGGTATACAAAGCCTTTTTCGTCCTAGACAGGACTCAGACCTCCTTGCTTTAGTAATGTCTTGACTTTTCCTGTTGCTCAGTGTCTGCACTCCTGATGCATTTTTTTCATGTTTCACAATCAAGGGCAGGAATAGCCATGGTTACCTATAATACTGCCAGTGGTTGCAACCAAGGCTGAAGAGCTTCAAAGGTGTTTAGAAAATATGCCAGACCTAGAAGATCAGTGTGTACCATAACGAGAGAGGTGGACAAATACATAAGAGAGGGTACAGGAGATGGAAGACTTCAGTGTCAGGGTTCAGGAGCTGGCAATGCATGCAGTTTAACCAGTCAACCAGTGTAACCAGATTTATTGTTCGAACTTGTCATCCATTTTTCTTGCCCGTGGTTTTAATCTATTTGCTTTTTCTATTGTTTCTTTTTTTAATCAAAAATGAGAGCCAATATTATTAGTAGTAAGTAGGCCAAGAAGCTACATCTTTGAAAACACCAGAATAGCTTTTGACTCTTTCCTAAGCCTGGATTTCTGAAAACAGAAGTTTTAAACTTTTGTATTGTAGCTTTATTTTCCATTCTTGCCTTTTTAAAATCTTTTGAACTGAGTGGCCAAGTTGCATGCTCTCTCTCTCTCTCTCTCTCTCTCTCTCTGGAATAAGCCCTCTCAAAGGTATTCAGTTCCTACAAATTTAATGAAAATAGGACTGTGGATAGATGAGGGAAAGCCTAATTCCCACTGAGTGAAAAGCCTCACTTGAGATTAAGCATATTATTTTGACACCAGAGAATCCAAACAGAGAGGAAGACTGGGAAAATTAATGTTCATTAGTTCCACCATTTGTGCACTTACTTGCAGAATTCCTAGCAATCTGCTCCTTCAGAGAGGTAATATAATTTAAATAAATAATAAATTAAAACAGAATGCCAAGGAGAGAGATGAGTAAAAACTGTATACTGATTATAGACAGAATCTCACATTTTTCACCCGGATGTCCAGTTTGGCCAAGCAAACATCACAAAGTGGTTTTAAACCAGGACTTTATGTAAGCATTTCTACCAGGGCAGGTCACTGCACCTTTCTTCAAACCTCTCTGGGGCTCCATGAGATGGAGAGCAGGGACAAGCAATTTACCAGTACAGAAAAACACTACTACGAAATTCATTCCTTCTTTTAAAAAAAATGGAGGCTTTGTTGCTGACTTGAGTGGTTGCAAGAGTGTTTCCCACAGGAGCTGACCCTGCAGTGAGCGTGTCAGCTGTGAGAGAGGCACCCAGTAATTCTGCACAGAGGTGTAGGACAGGGACCCAGGAGCCCACCCAAAGCTGTGGGTGAGGGAAGTTGTGGAGACACGATGCACCTACCCATAAAGGGGACAAACTTTGATATATAACATGAAGACAGTTCACTGAGGTCTCGTGCACTCAATGTGCCCTTCTCAAGCGATACCCATCCAAACAAAAAATTAGCTTTTCTGTAGGAGTTGCTTGGCCCGCTTGCATCCCAAACCTTCACAGAGAGCAGATCTGATGATCCGACCTGACTATGAAGATACCCTTCACTGCTGTTGCAGCAGGGCTGCCAGGATATAGCTGCCTTCAACAGAGCTATCTATTCAATCCTCTCTGGTAAATTGGAGCGTGGATCACAAGTTTTTTCAGGCTAATGATGATATAAGGGACTACAATCCATGGGTTGCCACCGCAGCAGCTCCAGGCAAACACAGCCTCTGATATTCAAACAAGAGGGAGGAGGGAAGTTTCCAAAGCTCACCTAGTCTTTGCCCATCACAAGTGATCTGTCTTCTCCAGTGGCTTCATATGTAATATCAGAGCCAGGTACTGCTGCCACCGAGACTTGATAAATCTGGTGTAGCACAGCTCAGCTTTCGTTTAGTATCTTGGGATGCTCACTGGTATAGCAAAAGGTGTGAAACTGTCTCACATTAGCCTGGATGCCTCTTCGTCCCTCAGCTCTCTGTCCAAGCAATGTAGCATCAGCCTGGCCGGTCAGGGAAAGGACAGTGTAGGATTTGGTGACTGGTTGAGAGGTACATTGTGACTTTGAGTCCATCTTGCGCTCTGTTGAAGCTAAAGGCAGTTTTGCCTTTAATTTCATGGAAAGCACAGTTTGGGCCCTGGTTGATAGAAAATCAGCCTTTTAAACAAAAAGGAGTACAAAGTGAAGAGGGATTTCTTTTCAACAGTGTTCTTACAACTTGGAGGAAAAGTATTCATCTGAATTATGGAACTGAAAGTAATCTTTTCAAGGAGTTCTCTAAATAGATTTGTCTTTTCCTTTCAAAAGATCATTGCTGAAAGTTAAGAATTCCCCATAAACATTCAAATTTATTTACTAAGTTATAAGTGTTAATGTGAAACATAAAATGAATATTTAATGTATGAGAGCCCTTGCTTAATATGTCCAATTGATTCTTTTTTATTATTCTTGTCATACTGATCATTGCTTATTTCACATTGAGATGTGTTTCTGATGATTAGTTCTAAACAGACACTTTTCCTGCGATTAGCATCATTGGACATCTCATTATGGGCAATCAAAGATTTTGATCTTAAATACTTTTTGATAATTAATTTGATGTTTTATTGAGAGTTATTGGCAATGTGATAGATGCAGGAGACAAATTCTGCATTGTATGAAACCAGGGAAAACTTGGACTAAATGGCTTAGTACAAAGAATATTTACCATTCATAAAAAAACAGCTATCTTTAGAGGAAAAGTCTCTCTAACTAAAGGTTTTTCTGTAATGTGCAATTTAGGATTGACATGCCATCTAAGTGGATTACACCACCTTCCTTACTGCTGCATTCAAATATTGAACCTAGTTTGAAGTATTGATTCAGCTGCCTTGAGTCACTAGAAATATGACAGTTTATACCAGCTATCTGGTTAGTAATATCTACATAAAGTGATACATTTTAAAAAATACACACTTAAAAATAGTACTTTATTTTTCGCTTGCTGCTTAAAAAGACCATCATAGTTGTCATTAAATGAAAATAAAGTGCTCTAGTTCTGAAGGACAATTTTTATAATTTTTTCCACTGCAGTCGATCGGGTCAGATGTAGAGTCCTTGTGCAGCTAATACTCTTGTAACAACAAGCGTTGTGGGCATCTTCATTTTATTTTGATTTTTAAACAATTTTGCTCAAGGAAGTTTTGCATAATTGGACCTATATCCCATCACTGTGCTAGTTCAGATCTGGGCTTTCACATCCGAGGGGCTGATCTGTTTAAAAGCTCCTGTGTGTCAAAGCAGAGAGAAATAGAACCATTAAGAATTATTCATACAGTGACAATGAGATTTCAAGGCAAAAAAATCCTATCTTAATTTTTGCTCTGTGAGGTGGAGGCCAAGCTGACCTTCCCACCAACAGACATGCTGCTTGCTCGTGTCTTGTTTCTGCTGTAGTTCTTCTGGCATCATGTCTTGCTTCAAGCTTCACTCCATCCTACTCCACAGAGGATAACCCAGAGGATATTCCATTGCCGAAGGGAAAATCTCCTGGGGGTGACACTATGCTAATACCAAATAAATAACAAAATCAAACCCAAACTTGTTAGTGGGTAGGTCACCCAGCCAACCCTTTTAAGATGACTTCTTCATGCTAGGGAGAAAAGAATATGAATCAACAGGCAGGACAGAGACCTTGCTGCTGCTGAATGACTCATCCTGGGAGTGAATTGTCTTCATTAGCATAGTGTCACCCATTTATTTTCCTCTGTGGAGGGAAAGGGCTCCAGTTTCCTCTCTTTTTCACATGACCTTCTTCAAAGTTATTGTAGAAAACCTTTTGGAGATCCAGCACCAGCTCTGTTGCTTGCCTGCTTTTTTTCTTTTTTTTTTTTTCTTCTTTGTTTTAGGGTGACAATAAATGTTATTTCAAAGCAAAAGCTTTGTAGGCTGCTTACTCTATTCTATTTAGCTTCCTGTATCAGGACTACATTATGGCATTCTAATCAGGTTCCCACATCACACCCATCACTGCTGAATCCAAATGATTTTTATTTACTGTTTTTTCCCTTCTCTCTTGTGCCCTCCTTAAGAAGGACACAGGGGCTATCTGGGAAATGAAATGACTCACTCCGCGAGAAATCCATTTGTATTGTACAGGAGGGGCAAAACAGATTTGCTCAGAGAACGTGAGGGCAAACCTTGGTGGCTTTCCACTGTCTTCTCTTGTGTTTCTAGCCTGGGAAACAAATAATCTCAGAAATTGCCTTTTCTAACTCGGTTTGGGTGTTTTCTCTCACGTCAGTTTCTAGGAGGTTACTTCATAAAGAGGGAGCAGAGTGAGAGGGAGGAAGCCAAGGGGGAGATGATAGAAGAGTAGGATATAGCCTTGGACAGAACCTGATGAGGTTATCCAGGGCATCTTTCTTATGCCAAAGAGGGATCAACTGTTCATTTCTGACTAAAGAATTTGAACGGGAGGTTTTGTTGAATTCTGTGGAGCTGAATTCCTGGACTGTTATTATCTAATCCTGACACGTGAGATTAAAATTGATAGTTCTAAAGCTGAGAAATACATATGTGAGGAATTAAGCTTTTAGCTGTATTGATCAAACTACCAGTTCTATATGAGAATTAGTTGATATTTAATCTATCTAACAGTATATATCAAAATTACAACGTAAGGTTTGTAATACTTACAAAAAATTGGGAGGGGAGGCTTGGGGAGAAACAAATCAATGGGATAAACTGTAATTAGCTTTTTTTCTGATATATTACAGTTCCTTTCCCAAATGAGAACTTAGTACAGTCACTATATATATTTAAATTGCATTAACTATCCTAAGAGCTGTAAAATACCTGGAGCATGGGAGATGTCTAATATAATAGAGTAAATAGTAAGTAACAATATGTAAGTAGAAGCCAGTGTTGATTTTTTACAGGTTGGGTTGTTTATAGGTTTATAACAGTTGCACTTGGTTTGAGCACGCACTAAGGAATATCTAACTAACAATCAAGGAAAGTACTCTTTCAGAATATTTGCATGAGTCTTTTTCTTTTATAAACTCTGTGTATTAAGCATGTACTAATGGTAGCCTGCTCATGGAATTTCAGATTAAAAAAAAAAAGTCAAAATGAAAATATATTTTATTTGCATTTGGTTTAATAGTTTTCATATACCAAGTTATACAAAGATCTGAGAGAACTGATTCAATTAAAAAAAATCCAGAAACTTTGAATTTTAAATTTTCATGAATATTCTGAAGAACATGCAAGTTCTCATAGCTGAATTTTGTTGTAAGAGAACCTGCATTTTACTGGCAACAGGAGGTGTGGCCAAAGAGAACACAAACACACTACTGGAGAATCAGGTTTTGAAGAAATTTTTTGCCATCAATCAAGCTGACATCTTTAGGATTTTCTTTCATACATTTTATCCACCACTAACATTCTCAAGGTTGTGCTGGAAACAGTTTGGGCTAGTTCATAGCAATCACTAGTCGATAGCAATCACTTATGGCATATACTGCACCATGCTCAGTAGTTTTATAACTGGTGGTTGCCTTACTGGGTTGTCCCTCCTCTTCATTGTCGAGTTTATTTGGCTTTGGATCCTGAAAACCTTGTTCCCTAGTTCAAAGTGACTGTGTCAGAGTACTTACATGTGGCTTGGTCTCACACCTGGACCTATTTGAGGTGCATTTAGTAACACCTCTTTAAATCCTGGTACAGTCATAAAACCTTCCAAGAAGATTGCAGTTAGCTCATCACCTTCTAATGGATGTCATATCCTGTCCCTGAAGCAAAAAAAGCACACATACTGCTCTGAAATACACCTTGGCTTTGCTGTGCTTCTAGTCATCAAACATTAACACCAAATGTTTGCAATTAGACCGCCTATTGTAGAAACTCAGGAGTTCTTTGAATATAGAGCAGCAAATTGCTCTGAGATGATGGTAGGTATTATCCCCCATAGGAGAGATGCTATTTTCAATGACACGGTAACTTAATTCTGCTTTACAGCTGCTATGCAGAAGAATGATGCTGGGTTTCAGTGGAACTCTGGCCATTTGGCTTTTGGCCTGAACCATGGTAAAGTTTTCTTTTCCCCCATTGCTGCCTTCTTTTCCTGTAATGATGCATCTAACAGGATTTGTTAGCTAATTTAGGGATTTACCTGCTTACGTGTTTGTTATGAGTCTCAATCAAGCCATCAAGTCTGCTTCAAATATAGAGAAAGCCTGGAAGCACTTAGGATGTAATGAAAATAAGCAGCTTTGTGACCAAAAAGGAGGTGGGAAAGGGTGGATGGCAGACGAGAATTGGCAAAGGGAAGTTTACATCTTTGTACATGCGTTGCAGTCCAATGGACAGAACTTTAATTCCACAAAGACTTGCGTCAACTCTGTTGAATCCCCTGGCGACAGTAGACATCCTACATGACTTTAGAAGTTACTTAGCTTCTCTATGCTTCAGTTCCCCTTCCTTCTTACTTGCTTTTAGGCAGCACACTGCTAATAGTAAAATACTTATCATTAGTGTTAAGGTGATGGTAATAAAGAGGAGTTGAACAGACAATCTGAGGGTGGTGACTTACCGCAGGGCCATACGCAAAGCCCTGGCCAGTGCAGTAATGGAATCCAAGTCCTGTGAAGGTTGGTGGCTTCCTAGTGAGCCTTTTTGCTTTCCAATTGGCAGGAGAAAGGGGCCATATTGCTTTATGTGCTTCTGAAACTTGCTTCAGGACTGGCTAGTTTATGTACATATAATCACACCCACAAATTAATTTAAAACATATCTTGTTATTTTCATCACATGGGTCTTGATGCAGCAGTGGGTGAAGGCATTGATTACAAACTTTGGATGAGGCACGCTGGACCAGAATTTCTGATCTGAAAACTGACCTTGGTCTTGGAGGCTAATCCTGTTTGGTGCTCAGTGTGTTCATCTCCCCACCAACTTCATTGGAATATGAGCAAGCTGTGTACCTCGAAGGATCAGTCTCCTTTAGTTTGTATTTTAGCCTTTGGCAATGCATTAATTAAATGAGGATAATGCTTACTTTCCCCTTGAGGATATTGTGAGACTTGGTGTAGAGAGATATTTTGAGCCCTTCTCATGAAAGACACTGCACAGAGTAAATGCCAAGCATTATACACCTCTTGAGAATCAAAAGGTCACCCACTGAAGACCAGGCTAAATTCCCATTGATTTTGATGAGAAGACAGGGAAGAGCCCAGAAAAACAATCCCAAGGGCATGGACTGATCCTTCTGGCCTAGCCGATGCTGGGCTCATGTAAGCTTTGATACTTTCTGGAATTAAATAATTTACTTCTTCCTTAGTTTCCTTGTCATTAATTTAGCCTATCTTGAAGAGAAGCAATAGGTCAGTTGGATGGGGGGTGAGGAAGCCACATGGAACAGGTGAGGAGGAATTAATTAGGTATGCTGTTGGCAATGTCCTGCTACCCTCTGCGGCAACCAGAATGCTTAGAGCTATGGAACTATCAGGCAATGAAAAATAAAATAAAATAAAAGGCTTTAGATTTACGATTCCCGCTCTTATGTGTTCTTGCCGTCGTTCATACGGATTAGGACTTAAGTTCAAACATTTCCTGTGGAAACTAGGGCTTGCTGACTTAGAACAAACAGCATTAGAAATACAGTTTAGGCAAACCCAGAAATATTCAGGTTCAGTTTAAGTTTCATCTGGAGTTGGGCAGAAATGCTATGTTCAATTTTTGACTCTGGTGCAGCAATATTTCTGAATAAACAGAAACTGCGGTATCTATATCAGCCCGTGTTTTTCAATGCTGTGATGGGAGAGCTATTTAAACTAATCATAAGACTGAATATTTTTATAATCCCTCTTTCTTGTCTGTTTTGGTTTCTAGCTTCTTCCAGGATCTTTTTCTACTGTCTCCTTTTGGTGTTAATCTCCAGGTTATTTCATGATCACCTACTGGTCAGTGTTAATGTTGAGAAGTCCAGGTGTACCAGAGTGACCAATTCCTTCTTGAACGTCCATCTGACTTAGATGATAAAACCAATATGTTGGTAGCCAGCACTGAGGCAGTGCACAGAGGTCAAGAATCATGGCATCCCCATGCAAATCAGACTTTATATAAACACGTAAAGTGACAGTAGAAATTGTACGAGTTAGATCAGGGAAGATGGAATCACTAAATATAAGGGTAGGGTTAAGGACTAGAAAAAAATAAGGATGATGGAGAAACAGACTGTTGGCCTCTATAGCATAGAAGTCAGGCAGATGTGCTTCTATGGAGTTGGTTAACTTCTGTGTTTGAACACTTTACAGCAACCGCTGGGAACAGTAAGTTTCAATATATAGAAATATATATTCAATGTATAGAAAAAGAGCTGAAGAAAGCTATCATGTTGTGGAACTGGCCAGCAAAGATGTTAAGCACGAGGGTGTTGTTTAGGGTTGTTTTGCTGTCTCAGTCCATAGAGATTGTGAAGATAATATTAGACAATCATCCATGAACAGTTGGATGTTAATCTTTCCTTTTGGATCAGCTGATCTTTTGGGATTCCTCACAGCTCTGTTTACTAGCTTTAGAAACAGCAACACTGATTTGAGACCTGAACTTTGAAGAAAAGGAGAAGGAAATCTTCTGTACCTAGTAACACCATTATGCTTTTTGATCTGGGCTGGAACCAAAGTCCAGACTTAAAATCCTGTAACAGCTCAAAACTTGACTCTTGGCCTAGGTCACATTTCCTTCTTGTCTGAGGCTGAGACCATCCCCAGGGCTTTTTGATTTTTTTCTGCTCTATCCTGACCACCTCTTCCACATTCTTCATAAATCCAGAAGGCAGAAGAACAGGTTATAATGAAAGTGAGTCCCATGTTCCAGAAAGCTAAAGGGTTAGAAGGGATCATAAATTGTAAAACCACTCTCTAGTTGCCCCACTACTTTGGTGGCTCTTCCTTTCCCCTTCTCGCTCTGCCTTGCACCTATTTTGACCATGAGTTTTGGGCCAGTCCCAGCCTGTGTTGATACCAAGTCAGCAGAAGCCAGTTTCTTTGTCTCCACATCAGGCAAAACATTCACTGGTGTCATTAAACAGGGAGCCTCTTTCTACAGCTTTGCTCCTCTGGAAAGAGCCTTCTGATTTCTGCTTTGGGGAATGCATTAATGATGCCGATAGGGAACTCACTTGCAGGTTGTTTCTTGCAGCGTATCAGGATTTTGCTCTATCAAAGAGTTTCTGGCTGTCTCTTAGGGCCCAGGCAGCATTGCTGCTCTAATTCCTGGGCCTGGTTTTCATCTAGTTTTGTACTACTTCTACCCTGGTGTGACTCTACTGACCTGCAGAGCCTTTTGCTCTGATTCATACTAGTGTAGCAGATTGTAGTTAACTTAGAGATCCAGAATCCACTCTTTTCCATCCTTCCTCTCTGTTTCAGTCATAATGGCCAGATCCTGATCGTAGTTTCATCAACACCAGCCTGAAATAACTCTTCATGTACACCTCTTGAATGTATTTGGGGAGAGACCACCTCAGAGCCTGTCTGTGTGAAGGGGCTCAGATGTCACCATCAAGCAGGTCTGGCTGGAAAGGCTCCTGCATAAATTTTCAGTTGTGTTCTGTTTTCAATTTCATCACCTTAGCTGCAAAACCTTTCCTCCAGGGTCCTGGTTTAAAAGTTCCTACTACAAAAGAAGGGTAAAATGATGATTTGTGCATATGTGCAAACTACCAGATTTTGGGTGAGAATCTTGATAACAGGGACATCACTTTAAATCAGTTCCTCTTTTGTACAAGACTCCTAATCCCTCTTTTACGTGACACAACACAATCAAAATTTTTTTCTAGAACATGCTAGTTGATGTGAGGATCTCCATCCCAAGCACCTATTTGCTCAGATGCTGATTTAGAAGTTGTGAGACCTGGCACCTAATCCCACCTCCAAAGTGCTGTTACACGGATCAGGTTATTGGAACTCTGTGCCTCAGTTTCCCTGGTTATAAATGGGAATAGTTGCCATTTTCCTATGCAAAATACATTGAGGATTAGGCAAATTACGTAAAACAAAAGACCTGAAACCCAAATGCTGTTAATAAGAGATTATTCTGTGTATTGCTTCAAACTCTCAGAAGCTAATACAAAGTAGTAGGTGTATTTGTGTGTGTGTGTGTGTTAAGAAGGGAAGTAGTAAGAGCATTTATGAAAAAGATGAGCAGGCTTAAGGTGACTTTACCTGAAAAGCTGTCATAAGCATAAGGGGTGGCTTGAATTGAATGACAGAACTGTGAGTATGTTTATTTGTAGAAGTAAATGTAAAACATCTGTTGGACCCGTGTATTTAATCCTCCTGGGAGCAGCTTTGAAGCTATATCCCTCTGTGTCTACATATTTCCTTTTTCCAGGTTGGTGACTAAAGATGAAAAGAAATCAAAATATGCCTAAAACAATCTCACATGCTGATCAGACTGTGGTGTTTCAGGCTTGTACAGATTGTAAGACTTATTTATGGTTTATGTTGTCACCAGTGATCTCCAATAAAAATCCTGGCCTTTTATCGTACATTTGGTTCTTGTTATATGCTAGGTAATTAGACAGCAGATCCAGGTATTGAACACACATTCCTTCACTAGCTATCTAAAATTAAAGGTAATCATAAAGACATTACAGAACACATCGAGATTTCCTTTATTACGACATTAATGTGACATTATGCATTGCACCCCATTTGATTAGCATATGGTGCCTCAGAGCAAATCAGTTAACACTGATGCATCTATTAAAGTGTCCAAGCAATATTCTGCATCTCCTAAGTGATGCACGATAAATATTCTGCTATGCAACTGCCCTCACCCAGCTTCCTTTAGTCTGACACAGCTGTAAATCTCTTGTGATGAGCTGGGTGTGTTGCTGATGCAACACTGGGATGCCATCACAAGAGTTGGAGGTCCCTTGCCAGAAAGAGGGGACAGAAACTTAGGGGCAGATTTAAAGCCTGTGTTACCTAGCTAAGCTCTACCAGTTTTCAGAGCAAGGTTCTTTTAAACTGTGTTACGGAGTGATGAAGGCTTTAGCTCCCCAAGGCACTGCTGTTAAATTACCTGATTCTGCTGCATCCCAGTAACCATGTAAGTATAGTTGTCTCATGAAGTTAGCTATGTAGCCCAGTGCCATCCTCTGCTACTGTACAAGTGAACCAGTTCCTAACCACTCCTCATACCTTTTGTAAGGGAAAGATGGCACACTTAGTAGCACACATTTTGTCCTGACCCTTGTTGCAGGCTATAATAGCTGGAATAAATATATTCGTTTTATGGTTTGATAAAACTGAGTTTTGCTTTGTGGCTCAGTGGTCAGGTTTCCATCTGAGATTTGGACTCATTTCTTCTCCTGCTCTTGGAGTAGAATTCTTATTGCCTAGTTCTGTCCTTTTACATTTTTAATTATGCTTTTATTTAGAATTCATTTCTCTGATTTGCAATTCAGAACTTCTATTATTAATTTTGTGTAATATTGGAGATATATGCAGAAATACTGTACAAAATTCAATTTTCCTTTAAAAATATACATTATTGTGGTGATAAAAGAAAGAAGAATGCTAGTCCTTGTTTGTAGAGTTCAATGCATTTAAAGATATTCAAGTATCAGAATAAAGGCTGGTTTTTTTTCAGAAATTCAACCACGATTCTCAGCAAATTCTAGTACATTGTATCCACCTAAATTTATTGTGAGACTCAACCAAAACTAAATACATTAGCCCTGCTTCCAGGATGGGAAAACTGCATCACAGGGTAAGTTATATGACACAACAGAAAAACAGTAATAGCTTGGATATTAAATACATAGTCTTGTTTGCCCTACATAAGGTCCCTGTACATCTGTTTTTAAAGATTGACTCTTACTGCGCAGCTCCTGTTGTTCACATGCCTGCAAGACTTCAACATCTTGTCACTTACTCTAGATAGTAAAGTAGGAGCTAAACACTTAAAACATTTCCTCTTTTACCTGTATTGGTAGGGCACTTCAGGAACCTAAGGGACCATTTATAAGCTTGGCACATCCTATTTCTTTAAAAGAACAAATCAAAACCTCTCATGCTTTTGAACTTTTCCAAATTTCACACTGCACTTTCTTTACTTAATGATTCTTATGCTGTGACAAGTTGGGGGAAGGTTGCCTGAGGTCAGCTGAATCAAACAGGAGCAAGCAAAACTATTCATTGGCTAGTCTAGACAGAGAGATCACCCCGATAAGAGAGAGTGTTAGTCATGTGTGACCACTGGGCTATTCTGTTCTGAGTTGACAACTGCCTGTCTTCCTCAAAATCAGCTTCTGTAGATTTTTTTTTAAAGCAATAATAACCCTTCCTGCAGTGCTAACATGAATAATTTTTTTTTTTGAATGAATGAAATTCCTATTAGCAAGCAAGAAGGATTATCTGGGAAAAGTTCAGTAAACTGTGAATGCTGCAAATACTAGGGATACCTATGAGTGTGGAGGCCACAGCCAAATGGGGAAGAAAGAGGAAGGTGAGAGTGGAGAACAGAGGAAGAAAAAGTAGGTACTTCAGTTTGATGAGAAAGATTTGAGTTTCGTTTGGTGTCCCTGCGGTTCTGCCTTCCACTGGTGTCTTTCATCTATGAAGCTCCAAGTTGTGCCTCTCATACACTCCTTGAATTGCGAGCAGGTACCTAAGTGTTTAGGGCAGGGACAGTCTTGGTGTGTGGCACATACTGTACATGCATTTTTCTTAAACCCAGTCTAAAAATGCACATATTCAGACACACATACGGGCAGCCCATTCTTCAGTTTATCACACTCCTTGTTCTTTTACAGCATAAAACTTGTGTGTACTTTGAAGAAAGATGGAGAAAAGAAAATACTTTTTTTTATAGAAAGCTGTAAACTGCAAAGTATTTATTCAAGACACAAGAGCTGTTCCCAAGAGCTATTCCAGTTGCTTTTAGAGCACTCTCTATCTTTTTATTTGTGTGGAAACATTTTAATATTTGTCCCCTTCTTTTTACTTTTAAATATAATCTAAGTGGATCTGTAGACAGTTTGAACTTTCTACTGACATTTTCCCTGATTGAAAAGGTTGCAGGAAGATAGGATAAAATTTAGAGGCATGGGTCATGGTTTTCATAAACATGTTTCAAGAATTGCTGTTACAGGAATGCTATCTGTTACAGCTGAGATTCTCACAGCTAGTAAAATTTAATCTCAAATGTTTTTGCTTGCTTTGTCCAATATGAAATTCATCAAAACAGAGTGAGATCTTAATTTAAAAACAAGTAAAAAAGTATGATTGTCAGAAGTGGGTACAAGATGGGATGAGTTGATAGGGCAATCCCAACCACAAACACAGGTTGGGCAATGAGTGAATTGAGAGCAGCCCTGCGGAGAAGGGCTTGGGGGGGTAGGGGGGGTTGACAAGAAGCCCAACCTGACCCAACAATGTGTGCTTGCAGCCCAGAAAGGCAACCATATCCTGGGCTCCATCAAGAGAAGTGTGACCAGCAGGTCGAGGGAGGTGATTCTCCCCCTCTGTTCTCATCAGACCCCACCTGGAGTACTGTGTTCAGCTCTGGAGACCCCAGCATAAAGAGGATATGGACCTGTTGGAGCGAGTCCAGAGGAGGGCCACAAGATGATCAGGGGGCTGGAACACCTTTCCTATGAGGACAGGCTGAGAGAGTTGGGGTTGTTCAGCCTGGAGAAGAGAAGGTTCTGGGGAGACCTTAGAGAAGCCTTCCAGTACCTAAACAGAGCCTACAGGAAAGCCAGAGAGGGACTTTTTACAAGGACATGTAGTGATAGGATAAGGGGTAATAGCTTTAAACAGAAAGAGGGTAGATTGGAAAGATTTAGATTAGATCTAAGGAAGAAGTTCTTCACTGTGAGGGTGGTGAGGCACTGGAACAGGTTGCCCAGAGAAGCTGTGGCTGCCCCATCCCTGTCAGTGTTCAAGGCCAGGCTGGATGGGGCTTTGAGCGACCTGGTCTGGTGGAAGGTGTCCCTGCCCATGGCAGGGGGGTCGGAACTAGATGATCTTTATGGTTCCTTCTAACCCAAACTATTCTATGGTTATATGAGTTATTTCCCCGCCCCACAGACTCTCCTGTAATAACTTTAACATGAGACCAAGTGGGACATCTCAGTTACCCACTCCTCTTCCCTCCTAGTTCTGCTACCACATCACAGCCCTTAGTAAAGCTGTGTATTAATTCACTTGTATTCTTCAAGAATTTTACTCCTCTGTGGGTCACAAGGATTAAAGGTGTTTGCAACCCATTTACACCTATTAGTTTTTTTCTGATGGATGGTATTATGCATGACCAGCCCCGTGAACAGCAGCACCTACCTGCTTTACTGTGTCTGTTTAAACAGCCAGGGTCTCCTCTGATGAGGCTATTTATGTTTGTGTGTAACTACTCCAGCTACAGAGGTTTCACTGCCATCAAGGTTGCAAAATGCACACTAATGGTGGGGAATAATGCTCTAATGGTAGGGAATAGTAGCCAAGACTTTAGCTGCAGGGTGGTTTATTATACAGGATGCGAGCTTGGACCTCTGATTCTTTGCTCTGGCACTGATTTCTCTGAAACTATGAGCAATTTGGTTTACTTCTGAATCCTCCTTCCTCTGAATCACAGTGCTTACCTGCTTTGAGGTTTAATCAAGGAAGCTGTGCAAGTGCCAGATACTGTATAAAAGCAAGAGGCAATTATTAAAAGTGGGCTTTGACTTTTTAAAGGTAGGATAACAGATGCTGGGTAATAAATCTCATTAACGATGATAGGGAAATTATCTTATTTTTTTAACTCTGATGGTATTTTTTTCCTAACTTTTGTTACTATTTAATAGTTATTGTTTCACTGTTTGTTTTCCAAAAGTGCTAGAAACAATTAGATGACACAAAGAGCTATTTTTTTCTCTAGGGTGGCCCATCACTTTCAGATCTGTGTTTATGTTTACAAATTATTGAAGCATATTGTTTTGCTATGGCTTAAGCAAAATGCTTGACTTTCAGATTTTAAATGTTTAGATTTGAAATCTGTTAAGTGAATACAGTTGAAGTTTTTTTAACACATTTTTACATTTTGAAATTTATACGAGAGATTTCACCAGCCTAACATATTTGTCATTATGTGTGTGTCTACCGACATACGAATTATTGACTTAATAGTTTCTGATTTCTCTCTCTCGATTTGGGATGGGGAAAAAATGTCTCCTGTTTGCTCATGATGGGAAATCTGCTTCCTGTCCACTTATATCAACAGCTCTGAACATGGAGTTGCAAATCCAGTCTGAACTTGATTGCTGTCAGAAGTGTTTTTGCAGTTAAGAAGCTGCAGTGTAGCGCTCTGTTCCACATGAGGAGAATCAGATGTGCTTTAGGATTTACTTTGCTCTGCTGTTGAATGTGCCTCAATTCTGCAAGTTCAAAATAGCGATACTTTTAAAGTTAGCTGCTGCATTTTACTCACCTGCTGTTCTTCTTGGATGAAATCTGTCTAGCAACAAGCAAAGGCACAGAAAATAAAGATCTAAGTTTGAGACGTTATTTGTCTTGCGATGATGTGTAAAATGTTCACACTGAGGTTTTCAGAAAAGCAGAGCACAAAACTATTGCTTGAGTAGGAGTAGCCAAAAGTCTCAGTGATAAATTAAGCTGCTACCTCAGTTTCCCTTTCCTACACAGTTATGGATTTCATAGAAATGCCTTCATGACATGCTTGAAAGAAAGAAGACAGCTCTGTACAGAAGGGAAATACCCATACTAAGTGTCCTGAGAAATACTAGAAGTCCAGTGAAACAGAGGTTTGGGAGCATCTTTTTTTTTTTTTTTTTTGCAAAACAGATGTTGCATTTCCTGCAGAGGGAAAACTGTGATAAATATAGGTGCAGGTTGTGTACTCGTGTAGTTTTCAGCTTGTTGGAGATCCTGACCCACCCAGACATGGGCACATCTATCTGTAAGGCAGCTCCTCTCTGAGAAGCATCCTGTGCTGATTCCCTGACTCATATTGTAAAGAGAGAGACCGACCAGCCTCGTGCTTAGGATTTTATGATAGAGCGTAAATCAGGTCTGCCTGTACTTGACCAAGGTTGAAACCCACAGTGCTGCATGGTAATTAGATTTTTAAAAGATTTTTTTTTTCCTCTGGTTTATTTATATAGCAGTAATTACCTCCAGCACACAGTCGCAGTGACTGCTTGTCTTTCATGACCATACTTTTACCCTTTCATTTGACTGTCCTGTGCTTCTGTGGCTAATATAGAGCTTCATTCATTATCCCTGAGCCCCTTCCCCTGCCAGCCCTTGCGCAGTGGCACAGCGGGGAGCACAAGGTTATTCTGTGGCAGCTTAAGTGGGAGTGGACGTGAAATGCTGAGCAGGAGACATGTCCCTTAGCACTGAGCCGGCAAGATTGCTCCCACACCTTCCTCAGAGTCACAGCATACATGGGGGGAACAGGGCTTACCTGGGGGCTTTGAGACCATTTTTCCTCTTCTTACTGATGTTTTCATCTTCTAGTGATTCTTCCAGCCCTGGCTTTTTCTGGGGTAACTTAGCAGTTGTGCAGAAATGCTCCTTAATAAACAACTCATTTTCCAGCACTCCTTATCTCTCTCTTTGCCTCTCCCCTCCTTCCATTTCTTCTCACCTCCCCTTCCCATGCAATAGCTTTTGAACTTGTTGCTGGGTTTGAAATGCATTTGACAACACTTGCTTTATTGGTTTAAAAGATGCTTAGTTCCTACACGTTTCATCTTGGTATGAGAAAGGGATCATCAATTAGTTTTCTGCGGAAAAACCAAGCCCCAGCTTGACCTCATTGTTTCAGACATGTAGGAAAGCAACTTTTTACATTGTCAGCCTCCTGGAGCTTTGGTTGCTGCATTATCTTTGGTAGACATGAAGAAATCCAATGATTAAATACTTGGATACCAGAAACCAGGATTTGTTAGTTCAAACCTTATGGAGATATTCGTTTGTACCTTGAGGCCATTATGCAGAGACCAATATTTTGGCCTTGCATTTGGGCCATGGAGAGTCCAAGCTGTGCTGTGTGGTCAGAACCATGCAAAATGCACTGGTCAGAGAGCAGTTAGTGGCCTAATGGAAATGAGGCCAGGTTTTGGGCCTAAAAGTTCGAGTGTGGATAGTCAGTGACCCTTGTTCAGATGAAGTTATGACAGCAATGAAGACAAACCCAAGATGTTTGCCTCATTGTCCTTCAGCTTCACGTAGACTTTGAGGAGTTGGAAGAAAGAACAAGGTGTAGTGCCCATAGGCCATCTATTAAGTCATCCTTCACATTACTCCTATTTGTCCCCAGGCAGCTTTACAAGGTGTTTGGGGGTGTTTTCATTATATTCTTTCCTTTAGCTCTAGCAGTAATTTCTTGTGCCTGCCATAGACACCTAGCCACCTTTATTTCCTAACCTCTAGGGATCTCAGTTTCAGGGCTGTATTTTCAGTATGTTAACTGAACTGAAGCAAGTGTGTGGGAATAAGAGCTTTCTGAGTGGGGAGGTGAGCCACAGAGACTCGGGGTGCAGGATTCACCTCCTTGAGCTCTAACCCCCTAAAAGCTGGGATGTTACATAGTCTAACGTAGTTATCTAGACCACTCTGTTGTCTATGGGGAGAAACTCTTGGAGTGCAGTCCATTCTATCCAGAAGTGGGGCAAACCATCTCTTGAGGTGGCTGTCTGTCTATATTAACTTCTGAAAACAGTTAGATGACTGCCTTAGAACAGAGCCTAACTTCTGGCTCCCTGCAGTTAGGGAAGGTGATTCCCA
Organism: Elanus axillaris; assembly: GCA_026212715.1. Classification (NCBI taxonomy): domain Eukaryota; kingdom Metazoa; phylum Chordata; class Aves; order Accipitriformes; family Accipitridae; genus Elanus; species Elanus axillaris. Next base: position 74,512,622 of record JANZLQ010000079.1, on the reverse strand, counting down.
TGTGAGTCAGTTTGCCTGAGGTCATACAAGGATCTTAAACCCCAAGTCACTCTGCTAGACCAGTGTTTGAGGTAGGAAGAGCTTAAGTGGATGCCTGGTGCAGCTCTCTGTGGCCATGCTCAGCAGGACAGGCTGCAGAGGGACATGGTCTACTCTCCAGAGGCTCCCAAGAGCTCTGAGTGTTCCCAGTTACTATTGCTCAATGTACAACAGCCGGCTCTGGGGCCAGCACAAGCACGAGGTTTCCAGGAGATGACTTTATTGGGGATGTCAGAAGGCTTCAAGTAAAACAGCTGTGCAAGGCAGCGTTTTCAGTACCCAGACAAGGGAGAAGGAGCATGTGTAGCCACATGAGTGCTGCTGCTGGCTACATCAGACCAGTGCAGCCAGCCAAACAAGTGCAACTCCCTTTACAGTGTGAGGAAAAATAGGTTTTAAAAGCATCACCAGCCTCCCCAAAAGCAAACAATGTTGGTGAGTCAATAAATGATGGAGTTCATAAAGCACCATTTACTTCCCCCTCTGTCTGCAGCTGTAAATTCAGATCAGACTCTCAGTAGCTGTCTGGGCTCACAAGGGTCTTGATTTCTTTTGAAAACCATGGATTACAGTCACTTCTCTTCCTCAAGTTGTCAAGAAAGAGTTGATATGACTGTCGGAGCCACAGTGCACCTGACGTAAGCAGTGGTTCTGTTTCCATCTTGCAATTGTAGACGTAGCTGCTAACATTTGAATTCAACTCATATCTAATGATTACAGTAACACTGAGCTGGATTCCTCTTTTTATGGAAAGTGCCACTTATATTTCATCATTTACAGAGTTTATTGTCAGGATCTTGAGTGAACAGGATCTGTCTATAGATATTATACAAGTCCTAGTTTCTGGTAGAGAAGACCAATAAGAAGGAGGAAAGATACTGATGTTTTACCTCTAGGGGTAGGAGACAGTGAAAGCACCGCTACAGGGTGTTGGTGTCAGCATCTAGACCTGCGATCACCAAACATACTGCCCAGCTTCTGCCAAATCTTAATGTCGCTCGTTTGACCCATGAGCTCAGCTGTTCCAGAACCATCACACCCACCTGGACCCTGTCAAGGCTTGTGGCTCTTGTGTCTCTGCTGGCTGAGTCCCAGCACTCAGGGCTCAGGAGGAACCAGGTCTAGTTCCTTCTCTTACTCAAACTTCTCTCTTTCACCACCTTCCCATGGACCTGACCACCACACTGCACGTGCACGGTGCGGTACAGATGAATCTGGGTCTGAGCAGTGATACACAACTTCTAACCATGGTATAGCTGCCAGGTTACGTGAGGAGCAGACGCATGGCACTCAGCACACCACAGACCTGTTCCAATACTACTTTCTGATAGCGATTACAGGCTGTACTGGGTTCTTTGTTTTGGTTTGGTTTTCAAGGTGCTAAAAGTACACACAATTTGAGTTCCTAGTGTTATTTTTTTACCCTCTGTAAAACCATTTTTAACAACTGCAGATCAGGAGTCTGTTTTTCCTTCCCAGCTTCAGCCCACAGGGATTTTCATGGTAACATTTTGTTTCAGAGCTGTGTGCTCTATGGAGAAATGTGATTCAACAGCTGCCCTTCTTGAACTATGCCCTTAAAGTAGAAGCAAACCTTTTATAAAGCCAGGGGTGGAGGGGAACGGGTTTGTATGTACGTGGATGGGTTTATGTGTATGAATAGGTGTCACACGTACAAAGTTATGCTCTGTTTCCTCAGCTGGCTTCTGACTTCCAAGTACTGTACAAATCTTGGTCTCTGGTCCTTTTTCTGCAGAACCATGCTGTAAGCAGTGAGGGTAAGCAATGACACTTTGGTAGTTGGAGACATTGAGAGTCAGGGTGTGGGCGAGGAGGGGGTGAAGCTCATCGTATTCTGCATGAGACTGGAGATCATTTCACATTCCCACACCCCAGTGGACTTCCGCCTGTTTCAATGCCAGGGTCCAACCTGGTCCCTGCCCTAGTAAGGCTGCTTAAGTGTGAAGGCACCGAGGATGGAAAGCAGGTGGCTCCTAGATACGCTGAGGTACTGCCTAAGTCATGCAACCTGGGCTGTTATTCAGCCAGTTTTCGTTGGTTTTTTGCTCTCTCAGTCCAAATGTGCACTGTCCCTCTTCTGTTTGGGTTTTGGTGGGGTAGAGATGTTCCTAGCTTTGTCCTTTCCATAGATTTTCCTTGTATGTGTTTTTTTTTAAAGCTAATTTGTTTCCTGTGCATCCTCCATCTGCCCCCCTAGGGAGGAGTTGGACCTATTCCCTTTTCACCCACAGACTCCACTTCCCCTCATCGTTTGGTGTATGAGTGTGTTTTAGGGTTCTTTTTAATTATCATTATCGTCCTGAAATGACCTACAAGCAAAAGCTGCTTTGCATTCCTGAAGGCTGGTGTGCAGTAATGCCTGGTCGGCTCCTCTTGGGCTGGGTGGGATGTCCGTGACTGATCACAGCTCAGCTCCGCACCTCCCTCTCTGCCCTCCACCCACATGCCTGTGCCCCAGGGAGCCCCCACAGAGCTGCCTTCCCCTGTCCCCCCACAGCTGATTGAAAACCTTGCTCCATGGATTAAGACACAAAGGTCCTAAGTGAATTAAATTGCTTGATCTCAGCTCTTTCCTTCGACAAGAGATTCTGGAGGACAAAAACCTCTGCAGGTTTTTTTCACATGGTTCAGCACAATTGGGACATCTTGCTCTGAACAAAAGAGATGTGAGGCTGAAGGGAAATTGCAGGGTTGGTTGTTGGACCCTGTCCTCCACCCTCACCTCCCTGCTCCCCACCAAGTGCAAAGAGCTGAGGAGATGTTCCAGTAGTAGAAATGGAGTGGGTCTGCGTGGGAATCTTTTTTCCTGTACCTTGGACTGAATGTACAGAGGGGCCAGAACTGCCCTGGCCCCATGTGTGTATTCCCTGTCCCTACTGTCACTTGCATTAAAGACGGATGATTTTCACATCATTCCTGCCCTGGCAACGTTAATCTGATGTGGCTTTCACAGCTTTAGTTGCAAATCCAATCGTTTGATGGATGGGAATGTTTACCCACCCCAAATCTCAACTTTCCTGCCTTCCCCGCCTCCTAGCTAGTGTCAGCCAAGTCAGCAAGATCTCTGTCTATAAAATATACCAAGCAAGCTGCAACTTTGCAGTCTTACTGAGATTTATGGGCAGGCTTAAATGATAGTGGATTTTTTTTTTCGTTTTTGTCCTTTTAGGCTTTTATAAACAAACGTTTTCCATGAGTAGCTTTGTTTTCCTGAGGTCCATGTCAAGCCAGCTCAGCTGGTGCAGAGACCTTGCCTGTCTTTCTCAGCCACTTTAATTATAATGAGAAACGTAGAAAAAGGAGAGGTGAATTCAGTTTCTGAAGCAGGGAATAAAACTCCTGCAAATGACTTTCAAGACTTATATCACCTTTTCCTTGTCAAAATGAGAGAGAACTGAATATTGGAGAATACTGAAGGAGGTATGGGGAGGCCAAGAATGAGACAAATCTTTGACAAAAAAAAGACAAAATAAGCAGCCAGATCTTGATCAGTTTGGGCTGGAATAAGACTGTAGAGGGTTGAGCATTATTTCTTTTACCATTGACTTCCTCATGCTACCGTAGCAAGTACACTCTTTCTCTGAGCAAAGCAGGCAGTGCAATGTATGTTTGTGTTTGCATGTGAATGTTAACCTGTGTACCACCTTGTATGACTGCAGGATGTGTGGGACAGAAGTCATTGGTTGTGACTCCTTGAGAAGATTGATGCCACGCAGACTAATTAATCAAGGCCCTCTTAAAATCCTCTTATTAGACAGAATGGCTCATATTGTCATGACTGGTCCTTTTCTCCAACAACTACAGTGGCTTGGTGGCGTCCTCCCTATGCTACCTAACCGTTAACCATAAACCATTTGCTTTTCAATATATTAGTATCCTCTTTATAATCTCTGTCTATTCCCCTCTCTGACTTTCCTTTAAAGGACAATGTCAAGATAAAATCAAATATTTACTCTCGCGTGTGTAGACAAATCCTTTCTGTCTTACTTATAATGCTTCAGATTATAAATTCGGACAGGATTTCAATCCTCTAATTGACCTGTCATCATTTAGGCTATTTACTTTAGTTCTTGTGGTGCTCCCAGATTGGGCAGTGAAATCGGACGGAGGATGGGAGAAAAGAGATTTTGTTCATAAGTTAGATGCTTTTAGTCCTTTCATGGCAGTATAAACCTTTATATCAGCTGATAGCACTGAAAGGAACAACCTGACATCATCAGGTACCAGCTGTGAGTAAGCATGATGTAGAATCACCCCTCTAAAAATGCTATCCTGTTTCTCTGGTCTCTCAGTAAAGAACTACAAAGTATAATTTGAGGACATTTTTCATTTAAATACTATCCTTGCAAAGCTAGCTGGTAAGGTTTCGTAGTGACCCCTGATGTACGCTGTAGTGGGAGAGAAAGGCTGTTTGGTTTGGTAGTAAGGATGTGAGTCATGAGCCCTGAAAGCTTCATTTGTTGTAGCAATAAAGTCAATTGGAAGATCTCTGTTGATTTCAGTGTTATCTTTCTAGCTTTATACTGATCTGTGTTACTGGGTAATTCTGCTAATCCAAAAGATTCTAGGATGTTACTAAACAGAGACTGAGTCCCTCTGTGACAGATACTGGAAGGCCCTCCATTTTCAGTCACCACTGCTGGAGGATGGTCTTATGTTGATGTGCTTCAAGCGTGTGACATGGAAACTACTATTTTTCTACCTTCTGAAAACCAAGTTCTAGTAAACATACCCAAGTGCCTTTGAGAGGTCGTGGCTTAGGTTTTACACCAAATCATTTTTCCTTGTCTTGAAACTTATTCCTGCTGAAACTTTTGGGGGAAAGACTGAGAAGGGCAGAGTAAAGAAAAAAAATAAACCCCTTCATCCTTTCCAAAGGTTTGGGAGGTGAAAGCCACTTTCCTATCAAACAAAACCAGCAAGTTTCAGCAGACATGTTGGTATGGGGTCCAGGGTACTTGGTGACTATGCACAACATTTATAGCACTATCTGCAAATTGTGCTAATGGAGCCTTCTGGGAGATCCACAAAGAGCACTCTTGGGATACTGCAACATTTTCCTTCCCTTAGGGCTGGACATTGCTGTTTGTTACAATGGCCAGGTGGCTACATTTGCATCACTCACATGTATGGCAGCCATTGCTTTGGTCAACACTAAGGTTTGGCTGATTGCCACTCTGAGGAGAAATTCAGATAAGAACTAGTTCTGGCCTGGAGCTAGGTAGGTACACATGGGTTTTAAGCACAGCTTAGAGCTTAATCACAATATCTTTCATTGACAGTAGTTACTGTTAAAATGATTGTTTTTACTTTCTGCCTAATGACCATTGATAGGTAGGCTGTGCTTTGCACACGACAAGGAGTAAGTAGTGACTGTCATTTCAGTTGCTTTTAATGGATATTGTGAAGATTTTAGTATGTTCCTTTTTCTTTCTAGTGTTTTTTTTTTTTTTTAAATGCAGTGGGGTGACAAAATTCAAATGTGACCGTCACTGCCCATGGCACTTAATCAGTGATGCAGCTTTGATTACAAACCTGCTCCTCAGATTTGTTGCCTGGTTCTCTAACTAGCTGACAGACAGAGGTTTATTAGCTGCAAGTGTGAGATTGGATGGTGCTGGTATGGCTTGTATCTTTGGTTCTCCTTTGCTTGATGGCCTTGATTGAGTCCATGAGCTCATCTGTTCCTGTATCTCACCATTGGAGAATAACCTGCCATCTGCATGTTTTGTTGTAGCATGCTTTATATCCTACTGACCAAACACCTTAAACCATTTAAAAGTCTTGCTCCTGCAACTTCAGCAATGGGAACCTAAGAAGCTTTTGAGGGAAGACATCTTCATCTGACTGATCTTTTTAACCAGTTTCTTTCACAGATTAAGTCTTGCCCAAGCAGTTCCTGAGACTGTCTCCTTGGCCATTTGTGTACAAAGTTGGTGTGTCAAAGAGGAGCTTTGTAGGGGAGAGATTCACAGTTAAAAGGAAAACAAGAGGCTTTTGTCAAATGGCTTTCTGAAATGCAAAGCATCATTTTGTTTCACTATGGATATGCAGGGAGGGGAAAGATAAGGAGAATCATTGAAGGGGAGAGAAACAGAGTTAAAAATCTCAATCAGTATATAATGGGCACGGCCAGCTGAAGAGTTAAGTGACAGAGCCTTATTCACTCATATGAATGAATAATTGATTCAGTAACAAATCACTAATGTTGCAGTAGTCATGGTGAATAAGATAATAAATGTGTCCTGTCCAGGGAATGCAATGTTGTTAGAATTCAGCTGAAATTATTCATAAATGTGCTACTTTTCCTCATCTCCAACTACTGCTAGTTTAGCTTTTCTTTTTAATCTTCCTAAGCTGTCACATTAGATGGTGGAGCTAGTCACATTCTATATACAGTGGAATATTAAGGGGAACTGTGGAGACATTATGTCAAATTTCAATAGATAATAGACACAAATTGAGAAACAAAGTACCTCCATCCCTTTTTGCACTCCTCATCTAGCTTAATAAATAAATAAAATAGAAGCCCAAAGGCTATTTAATAGGATTCACGTGTGACCCCTGCAGATTCTCTGGCCCCTCCCCCACTTTCTGTTTGCACATGAGGCCTCAGAGTTGGGTGGGATGCGGAAGGAGCTCCATGGACTTCTGTAACTTTTCGGTAAGATGTGCAGGCTCCTGTCTGAAGGGGCTCCGAGATGTCTGGTATCTGGTCTGCAGAGAGCATTCACAGCCCCTACACACCAGTCTGAAAGACCACCATAGGTCCTTATGTATGTAAACCACACTTCACTGGGGCACCTGGGTGATGGGGGACAGCAAGTGAGGGCCTGTGGTAGTATCTGGGACATCAGGAAAAAGGTGTTAGGGATGGAGAACCACTCAGCGAGCCATGAAGGAGAAGGTGAGGCAGATGGAGCAGGCTTGCAGAAGATGAATAGTGCTTAGGAGTGTAATAACTTAGATGATGTGAACAACAAAATTTCTCTAGCTCATCAGGGAAAGTGACACCAAGAACTAACACCTGTGAAAGGAAGCCAGACAAAAATGATAAGTAAGGCATGCTTTTTTTGTAATCAGTGAGTGTAATTGAACTTTGTCATAACTTCAGATTGGTGAATTTGTCATTGCTTGAAGTTTTCAAATCAACATTTGGATGCCTTCCTAGAAAAGATGCTTTAGCCAAGAGCAAGGTGTTCAGTAAGTGAGTGGAAATTGTGGTGTGTGATGTCAAGGAGGCAAGATAGAGAAATCTGGCCTTAAACTCTTTGAACACAGTCTTTGAATACATCTGGAAAATGACAACAGTACAAAACAAAACCCATCAATGTCAGAACGAAAAATGCTTGGGAAATTATCAAAATAGTCAAAGGCTGCAAAGGAAGATAGGAAAGGCAGTGCAGATCTGAGGGCTAGTGGTAAGCAGTCTAGAGGAAAGGATAGGATAATTTGCAGGACAACAGAGGGATAAGCTGCAGAGCACAGGAGATATGTTAAAACGGGGAAAACCTGAAGAATTTGTATGCCTGCAATGTTTAGAACTTAGTTGGAATTGCAGTGGACATCTCTGAACAGGAATGTAGGTCAGGAAATCTTCAATCCTGTTCGGCTTGGGTTCTTGGTACACAGACAAGCATGTCTCTCTGAGCCAGACAGATGACTAGGGCTGAACTACAGACCAGACACATCACCAGAGGACTGCTCAGTACTCTAGGAATACTGTGCTGAGAAAGTGAAGGGAGCACAGGCGAAACAACTGAGCTCTTTTGAAACTGATTTCTGCTCTCCCTTGTTAGACAGGCATAATTTGCTTATCTATAGCAATTCCATCCAAAGATCTCAAAGCTTGTTGCAAATTTGTCTTTCCACGCTCCCCTCAAAAATGAGTAGTCTTGGCTTTCACCTTCTGCTGAGATGTAGTTTGCACCAGGAGACTCTTTCTACTGCGCAGCAACACAGCGACCGGTCTCTGTCTGGAGACGCAGCAGCCAGAGCGGGTTTATCCATGCAGTGTGTGATTTCCCAAGCTGGATGCCAGCCAAGATGACGTTGTCAGATCGCTTGCTTTCAAAAAACACTGCCGTGGGGTCCACAGTGATCACACAGTAAGAGGACCTCCCACCTTCGCCTCCCCTTCCCTGGCTCCCTGGGTGCTAGCAGAGGACACTGAAACCCAGCAGAATGAGCATCACTCCTGTAATCACAGAAGAGAAGACATGCTGTCTCTGCCTCCCCCCTCCCCGGGTTACTTAACCAGCATGGTGGAAGGAGCAAGGGAGCTGTATGTGCCTTTCTGGGAATGACGTCAGAGCGAGGCGTAGGGGGCTGGGGTTGGTGCCACATGGCAAGTCACATGCAGCGTGGCTGTCTTTACATCCTCCTCCAAAACGCTCTATGTTTACTCACACTCTGCAGCGTGCTACTTCTCTGTACAAATAAAACGCATCTCGCTGGGATGCTCGGGGCTTGGGGACCAGGATTTACACACGTGTGTGCACATGCCTGTGGATGGGTATGCATGCATGTATATGTACAGGCTGCACTAGGCAATGGTCTTCTCCCTCCCTCGTTGTTTTAGTATCAGATTATGGACATGCTCTGCTGCTGAGGGTATGCAGTCCCTTTAAGTGAAGCCTGAGCTCTTTTCCATGCAGCAAGAGGGACAAATGAAGTGAGAATGGAGCTGGAGGAAAGTGGAGTGGACCAGAGTCCTTGGCTGGCTATTCACCCTATCCACTCATCCCTCCATTTCTATGTTCCCTCTTTCTCCTGCTGCCCAGCCCC